>JFBX01000834.1:58425-70118 GCA_001563135.1 Colletotrichum simmondsii
CTATCCCCGAGGACGTATGGTGCTAGCTGCTGCATTGCTTGAAGTTGGGGGAATATTATGCATGGGGTAACCCCGACTTCGGGGTACCATGGACCGAGGGTTGGGGTAGGTGCGTCGTCTTATGAAGTTTGACCTGCCCGAAGTGCTTGATATGCAGCATCTTGTTGTCATGAACTGTCATGAACTGTCATGAACTGTCATGAGCTGTCGTTTCTTGTGACCGAGATTGCCGGTCAGCCGATTGGGGTTCGGGCTGAGATTCCTGCAGATGATGACATTGGGATGCGGCACGATTTGCTCGGAGTTGAGATATTGCATCTAGAGATCTAGGTACTGTACGGATACGAGTGGACAGAACAGACCAGGTAAGGTAGACGCTGAAACCAAAGTCAATAAGGAACCATGTATAATAAATTGTGCAATCTTACGAATACGTGCTCACCCTGCTTGCGTACGACAAATCAAGCATCGGGTGCTAGAGTTAGACCAACAAGCCTCCTGTATCCGTCGACACCGCTCCTTCCATCTCGAAAGATATGTCGGGGCACGAGCGAAGACAAATTGGCAACAACAGAATCCGAGCTCATACTTTCGGGATGTGGAAGGTTAATAAAGTGATGTTGACTAGATGTAACGGTACAGAGTACGGATACCTTGCCTGAGTAAGGTGAGAGATGTCGGTGAGGAAGATGTCGAGTCAGAAAAATCATCAGCCACATATTGTGTGCACAGATCAAGTCTTGGGTTGCAGCACTTGTGGCTGAGTTCAGAGCAGACGTGGTAGCGACAAGGGAGGGAGGTGCCGACGGGATGGAAAGCCTCGGGAAGGCACCTTACGGATACTATGCAACAAATCATTCCGGCTTTGGATTAATCAGCCATGACAAACACCGGGAAGGACCAAAGGAGATGAGAGGGACACATGATGAGGAAACTGCCGTAGTGTAGATGACAGATGACAGAGGTAAACCGTAAGGTACCTAGATGAAACTGCGCTATTCATTGAGCCTGCCTTGTCCGCCTATTTGCTTGCCTGCCCGATTTCTTGCAGCTGCATCTTCCACGGGCAGCAATGCTGCTCAGTAACATCGGGTCGGGTACAGGGTTGCCGCTTTCTCTCTTCGGTCCTCTGATCGGTCCTTCTCAAAGAGTTGAGTCGGATATCGCAAGCACGCAGGATGATCTAGGCACTTCCACAGTTTTTTGCTCGCGTGTTAGTTTTTCTCCTTGCCAGAAGCTACCTTAGTGCAAATGTTTAATGTCGATATTACACGCAAGATCATCAAAGTACCAAAAAAGACACTTCTCCGGGTCACGTCAATACAAGCTCCCACATAGCGCTGGGTCAGGATCGACGGCTACCCGAGAGCGAACCAGTCATGATCATATCTCACAGACCTCTGGGAGCTCAAGTGAACGCACAGAGCTGAGAAGACCCTTTCACTCAGAGTCCTTCCCCATCTGTGTCAGTGTCTCACGGCATAGCAATTGGTTCAGATGGATCCCGAGCGGCCGGAACATCGAAAAACGCCAAGTCGGCGCTGAATGGGTACTCAACGGCCCGTCTGATGGAGACCAGCAAGACAACACTTTCGGTGCCCGGCATTATGGGATGTCAAAGTCGCCAACCAGCCAGACTGTCAGACACGGTCTATTCGGAGGCCGAAGTGAACGCCGGAACGGTCACCCGCGGAGATGAAGATGGAGATGGAGACACCAGGGATCATGGCAAGACGGGTGCTTACTTACGAAACTTTCCACAAGAACAGGAGCTTAAAGTGTGGCCATCACGCCACTCAACACTATGGCCAGCCCGGTCCTATTATTGTAAACCGAACTAACAGTAACATTACGAAGGATTCGGCATCATCCGTACCGTCTACGCGACAACGAAAGAGAGTTTGTGTTTGAGCTGCACCAGGTACGGGTCCCTGCAGGGGAAAGGACGGCCTGGCTTGCCACGCCTGGCTCAACTGAGCACAAGTCTCCAGCCTCCCAAGAGGCTATCGTAGCCGATCCAAAGTACGAGCAGGCTCCAGCGCGTGCCGCCGTCGCCGCCGCGCCGCGTAGCGTGGCGCCAATCGCATCCAGAAGAATTCTCGCTGATATTCTGGTGCCTCCGTCCTTTGCACCTGCATATCGGAGCTTCACTTTTGCATTACTCTCATTTTGACGAGTGCCACACTCATGCTGTGCTCCGTAATGTACGAATACACCGAGTGGATGAATTGAACCGGGGGCCCAGAGCGGCGGAAAGCTTGCCGAAGATAAAGGAAACATGTAAGAGAGGAAGGTGACGGTGATCGATCCCATACGGCCCCGATCCGCGGTTTTTGGACATGCCGGTTTTGGCCCCCATCCGACGCTACCTTGCGCGGCAGACTACGTACGTAGTACTCATAGAGAGAGACATCCATTCGACGGCTCAGCGGTTCTTTCTCCTCCTCTGACAACGGCAGGCCTGGATGAGACTGGACTGTTCCCCGCCGTCACTCCCTTTACCTTTCTCAGTTTCCGAGGTCCTCTCCGCATGACGTTCATCAAGCCTCATCCAAGACTGACTCGCAAAGCCTGGCGAGACACCATTCTCTCATTTATCCTCACACCCGTCACGCCCTATCCTAGTCCTGACGCCAGAAAAGAACGGCCACCGGCCAGTCCCATGGTTGCCTCACTTCCCGCACCGTCGAGCGACATCAGACGCTCCCCAGAAAGACCAACCTCAAGCTACCTGACTACGCAGCCGTGACAGCCACGGTAGTGTAGACTCTTGCTAAGTTTGCTCCAACTCAAACCCCCACCGGAGTGTCTACCGGGGTGGCTGAAAGTCAAAGTTGCCGTTATTCTGTGTGTGTCTCGTGGGTTACACTCAACAACGTCCGAATGCTACTGGGTCATCCCCTGTGCCAACCCTCAAGTCCTTGGTCTGTGCAGCTTCGAAGAGAGAGACGCATGGTCCAACTCGTCCAAGAGCTTGGCATCTCCCTCGATATCGCACGTGGGCGAACCGGCACCGACAAGTTCACCAACCATCAACCGACCTTTTTCAGCTTGTGTGTGCCTGTCCCAACTTATTAACGCGTGGGTCCCGTCAAGGATTTCGACGACTGAAGTAGAAAGTTTGCATCTTCGACCCTCTGTCCATTCGCTTTATCAATTAATTAAACAAAAAGGATTCCATCAAAAAAGTAACGTAGCGTCTCGCCCTTCGGGATTAGGGTCCGCTTCACGCCATCGAAGCCACGGCAGACACCAGTGCCGATCACTGACGCGCCTCGAGCTCGCAGCCGGTAAACTCTAATCCCACGCTTGAACCTTTCAGGGGGGACCAACGAGGGCAGAGCCTAACTGTTTGGGCCTTCATTTGAATCTAAACCTGCAAAAAAAAAGAAAAAAGAGGATTACCGCCTGAATGGAAATACCCGCTCTTGTGCGTCCCTTTACGAGCTTTTGGACGTGGAATGCCATCAAACAACGCGACCTCCTGACGTCCTAGTCTTATCATATTTCCGTTTTCCCACCTTCTTTCTGCCTACATTACCTATATTCGTCCCTTGGCCCCCACGCCCCGTCCAGCGGTCCCGGCTCCCGGGACGTGTGGTCTGCCTGCTTCTTCATCGACCGATTCCGTTCTCCACGAAATCCTTCGCGGCCAATCCCCAGGTTTCTCGTTCCCACCGGTCGTCAACTAGTTCCACATCCCCGCAGCTTCGGTCTACCTACTTGACTCTTTGGCTGCCTTTATGGTTTGCGGTTTGCCTGCGTACAATCCAGGCTGGCACTCAACCGGCAGACCCGCGAGGCTGGGCGCAGTCGACCCCATGAGCGATGGATTTTGATGAAGAAACCAAGCCAAATCTGACAACCTTGAACATGAGCTCCAACGTGAGCGTAAGAAGCGAGTCTGTCGGCGCTTTCGACCCTGCTACCCAGCAGCAGAATGGGCCAAAACCGCCCATTAAACGCAGGTCTCCAATAGCCTGTCGGAGGTTCGTCCTGCTCGCCAGTGCGGCGGACATATCGCGAACTTGACGAGCTAAACTGTGTCCCAGATGCCGCCGGATGAGGAGCAAATGTGTGCATGAGAAGGGACAGCCGCCGTGTAAATCCTGCGCGGAAGCCGGCATACCAGCGAGTGAATGGTACCGTCCGCACCGAGCAACGTCCGTGACGCGATCTCCAAGCTAATTAACGACAGCATCTTTCCCCAACGAGGCCAGCCGGATCTCGACCGCGAATACCGGCATCCTCGCTTGAGGGCTGAGAAGGCCGCGAAACGAGAAGCTGACAAGGCTCGACGAAGCGCGTCAGATGCTCAGGTCCCTCGGGGTCCCGGCGCGCCAGCTCTCCGTAAACCTGAAGACGAATGGGAGCTTCTCCCACCGCTACCCGAAATCATCGACGCAGTTCACGGCTTCACCCGCAAGTATTTTCAGCTAGGTTTCATCCCGAAGGAGCTTTTCCCCCGGCAGCTGCAGCAAGATCACCGATCCGTCAGCGTCTTCCTTGTACTCGGTATTCTCAGCGTCTCTGCTCGCTTCTCTCCAGCCCTGGCCCAGAGATACCATGGTGAGATGGAAGCCGTCGACTTCTTCATGGAACGGGCTAGCAACCTCGCGCTCAACGAACTGTACCAAGAGCCTACTCTAGAGAGATGTCAAGCCTTCTATCTGTTGAGTCTAGCGCAGCAAGGCGGCGGTATGAGGAACAAGAGCTACGTAAGTTCCCTGCATGGAATATCAAAATGGGCATTGCTGAACTCTTGCTAGATCAACATTGGCATTGCCACGAGGATGGCCGTCTTGATGCATCTGCATCGCGAAGAGTTCTACAAGATGAAGAATCCCACAAGGGAGATGATTATCAGGGCAGAATCTGCACGGAGAACTTTGGTTAGTTGGACATTGCCTCAAAAGGGAAGAGCTCTGCTAACAAAATAAACCATAGTGGATGTTACACAGTCTGTGATCACGAACGAAGACGAACGTGGCTTTTGCTAACAACACGTAGGCCAGGACAATCTCCATTGCGGTGCTCTTTCACCCGTGTCACTAGCTGCCAACGACATCACGGCTCTTCTCCCTAGCAACGAGGAGGACTTTGCCTACGGCCGCGAGCCCTTGTCTCGTGCCGCGCTCGAGGACACACCGCCAGCTCGCGAGAACCCTTCACTGATTCATCAACCATCTCGATCATTGTTCGCGAGTCTGATGCAAGCACACTATTATTGGGGGAAAGTCGCTCGTCGAGCATTGGCAACGATGAAGAGCGCCAATCCTTGGGACCCGACGAGCGAGTACGCCATTACAGCAAAGCAGATCCTTAGCTGGGAACAGCAGCTTCCGCAAGATCACCGATGGAGTATGGTTCTTCTCAAAGGGCACAAGTCCGTCGGCGAAGATCTGGTATGTGCCAAGATTCACTGCAGTTGGACTTGGAGTTGACATGTTTAGGCCTACCTCGGTGTCACAATGATAACGAAACTCTGCAACATTGTGCTGAGGCGTGCGTATCTCGAGAAGTAAGCCCAAGCACTCTTGGTCCTTCTCCTCCGCAAATACTGACCTGAATAGCATCATCAAACCAGACGAGAAGGATATGCAAAGACGAGCGTTTTTCGCCAATATGTCCGACGACCTCTTCCGGAATGTGCGAGAGCTGTACGAGCAAATTGATGCTCAGTTCAGCGTCAGATCCTCTGAAGAGGGTGTGGGAGCTCAGATGGCGTCGTTCTGCGTCTACAGCTGCGGCCTTTTCTCGACCTACCTGGTCAAGTACCGGAACAGTGAGTACCCAGGAGCCGTGGGAATGTAACCGTATCGTGCTGACCATCCTAGTTTGCTCCGACAAGAACATTGTCGCGCAGGCTCCGAATATGCTCCAGCGGTGCATGTCCATCCTCATCGAATCCAAGCAGACTTGGCCCCTCGCCTCCCGCTGGCTCGAATCTCTTGAGCGCTTCTCGCGTGATCCCAAAGCAGCTACCTTCAGTCTTGAGGGCAGTATGGCCGACGGCGTAGGTTCCAACCCCTGATACCAACCCAATAGTGCTCGAGAAGGAAAAGGCTGATGAGAATCAAATCAGAACGACCGAACCCTCCGACCGCTCCATCCCTCGCCATCCAACTTCACAAAGGGCCCACGCGCCGAGGCACCCAAGTACCAGCTCCCAGGCCCGCCGCCGACCCCGTTGAGCGAGAAGAAGCCAGTGCCACTACGACACAGCAGCATCAGCAGCAACGCATCCAACAACGTCCTCCCTCCCCCGAGCCCATCACCGAGCCTACAACAACAGCAGCAAATGCACCAGCAACACAACTCTGCCTTCCCGCTCCCGCCGCTCATGAACACCACCCACCAACAGCAGCCTCAACTCCATCACCAACAGCAACACCAACATCATCAACCCCTCTCTCCACACCATCAACAACACCACCTGCTACAACACCAGCCGCAACCACACCACCAACTCCAACAGCAGCAACGCCACCAACATCCTCCGACACCACAAATGCAACAACACCACCACCAGCACCTCCCCCCAGAACTACACCCCCAGTTCTCCCCACCCATCTACTCCCAAGCCCCTCCACCCTACAGCCCCAACAACGGAATGGGTATGCTTGTCCAAGCTGCAACCTTTGACACCACAAGCCCCATCCTCGGCGCCTCGGCGCAGCAGCCCCCGCCATCATCGACGAACCCGTACGATCCCACCACGGCCGCGGCGGTGGCGGCCTTCTACAATTCACCGGGTTCCACGTCCATCGTTCTCGGCCCCGGCACGGACGGCTTCGAGTGTGAGCTCCAGAGCTGGTTCGACGGCACGGCGCCAGTCCAAGCGACGAGCTGGATCGGGAACGGGGCGGCTGGTCTCGGGTGGTTTGGATCCACGTGAGGTGTTCACACTGAGGTGATGGCCTTCATCGAGGCAGAGAGAGGCGGAAAGCAAACAACAATTCAGAGAAGATAAGAGAGAGAGATTGAGAAAGTGCGCGTATGCGTGAGGAGAAAGAAAAGTGCTATTCGAGCGTCAATCTGAGCGATTCAGTCATTTCCTTTTTTTATACATCAACCACCTATTTAATCATACCTAGAGATTTGGTGCCAGGTTCGGGAAAAATAAGCAAAGGAAGGGGGAAAAGATAACAAGAGTCAGCAGTACTTGCACCAAAATCTCGGAGGAGGAGGGACCGGCGCAAAAAATCATGGACGGAAATATGAACCTTCGGGTTCGGTGGGTCATTTTGGAGCCATCATCTAGCCGTCATTTCCTGTCCTTCGTTTTTGGGTGTTGCTTTATATATACTTTAGATCGAGATACCTGAGTGAATTAAGTACGACTTTTGACTACAATGCCGATCTTTTTGCGAGTAAACCAAATTGGGTGGAATATGTACATCCTATACCCATCACGATGAAAACGGAACTTAACTTGCCGTACAGAACATGCGCTGAGACTCAGAAAGCTGGGATTTGGAACAAGTGGTAAGTGTGCTTTTCGAGGGGTTGTACTGAAAACAAAACAGGCGTTAAAAAGATCGAAAGAACTTGAGCATGGAGAAAAGGTTGGAATACTACATCCCAAAGGTACGTCGTTTCTCAAAGGAAGAACCATAATCCTCCCATCTGAAAAGATAGTCGGCTGCAAAATATCGAAAACCATGGGTTGCTTCGGGAGAGCTTCCTGTAGGATTTCAGAAACATTGTTTCCCACCTTGGGAGATGAAAGCAACCCCTGGGTATCAACACTGACGACACCGATCATCGCGGTCTAGGTAAAGTGAATACTGTAGTCCAGATAGAAAGAGTCAATCAACTTCGCAACGGTACTCGTAACCAGAAGGATGTGATGATCTCGTGAGGCGAAAGAGGCACTTTCGTCATGGCAGGGTATGGAAATCCATTCACAGAGTTGGCAGATACCTTTCTCACGGAGACTAATGGTCCTGACATCCGCGTACATCATATCTCACCTCACAAAACGTCACCGCATTCACACAATTCAGAGAATGAAGGGGGCAAAACTCATTGAACTTCTACGACTATCAATCAGTGCTAGACATGAAGCCACTTGACCTCGTCATAAGCGCGTTGTGTGCCGTCTGTTTCTTCCTCTGCAGGATCCGTCTTTCCTCGCTGCGCCTACACTCTCCTGTGATTTGCCCATTTCGCAAGGCCCTTCCTTTCTCATCCGCTCGCCGAGTGCGCGCGAGTCTTCTTTCCGGTGAAGGAAAAGATACTCCGACGAAATCGCATACAAGTATGGCCTAGAGCAGAAAGCCTCCGGAGAGGCTAAAGGCTCTTCCTTTCCCGACCCACCTGATCACTTGACCAGGTTGGTTCGTCCGAGTTGGGATATGGCCGACTCCGAAATGTGTATTGACGTTGTTCATGTCCCCGTCTCTCATTGCTCTCGTTTCCCCGTTGAAGGATGAAATCAAACTCCGGGTTCCATCTGAGGGAAACTCCTTCTACATGACTTTTAGGTCGCCAACGCGCTTTCTATGCGCGGCGTACATGACAATGAGGACTCCCGCCTTCTCTCTAATCCAGCCTTCCGTCGCGAAAATCAAAGTCCAGAAGATAACAGCCAAGGGGTGGGTGAAGTGGTTGAATAAGGGGTTGCAGTTTCGTGATGTGATATGGTGTGCTGGCAAGGGGTATTGGGGTAAAATTAGTCCTGGGGTGGTGGTGCAAGGGTGTCTATATACACGCGAGGGAGCTCCGTGTCTTTCGATGCTGTGTTGTGGCAAGAGCTGGGATTGGCTGTTCTCTCTCTCCTCCGTTTGACGCAGATCCGGGTTTCGGTAGAGAAACCGGCTGCTCCAGGATATGTGCTGGGCTTGGGGTTTGGTTGGGTGTGAATAATCAAACAAGTCGAAGTACAGCGTCAGCCTCAAGCTTTACAAAGCTCAAGTCTGCGCCATGACGCCGGAGGCACCGCCAAGCTGACGCTTGACCTGTTCGCGTGCCCAGCGAGCGGTCTCGATGGTTCGGGGCTGGAACTCGCGGTTGGTCTTGGTCTCCTTGATGAGGGCAGTGAGCCACTCCTGGCGGAAGACGTCGACAAGCTCGCCGTTAGGGTAGGCCTCAGCAAGGTCGCCAATAACGCCCATGGATGCACGCATGAGAGCCTCGCTACGGTTCATGTCGCTGGCAATCATGTTCAACAGCTGGAAGATCGAAGGTACGTATTGCTGAAGAGCAGGAGCTGCAGAAATGGGTTAGCGAATAGAACAGAAACAGGATCGAAATCATGATGAGATGAGACTTACTCTTGCCACCGGACTTCATAGCTCCGATGATACCACCCCAAGCATCCATGATACCCTCGCGAAGAGAGATGACGTAGTCATACATCTCGTACGGGCCCTCGGGGCCGGCGTTGACAGTCGCCGCCTGCTGCAAGACCTGAGCGATGACGGACAGGTATGTCTCAAAGTGGCCGCCAATGGCGCCAGCAATGTCGCCGAAGCACTGCAGGATAGCAGGCTTGAACTGGTTGCTCAAGGCGGTGCTCTGTGAGAAATGTTAGCAAAGCCCTACTTACACGTACAATGCCAACCCAACGTCGTATCCACATAAAGATGGATGACAACACTTTGAGAGCCGATTGGCGGTGATAACGTACCTTGAGGTTGTGAAGCAGGTGGTTCATGAAGTTGTCGCAGTACGGCTGGCTGCGCTCGCCAAGGGATCGCGTCAGATCGCTGACAAGACCGATAGCCATGGAGCACAGAGCAGGCTCCTCCTGGTTTGACAGAGCGTTGTAGAGGAAGGGAGTGAAAGCCTCCATGTACTTGGAGAAGTCCTCCTCCATAGCGTTGGCCAGAGCGCTGATGGTAGCGAAGATACCATCGGGAACGCTAGACTTGCTGCCGACGGTGCTCAGAATCTGGAGCAGGGTCTGCATAATTCTGTCGCCCTGGGGAACAATCTCCTTGTCAAGTCTCTGGATAATGGCCTGGAGAACGGTGCACAAGCTAGTTTGCATCTCCTCCAGCATGATCCTGTCCTCAACACTAACGACCTGGGTCTGCATGGGAACGGTACCCTCGAGACGCTCGATGACGACGCCGGAAAGGGAGGCGATGGGCTGCATGCTCTCGCTGGCAGCGTTCTGCACAAAGACGTTGAGAACCTCGTAGGCGGCGGTGCGGACGTACGAGTCGCAATCGGGGCGGGCCGTGAGACCAAGCAGGTTGGTGACACTCTGGTTGAAGTGAGGAGTGAGAGGGTTCTGGGCGGCACCAAGGTCGCCAGAGAAGCGCTCAGCCAAGTTCATCAGGGCCCAGCAGCACGAAGATGCTATCTTTGCGCTGCTCATGAGGCCGTTGAACAGGGAGCGAATAAGAGGGTCGAGGTGCTGGTTAGGGTCGATGCTGTCGGACACGCTCTCAGTGATGCGACCGAGGGCATAGGCGGTCGAGTCCTTGACGTGCAGTGAGCTGTCGTCCATCATGCCGATCAGAATAGGAAGAGCCTGCTTGACGATGGGGTCGAGGACCTTCTCATCGGGGCCATCCATGATGGCGCCGAAAGCAGAAACGGCGGCATCACGGTGGTGCCAGTCTTCGGCACGCAGGTTGCCCTCAACAAATTGCAGCACGGGGCTGATAATAGCGGCACCGATGGCCTGAGCGTAGAGTTGAAGACACTGGTAGGCGGCGCGGGCCAAGTTGTACTCGTCATCGGCCGCATCCTCATCCTGCTTGGTCAGAAGCAGAAGGAGAACGGGCACAACCTCGTTAGCTGCTACGCGAGCGAAGTTGTAGAAGGGTCTCATCTGGTCGGCGCTCTCGACCTGGGCGTTGTCGTCCTCGATACCAATCTCCTCCTCGCAGACGGTGCTCCAGAATTCAACAGCTAGCTTGGCAACGTCCTCGTCCGAAGACTTCATGCCCAGAATGGTAAGACCGAAGAGAGCCTTCTCCATGTAGAAACGCATGTTATCGTAGTAGAGACCCATGATACGGTTAAGGCATCCAAAGGCGCCCTGCTGTATCCGGGAGTCATCGGCCTGGGTGGCCTCGCAAACGACCTGCATGATGTAGTTGCGCTCGCCCTCGTGCTTGAAGTTGTTGCCAACGAACTCGAGCGAGTCTCCCAAGGCCGTGATGGCGGCCAGGCGAACCTCGAGGCTCGTCTCCTCCTTGCGGGCACCCTGGACGACGGCGGTCAGGATGGCGTTGGAGTGAGCAATGAGAGCCGTTCGCAGATCGGGATCTTGGCTTTCGCAGATGTAACCGATCGTGGTCAAGGAGGCCTGCTTCTGGTGTTCGCCACCCTCGCTGATGTTCTTAACAAGGATGCCCATGAGGTCCTGCCACTGACTTCTCGGCAGCTCGATCGAAGCGATGGAGGAGATGACCTGAGCAGCAGCCTGACCGGCCTGGGAGTTTGAGGAGCCGAGGGTCTGCAGGGTCAAGTTCTTGACCTGCGTCTTCGTCTCTTCGTCGGTCTGTTGGAGCCATTTTGCCTGGAGCTCTTGGTGACGGGCAAAGTCACGGGCAGTGAAAGCGTTCTTCAGGGCGAGACCTGCGGCGGCACGGATGGAGCCATCGGCGTTGTCGTTTGCAAGCTCTTGGACGAGGGTTGCGAGGTATAGGGGCTGTTGGGAAGGATAGTTAGCAAATTTGCGTTGCGGCGGTGGGGGGGGGGGGGGCCCGGGGGGCAAAAGGGGGGGGGGC
>JFBX01000834.1:78050-123599 GCA_001563135.1 Colletotrichum simmondsii
AAAGTAAAAAAATCTTTTTTTACTTTTCTTACCCTCCTTCGCCCTTTCTCCAAATTCAATGTCAAGGCGGGGCAACGACCCGTGCCCACAGACCCCACCTTACGCCCTCTGGGACGCCCTCTGGGACGCCCTCTGAACGACGTTCAACGGTTCTGATTGGCTGGTGTCACCGGTTGCGGATGGCGGGGTTGGAAGTTGCGCAACAGCAGGCGGGCAGCAACCGTCCACGGCGGGCAGGCACGCAGGATACCTAGCAATGCGGTCATCGCGGCCAATTGTAGAGCAAAACGGCTATTACTCGGCCGTCACACCAACAATTGTCTGCATCTACCTAGGTACCTTATGTACCTTGAGGTGCTCGAAAATCTATCAATTCCGCTCTGGCCTTCGTCTGATTTCTTCATCGTGATAGAGGTTGCATGAACTGACTCGTTCTCTCCATTTTGGGTAGGTACTCGAAGAAGACGGTCACGCCTTGTGAAGCTCGGCCGCACAATGCCCTTTCAGAACAATTGGAACCCACTACAGCAATAAGCTCGCTGTTCAATCTGAAAGCCAGATTTGATGATAAACAGTCGTTGGACGTATGCCGAACCTAACCGGCCGTGTAATCCAAGCACATCTCCGAACATCGCTCGCAAATTATTCAAGTTTTCCGCAAGGCCCCCCACGGTCAACTTATCGTGTGCCATGTGGTGGCCCGGAAAGGAGTCGGTGATGGGGTGGACGGGTCCACCACCCTGTTAGCCCCGGCCGATGACCGGCTCGGTTTGCATCGCACGTCCAAACCCCCTTCACCGCGACTCTCTCCACGATCGATGAGAGGCTGATCGATGCAACCAAACTTTCCAATGGGAGAGGTTGGATTTGACTTGATGCGGCTGACTCAGAGCTTCAGACTTCTGGGGTCTCTCCAAAAAAGCCGATGGTTTCCAGAGGTCGTTGGTTGATGAGGTGATTTGCGATCTGGGATATACAACACGCTTTTCCCCACAGCCGGTACTTGATACGGTACCTAGTCATCATCTTCCGCCTTGAGAGATGAGAGTGATCCTGAAGCCCTCCTCAAATATGCGACCTCGACTCCCAAAGTAATTCCCTACTCCAACTACAAGAATTTGGCAACGTAGCACACATCATCCTCCAGGTTTCGATGGTGATGAAAGCAGCCACTCTTGTGTCACTCCAGCCGTTTGGCAAACTTGGCCACGCCAGCTCGGTCATGGGCTGAGTCACAGCTGAACCCAGATGTCTCAAATTCCGCACATCCACTTGTGACTTCCTCACTCGAGAAAGTCGTAGGTGGCCAGCAACGTCGTCAAGCAAGTGTCACCCCAGGCACCATGAGCAATCAGAATGCGGAGTGGATAGCTGAGAAGCCGCTCTCCGATGTCTTCTTTCAGTGCATGTACTCCGTATGCTAGTTTTAATTGAGAAGGCGTACAACAACGGGGACTAGGATACGTTTAGAATTGATAACAGCTTCGTCACGTTATTCAGGGTGTACATGAGGGCAAGCAATGGTCAATTGGGAAGCGAGAAGTTTGTTTGAAATCCGATTGACGTCTTCGTCTAAGTAGGTCTATCTTCATGACAGGCGGATGCTATTTACAACGACAGGGCCACATCGATCAGCTGCTTTGTCTCGCAGTAGGAGATGTGCTCTGCGTGTGGGGGGATATATACGTCCAACAGTTAGACAAAATGTCTTCCCAGAAAACCTGGGGAGACCAGAAAAAACTGCCCGAGGCAACCAGCGATAGAAAGTGTGTCCAGAGTCCACCTTTCCATCTCATGTGTTCAGCCCCAAAGAGTTGGTGTGTGAAATATGTACACAGTTAGAAGAGAGCGAGCCATTAGAGACAAGGCATCGGCCGTGAAAAGCATGTCCATGTCGATCTGATCCTGATGATCCGCAAAAAAAGGAGATGGTAAAAAACACTGCGCTTTTCCCCGCTTGGTACCGTTGACGCCCAAAGATTTGAAAATCATGTCCACTTCGGATCTTTCGTGGGGTATCTTTCTTCTTCTCTCTACCACGTGAAACTCTCCTCCACAAAGTCGACCACTGTGCCCTCATCTTGCACCTCTCTCACCGCAGACCTCACGTCGTCGGCGAGGGCACCGGGACCGCAGATATGGACACACATGGCGCCCTGCTGCTCCGACACCTCACGCTTCATAATCAGAGGAATGTTGGGGCGGCCAGGGAACATCTGGACTGTGTTGGATGCCGAAACAATCTGCTGAGAGTTCTGAGGGCGAGTGATGTATAGCTGGATACGGAGGATGTCCTTTCGGTTGGGGAGACGAAGGATAGTATCCATCCAGGGACGGACCCACTCGAGAGCTTCGTAGTCACGGACGATCCAGACGAGGGTGATGCGTCTCGTGGCAACGCTGCCGTTGTTGTAGCCATCGATGAGGGGCTTGAGGTAGGAAATACCATGGGTGATGCCAGTAGCGCCGGCGAAAAGGACTGCGTGACCATATGAGTCGAGCGAGTGATGGCCACTGTAGGGACCTTCAACACAAGCCTTCATGCGGATGGCGCGGTCACCGCTCTGGCGGGCAACGTTGTAAAGATCACGAGTGAAGCCGCTCTGAGCACCGATAATGAAAGAGATGGAGGTCGTTGTGTTCTTCTTGTCAATGGCGGTGAGCGTAGCCTTCTCCTCGTCCACTCCGAGAGGCAGCGAGCGGTGGTCAGGAATATGCTCAACCCAGCCGATGGAGAAGGGGTGGCAATCCCAGGGACGGATGTCCTTGAATCTCAGGTAGGCGTGAGTGCCAGGCTTGACGTCGACGTAGCGAGGAAGGTTCATGGTGACACGAGTGCACTCGCCAGGAACGGCCTCGACAATGGCATCGGTGGTACCGCGGTCAGACCAGTTCATGTAAGCGACACGAACGATGCGGGCCATACGCTCAAGGAACCAGAGAATGAAGATAGCAATCATCCAGGGGAGTTGAGGAAGGCCGCCCGGGAGGCCAGCGACAGCGCAGTGGATGTAGGTCATCAGGAAGATGAAGAATGCGAGGATGATGTGGACGTTCAGAAAGGTCTCGTAGAAGGCATGGCGAACGGGCGAGAACGACAAGATCATGATGACAACGAGAGCGAGCGTGCCAGCCATACCCGAGCCGATGAAGAGCTCGTTGGACATCCTATGCCAAACGCCATCCCATCCGCTGTCGGCAATCTGGACAATCAACCAGGCAATAGTGTGAAGGACAGCCTCGATGACAGACATGCGGCCAACCCATCGGTGAAGAAGGTTGTAGGTGTCGAAGCTGACGTGAAGCATGCCAATCAACGGGTTGTTGCGGCCGGCAAGAATGATGAGCGGCACCATGTTGACGACGGAGAGTGTGCCGGAGCGACCACGGAGTTCGGCGCAGAAAGAGTACAGGTTGGCATTCTCCCAGTTCAGGAAGAACATGTAGATCATGTTGCTGGCGATGTAGAATCCGAGGATGACGCTGTGCATGCGAGAAGGCAAGGTGCCGATGCCGATAGCGCTCGAGAGCTTGATCTCCTTGTTGTGGCGCTTGTTCCAGAGAGGGGCGTACATGAGATGTTTCTTCAAGCTGGGCATCCAGTTCCACTGAGCCGTCTTCCAGTAGTTTTGCCTCTCACCCTCAACCGACATGGCCGAGACGTGACGAAGCTGGGCCCAAAGGATACGGCTGATGGTGATAACCAGGACGACAATTGCCATTCCACCAAAGCTAGCCCAGAGCATGTCCTTGAACAGCATGTTGACGGGCTGGTTTACACCAGCAAGGTTGGAGTGGTAAGGAGAGATGGTGGAGGTGGCCTCAGCCGCCCCCGTTGTGGCAGCGGCATGAGCACGCTGTTGAAGGATCTGGGTGGGGATAAAATCCGCCACCAGGCCGGCGATCCTGCGCCGGTGAGAGTCCATCTGGTCAGATATGTTGTTGTGTTTGCTGTAAATCTCAAAAGTCGAGTATGAAAGGTTAAGGAGTGTTCGTTTCTCCCGAGGACGTGAGCTAGATAGCCTTGTTCGGTTGGGCTAGGCTAATTTGCTAGAACGGTCCGGCAGGCGCGAGAGCGAGGAGTCGGATTGTTATCGAGAAGGACCGGTCGGTTACAATATCATTGTGCTTCGGTTCGAGAGCAAAATGACAAAGAAAGAACGGGGATAGCAGGCCTGTTCCGAATAAGTGAAGCGGAAGCCTTTGTAAGTATCAGCACAGTGTCGGCGGTGACGTGTGATGAGTCGAGGTACTGCAGGAGACCGAGTCACTGAGGAATGCGTCCAACCTCGAGGTGAGTGATGTGCGAAGCTGAATGACGGAGCGTCAAGTCAACCAGGGGAATAAAAATCCGGATGGTCGTTGCGTCGATACCCTTGTGCTGATCGTTTGCCTGAAAGCGAGGGCGGTCGGTGTATTGGCGATCCAAATGAGGTCAAGGTCGATCTGAATCTGGCCGAGCAGCAGCCGGTTGAACAAATTGAGAAAGGGCAGGCGGCTGAAGTTGACGTATGAGAAGACGGGGGGACGAAGCAACGTCAATATATTGTGCGTCTCTCAGGTGGTCCTTCGCAGTGTCTTGTGCCGCGTCCTTTTCGGAATCGAGGAGCCGGAATCCCTTCTGTCGAGTGTGGAGAAGTTGAGCAGGTGAGTGATGGGGATTTTCAAAAAAGCTGAAAATTGCCCGGATTGCTGGATGACGAAAATGGAGTAAAACAAGACAACGGAGACGTTGACAATGTCTTGAATATGATGCGTAGCGCGAGCTTTTTTGGGTTGTCTTGGAATGAGAGAAAAAACGAGTGTACACCGCCGCTGACGGAGTTGGATTGAATGGGAAAGAACGAGCGTGGGTTTGTTCGATATTCGAAGACAGAACCGAGCGCTGATTTGCCGAAAGGGAGGGGGAAGGGGGGTGTGTGATCAACAAGCGAGTATTCTCACGTGGTTTTAGTGAATGTGGAAATGTTTTTCAAGGAAGGTGCAAACGGTGCAAAAGAGCAAGAAAAAGAGCGTGAGGGAAGGAAGGTGCAGTGAGGGTGGTGATGTGGTTGTAAGTTCCAGAGTGAGGTTGGAAGGGTCGGGTTCAACGGTCGTTGTTTCCGTTTTTGCCTGGCGTTTGGTGGGTGGTGTTCGTCCAATGACCTCAGATGTTCAGTTCCCCCTGCTGTATGTTTCGCGCTCTCTGCTCTTTCTTTCGTTGCTCAGTCCTTTGTTCCTCGAAACAAGTCCAAATCGGTATCCACCAAAGAAGAATACGTGTAACGTCGTCGAGTGTTATCCAGCCTCTCTTTTGCAAAGAAGAAAAAATAGTCGAATTCCAGAATTCCAGTCGAAAGCGAACCGTCTCACCGAAAGGAGACCGAAGAGAGTCAGCGTGACAACGGGCGAGGAGAAACAGAGAGTGGTTGGGATCACCGGGCGTGGAGAGGGCGATTAAGGTACTTTAAAGAGACTGGCTGGGACGGGCCATGAAAAACCTCCTGCGAGCCACGACGGGGCCGGGGGGAGACCCACGGTAGCGCCGCCGAGAGGCTCCTCTCCTTCTACTAGGTAGGCGTTGGCTCCTCTTGGGGCGGCCCGGACTGGATGTTGCTGGGCTCTAGCTGGGAAGGGCAACATGGACCATTCCCAAATCCCCCTGGACCTGAGGTGGCGTGCAAGGGCAAACGGGAATGACTGGATCGACTGGACCTCACAGCCCACGCTTGACTGGTTTCTGCCAGCTTCTTGCTCATCTATTCGCAGGTACACGCAGGCTCCAGCACTCCCAGCTGGCTTCGGCAAGTATCCGTTACCAAACCAGGATACAGATACAGACAGATACGGGGACTCCTCTGCGCCAATAACCTGCCGAGCATTCTTACGAACGAGACGACGAACCAAGGTCGGGCGGGCATGGCATGGCATGGCACAGCTTGGTACCTGCGTGGCCCTCACATACGCGGTGCGCTAGCCATGTACCCCTTTTCCACCCCGCGGCTACGTGCGACTGCCTTGTCAGCTTGATACCGATTCCAGTCCTACCACTTGAACCGTATAGAGTACTACAGACGCGCAATTCTCAACTCAATGGTCAAAAAGAGGAGCAAACCCAAGGGTACCAAGACCACATCTGCCCACCGAGCCGTCAGTCTAACCCTATTCCGATCCTATGGTTGCTGGAATGGAATCACTGCGCCTTGCATATCGACCCACGTACCGCTGTTGCTCATGCCAGTGCCAACTGATGACCCCGGCGGAGATGGCGAATGGAGCACGGAAAGCAAGTCAGCGATGCAGGAACAGGAATAACCCAGGAAAGCAAAGGGACTTCGCACTTTGTGCAAGACTGAGGTGAGAGTGGGATAAAAGGAGGGGGCCATTGCCAGCGGTCAAGAAGAGGCAAGTCGCTCACGGTGAACGCAGGGATGTCACTGACGGGGGGATACGTACACAAGCACTTTATTCTGTACACACAGGGACAGGCTCTGAGGGAGTCGATCCCTGGTCGCCAATCATTGAGATCCAGTGTTATCGTTCGCTGAGGCTGAAGGGATGGCCCCTGGCTGCTCGGCCGCGTTGATTACCATGATTTTCATTCGCTTCCCTCGTCTCTCGACAACCCGACACCTTAATTGTTCTTCCGGGGGCCATTCATCATCGAGTCTTTATCTTGGGACCGGTGGAATGCTGAGGGATAATGTGTTCTCTCCTTCATCGTCACATCTCATGCCGCAAACGGTCTCACCCTACGCCTCGGTCATCCTAAAATCAGGGACTTGGGGTCCTCAGGGTCTACGGGTCAATGTGAACACGGTGTGCTCGCTGCACAATTGCAGATTTGTTGAAATTCCATGGCTCGGTAACTCAGGACACCGCTGCAACTGGCCATTGCAGCTCCCTTGGCTTCTCCTGGGCGATTCCGCCGAGCCGTCGTTCCTGGCCAAACGCGCAGTCTGAATGGCCGGGTGTTTCCAGGCTTTTCGCCATCTTCCTGACCCCTGAGCGATTTGACTGGTTAAAATCACTTCTTGGGCTTGCCAGTGTGGCAGCGTTGCTGACTGGACTGGGTCTCTCAGAGGGCTTGACAGCCAGCCATGGAGCCATCATCCAGGGGCGAACAGACACAGACTGACAGGCTAGGAAATGACAGGGGAAGAGACCGGACGAACAAGGATGCGGGCTCGGGTGAACACTCGCCCTCGACCTATCGGCTAGTGCCAGCAGGACCAGTTCGCGCAAGATGCCAAGCACAACAACCAATCCTTCTCATGGCCAGCTGCTGATTTGCTGCTCCTCTCTCTCATGGGTCCGACTGAACCTGAACTTGACATGTCTCCTCGGCTTCACAGATGGTACGAAGCTGCACGAATTCTCGATTTGCACAGAAGATCCACCAAAGCGACCGAACACGACGGGTTTTTCGGGTCTCTTCTGGGCCTCTCATCCACCGTCCAACAAGGCCTCCTCTGCCCAGCCGCCAAGGAACACGTTGAAATGAACGAAAAGAAATTCCAACCATTGGCTGGGCCACCGACTTTTCAATCCAAAAGATCCCGTGGTTCCCTTCGTGGTCTAGTCTTGGTGATCCCATGAGCCGACCGTTGGAAACGACTCGTCTAGCTGGCCAGTGTCTCCAAGGCCAGAGACAATATTGATAATGTCCTCATCCGTTATGATTCCCGTTGGTGCCCATCGGTCATCCGCATCTTCGGGCCCTGTTTGGCGCCAGGCTTGATCTGGTTCACTGAGTTGAGATCCAAGCCGAGACCAAAGCCGTTCGGTCCAGCGCCACGAGGTCACCAATACAGGCTACTCTCGATCCTGCGTACTAGTGTATCAGAAGGCATCCGGATTCCGATGTGGTGTGGAACGGTGACACAGACATTGTTTAGAAACGGGGCCATAAGATGCGCAGCTATCGTCGTATCCATTTAGGACCCAACCATCTTCCTCCCTTCCGGAATTCTGGAAGACACGGCAACTGACGCTCGGGTGATGACGAACTGATGGGTATCCAAAGGAGGAGGGAATTCCCAAAAGAAGTTCGAAAGCCAAGCCCACCATCCACTCATTGCTCAAGCTGTCTGAGCATGTGAATCAACCCCTCGTCAAAGTCATTAATACACGTCTCAGGCATGATGCTGTGCCGTCCCTCTCGGCCGATTCTGCCGTGGCATTCACCTGACGTTCCATAATACCGCTACGGAGGTTGCCGTGCTCTCAACCCATCAACCAAACTGTCAAGTAATCTTCTTCCTTTCGCCGCGACTGACATCAACGGTATCCCTATCTCGTCTCCCCTGCTAGTTGCAGCTTGCAACTTGCAGCCGAGGGATCGTGATCGAACGTTAGTCGGATCTCCAGCACTACTAGAACCATCCAGTCGGCTGTTGGACAGATGTTATCTGCCCCTCAATAAAATTTAGACTCATACGCTTGTCATTGAGGATTCCTGTCACGGCTGCAGCTCGCGGAGTCTGTGTGGTCTGTCAGGAGTCAAAGCTCGGTCTGATCTTGATAGCAATCAACACTTTCGGCATAGGGCACCCCGGCCTTCGCATGGCCCCCGAACAGCACCCAAGCAAAAAAGCCAAGATACATAGTAGAGTGTATTCAGAAGGGACTCCATCGGCGACGGAGCGACGAACCGACTGGGTGAACCATCCCACGTTCTCGTCTCCTTCAAACCACCAGCGAATTTTCTTCAATCACGCCTTGGGACCTCGCAATTCTCGTCCAGCCGCATACAAATTGCGGGATGTGACGGCGTAGCCGTGCCCGCCGGGGTTCCAGCTCAGTTCAGCGGGGAGTCCCTGTTAAGCGTCGTTGCAAACAAATTAACACACCCGAGCATCCTAGCACTTGGCCTCGGAGCCAGATTCCGTATAGAGGCGTCTTCCCTCCCTCCAGGGCCAGGCTCCCAAGTTCAACGCCCACATGGGTACTTGGCATCCTCGCAACCGCCTGGCCGGGTCGACAAGATGGGCCGCAGTATCTAGAGGGGCCGAGGGGATTCTGCGAGGGGAGCAAGCCGCCCGCTACAAGGCGCCAGCAACCTGCCAACATACCTGGGAGGTCTAGGAGGAGGCCTGGAAGACTGCAGACGTGCGGTGGGTGAAGAGGGGATGTCCCCATGAAGTCATTTGCTTGTTCGGTGACCTATCGTTTCAACGATATTGCAGGCCCCGTCCGCTTCAGGTGAGCGTTGGCATGCATTAGCACACAAACGCGTGCAGATGAAGCCGAGATATTCGGACGGTTCGTGAGATTTGTTCAAATTTCCTCATCTTTACTCGTCACTTTAGCCTCTATCTGTATTCGTACGCAGACGCTTCTCTTTCGCGACTAGCCCCTCATCACGATAGGTATCTTCTCCTTCCTTTTTCCCCTTGCCGCCCTCTTGGCGCCGGGGCATGCACATTTCCACATCCATCCTGGGCTCAGTGACAACCCAACGCAGAGGGAGTTCGTGGGCGCTTCTGCTCCGTACGTCCCATGGATCTGACCGAGATAGCCGTCCTGTCTCAATCTTGATGAACCAGAAAGCGAACTTGGATACCCCCATCTGCCAACTCCGCCTATCTGTTGACTGCGATCCTTGAAACAAGATGGGATGATGAAATACCTGGTCCAAGGGCCGCGCGTGGTAGGAGCGCGGGGGTCACTGTGGATGCGGCCGGCCAGGCCAGAGGTTAGGGAGATAGTGCTCGCCTCCAAAAGCTTCCAGAACAATATTCAGAATCTGCGTATTGTGGGTAGGGCGGTTTGGAGTATGGTCAATGAGAAATCGGCACCAGCCAGCAACAGGTGCCCGAAAACTCAAGACATCTTTCTGGCTTGTGGCCCGAAATCCCGCTTGCCGTCTATTGACGTCTTATGTAAGCACACCACGCCAAAGGATCCAGCAAGATGACATAATCCCTGGTAGTCCGTGTTTGGGTGATGACTAAGGTCGCGGAACATGATGGCTGTCACGTGCACCTTCGCCGGCCCATCGGAGCTTGCAGCTTGACGACCGTCTGTCACGGTCCGGAAAATTCCACATCATCACGGCCAAACATTCAAATCACCTCTCTAGCCATTGAGGCCGCAATCATGGGTGCCAGCGAGTCAAAGCCGTCCTCCAGCACGCCTCCACACCTGTGGAAGGCGTAAGTTCATCCCAATTGCCCCTCGTTCGCAGAATCCGTCGGCTGATCCAAGATTCGCGCAGCAGCTCGCCCAGCGGCATCTCCCACGACCTCGTCGAGTCCCTGCAGACCAGCCATGAGGTAAATACTGCCGCCTCCATATGAACCGGAATACACCCGATGAAAAGCTCTACATCAAATGCCCAATCGGAGCCTAGTCCTCCGCCTCGACCTATTCCATCCGTCCTTCATCCCTCACCCCCCTTGGCGCATCTATTCCCTCAACAAGCCGAAGATCCAATAGCTAACCTCTCGCGCCAAATCAACACAGACTGACGCATCCCGCACGCAACTCACCGAGATCCAAATCCAGCGCCGCGTCGCCGAGGAGCTGAAGCGCCTGCAGGCCAAGGAGTCAGAGGCCCTCCGCCTCGCCCACGACAAGATCGCTACCGAGGACAAGCCCGCGCCCGAGGGCCAGCGCAGCCACGAGAGCGTCAAGAAGGAGGTCGAGGCCCTGCGCGCCAAGCTCGCCGAGCGCAAAAAGGTGCGCGATTTGCCCGAGGCGGTTGAGACGGCGCGCGGCAACGTCGTGCGGTGTCTGCGGGATAATGACCGCCGGCCGCTCGATTGCTGGCAGGAGGTTGAGGCTTTCAAGGAGGAGGTGAAGCGGTTAGAGAAGGGGTGGGTCGAGAAGATTGTCTCGTGAGTTGGATGAAGGGAGATGGGGATTGTTGAGTTCCTCTCTAGGTCTGTCTCTGTAAAGAGTTGGAGACGGATGGGAGAGGATGGTTTCTTTATTTGCGTTTTCTTGTGAGCCATGAAGGGGGTTAGAGAGATACGCTGGATCAAGAAGAGAAGAAGCAGGGCAGTAGGACGTGAAAGTGTAACAACATGCAACATGCTACTGGCGGGCGAATGATACAAGAGAGAAAAAAGTGTATAGATGGCGAATGAATCTTGGTTCACATCACAAAGTTCCCCCCTTAATGGAAGTCTTTATTTTTCTTTATTCTTCATATCTCAGTCGGCAGCTCTATCGGGTCTTGTTCCTCTGACGGAGCCTCCTGCTGCTCCGTCTTCAATCTAGCAGCCAATACCTCCTCCTTCCGCCGCAGACCCTCAGCCCTCTTCCTCTCCCTCCTGGCGTCGGCGTCCTCCCACGCGGCGCCGCCCTCGCCTGTCTTTGGCGGGGGTCCGGCGACGGCCTCCTGCAAGGCGGTGCGGAACCGCGCGATGCGGGCGGCGTTTTCTACGAAGCGCTCGTTGGCGATGTGGAGCAGGTCGCGGAGGTAGTCTGGCGTGACGGTGCAGTGCCGACGTGCGCTACCGGCACTACTACCTTCTACGGCGTCTTCATCGACGTAGCCGATTAGAGATTCGAGGGCGAGACCCATTGTTCTTACGCCTACCATGGGTGTCACGGGCGATGACGACAAGGCTTCGTCTTCGCCTTGTGATGCGGTGGGGAGGAGGTTCAGGGCGCCGCTTTCGCGGAAACCTGCTGCGAGGGCGCATTTGAGGAGGAGCTGGGCGTGGGATAGAGATGCTGTGAGGACGTGGAGGATCTATGCAGGGGAGGTGTATGTCAGTCATGTGAGTCTTGTTGCTGCGCAGGTTAGGTGTGAAAAGGAGAGTGTGTCTCTGGGGTGACATTGCCTCGGCAGGAGGCCGGTGAGGTAAAGTGTGTGTATGTATGTGTGTGTAAATGAAAGTATGCATGAGAGAAAACGGAGGACGGCCTTGCATACCATAGGCTCGAACTTGAAGTGAACAAGCCGCTTCCGTCGCCCAGACTGAGAACGACCCGATACTCCGACAGCCCGTCCGGGTTCCTGCCCTGCTCCTCTTCCCGCGTCTTCATCCACGAGACCAAACAAGCGCAGCAGATCCTCGTCGTTGTCGTGCGAT
The DNA here is from genome assembly GCA_001563135.1 of Colletotrichum simmondsii. Lineage (NCBI taxonomy): Eukaryota > Fungi > Ascomycota > Sordariomycetes > Glomerellales > Glomerellaceae > Colletotrichum > Colletotrichum simmondsii. The sequence continues at coordinate 90,077 of JFBX01000834.1, forward strand.
CCGGGGACGGGATCGTGCGATACGAAGAGCCACGTGCCTCCGCCTCCCTTTCCTCCGGGTCCAGCTATCGTCTCGAGGGCAGCGGCGGCAGGGGTATCATAGCCTTCATTGTCTTGAGAAGATGATGAGACTGCTGCTGCTGCTGCTGCCCGCTGGTCCGCTCCTCCCGCCTTACGTCCCTCGAGAAAGACGCTGACGCGCCCCGCGCAGCTGCTCGTCGTGACGAAGCCGTCGAGGGCGTTGAGCTCGTCTATCAGCTCGCGGATTCCGACGTCCACGGATCCCTTGGGCGAGGCGTCGGTGTACTCTGCATCGGGCACGCTGAGCTGGTCCAGGATTTTGGATTTGCGGGTGGTGAAGGTTGCCGGTGGGACGGGCAGCTGTTGGTGCCCTTGATTCTTCTGCTGCGGTGCCATGATGCTGCTGTTCCTCCTAGGTATGCTCTGAGGTACCTTGTGCTTGGTAGAATCCTATGCGACCTTGGACTTGGGTATATTGTGGTGGGGTGTTTCTTCAACGAAGAGGGGTATTCCTTCCGCTCAACCTGGTGGAAGAAATCCTGAATGGCCCTGGGTGGTTCTCTTCTGCAGCTTGACTGATTCGGCCGCTGTGAGATGGAAGAGCACGAGGAAGTTGGGCGTGTGTTAGGCGTTGAGCTAGTTTTTCCCCATGACGCTGGGCTGCGTGTAAGTGAAGTCTGCCCGCAAGGAAGACTCATGTGAGGTGGAAAAAAGTGTGCGGTCGTGAGTGCTGGGAGGTACCTCGACCGTGCGACTTCGTTACTCTATACACAGTGCGTCTTCGGGACGGGAGCCGGCGAACCCAAGCTTGTTGTATATTATCCTACCCTCCGATGCTACCCCAGAGAAGTAGTGAACCAGAGAACATTGCTATTGAATCAGGTTATCCGGTGCATATGGTGTTGCGTTTTCAATATGTAATCTGACTTGACCGCTGCCACGTCGGTCATCGTTGTCCTTAGCTTTGCGTGTATATGCTCATTCATTCGCCCGACGGCGCCGGTATCTTGGATGCCCAGAGTCTGCGGGATACGGCTCATCGTATGACTCTGTTTCTATGCTAATGAATATGTGCCCGGTTTAATACAGGGAAGTGCTCGGGAGAGTCCGAACATGCGGTTCACTCATTTGAGTCACGTCCGGGTAAAATGACTTGGAAATCGCTCATGTCCGTTGCGTCAGCTGATCTCGATGATTCTTACAAGAGATCTCTATTGCCATGGTGTCATGTAGCGGGTAAATTATCACTATCGTACACTCTGTTGTGACAAACGTCGTGTATGATGGACGGAGAGGACTGGATGACAAGATGATTAGAAACATCGTGACGTTTCCCACTTACGAGCAATGCATATCGCTTGAATATCCGTCGATACGTTGCTTGTCCTTGTATTTATCTCCTGCTTCGATACTGACGGCAGCTGTCTTTGGCTGTCCATTATGCATAGTTGTTGGATGATAATGAGATGACATTGTGTTTTGTAAATAGACACGAAGGCAAGGACGCTTCAAATTTTCTTAAGGCATCACATGTTTAGCCTTCATAGTTGGAAAAACTCTTAGTCAAGCAAAGAAGAACAATGCAGCTTGCTTATATTTACGAGATAGGCCATCTGCCAGGCTGACCTTCCTACACATCATTCAAGTTATCCCACCCATCATTCATTTTCGATGAGCAGAACGTGATAGATTATGTTGAAGCTCAGTGGGACTCATATCGGAGTGCTCTTCTTTGGGAGCGAATACTCTCGATCATGAGCTTGAATCGCATTTCTTGCATGGGTCTCGATGAGTACGTCAGTAGCTGCTTGCGACCCAGCTGCGTTTCCTCTGAATTGCCTTGAGCTGAGCTGGCCAACCAACCCCTGGCACTTCTGCTCTCCTGTCTTGCAATGTGATCAAGCGTGCACGGTATCGTATAACATTCTCAGTTTTCCGAAGAACCATATGATTATAGCAGTACTATATGAGTAATCCGTCGTTGTGGGTTTGGGAAGGTGGTCACGAGATGTCATCTGAATCAATCTAACTGTCAAAATTAAGCTTTGCGGATGACATGTCAGTGGGCTATCTTTGCCACACCAATTTCCATCTGGATTGTGTTATGATCTTAGGATACGCCGTCAGTGGTTTCCACTAATCCTCCGAATGCGGGGTCCCTGTGGGACACAGAGATCAGAGCCTCACCACGTCTCTTTCCTCACTTCACGTCTCACTTAAGATCTTCAAGTTTGATTGATCGGTTGGTTGATTCATAACATCTTTTGCTTATGCTATCTACGAAGTAAAGTCAATATCCGCTGAACGCGAGATACCTCCTGGCCCTTGGCCTGGATTCATCCGGAACGCCTGCATGCTGTCCCGTACCGTCCCTTGATTTTTGTTTCCTCCCTGAACGCCGTCATGCATCATGTATATACAGGTCATTAATAAAAGAAAGCAAGTCCCAAATAGCACCAGAGCCAAATCAACGCTTCTAGATCGATGCGATAGCCTGCTCCTCCTTCTCCGCCTTGACGATGGGCGCGATGGCCGCCTCGCCCTGCTCGGCCGCCTCAGCCGACGACGCGGGGGCGGCGCCCTTGGCCTCGACGGCCTTGCGCTCCATCTCCTCGAGGTACTGCGCGTAGCGCGACTTCTTGTTGTGGATGCCGCACTCGGTCTTCTGCTGGCCCTTCCAGCGGCCGGCGCGCTCGTCCTCGCCCTCCTTGACGGGGACGGTGGAGTGCCAGTCGCCGACGGACTTGTAGCCCTGGTCGAGGAGGTCGTTGTAGGGGACGTTGTGGGTCTTGATGTACTCTTGGACCTGCTTGAAGGACCAGCTGGCCATGGGGTTGATCTTGATGACGCCGCGCTCGTCGTCGACCTCGATGATGGGCATCTTGTCGCGGGCGCCGCCCTGGGAGCGGCGGCGGCCGGTGAGGATGGCGGCGACGCCGAGCTCCTGGTAGGCGCGCTGGAGGGGCTCGACCTTGGCGATCCAGTCGTACATCTCGGCCTCGGTCTCCCAGAGCTTGGGACCGTACATGGCCTCGAACTCCTCGGTTGAGGCGACGCCGTAGGGCTTGAAGATGTGGAGGGCGACGTTGGGGTAGCGCTCCTGGATGCGGTCGACGAGGGTGTGGGTCTCCTTGAAGTGGTAGAGGGTGTCGAGGAAGATGAGGTCGACGTTGGCGGCGGAGGGGTTCTCCTTTTGGATCTTGGAGAGCATGTCGAGGGTGACGAGGCCGGTGAGGCCAAAGGCCGTCGACTGGAAAAGGTTGGGGAACATGATCTTTGAGAAGCGGAGGATGTCGAGGGGGTGCATGTTCTCGAGCTGGTCGTTGAGGTGCTTCAGGTGGGGTTGGGTGAGGGAGATCAAGGGGAGCGCGGGGATGGACGACGATGTCGACGAGGCATCTGTGGCGGAACCATATCCGGACTCGACTTCCACACGATCAAGCTTTGCCGCATCGGCGGCGTTCAACCGAGGAGACGACTCGACGGAGGACGTCTGCGTCGTGGGCTCAGCAACGGCAGCCATTGTGTGAGGTTTGTGTATGAATTGAGGGAGGAGGGGTTTGATGTGTGGTTGCGAGGCACCACGGGTATATGACGAGTAGTGGTTGTAAGAGGGTGTGTGTGTGTTGAAACCCCAGGGTATAATTCACTCGACAAGGCTTTGATCAAGAGACAAGATAGATTAAAGGCAAATGACGCAAGATGCTGAAGCTGGGGAAAGTGAGTTCAGATGCTCAGATCAGAGAAGAGGAAGAAGGCAGTAGTTGTTTTATGAGGACAAGAGGCACTTGAGGCAGGCAGAACTTACACCGCGAGTTAAAGAGGCGGGAGGAGGATGACTTGTTCATATTGGGCACAGGGCCATCACCAAGCAACATTACTAATTTGCTTTCCAACCCATTCTCAGACAGGAGCCCCGATCGAACCAAAGGCCGAGAGAGGGACCTGAGGGACGAGAGCCCGCTTCCCAACTATTGCGCAATCGCAGCTTGTTTGGAGCATCGCATTGAACAAGCGCTGAGGAATTTGCATCTCTAAGCAAGAGGCGTGGTCTGGGAGCAATCACGACATCGACGCTAAACCTTTCGTGACGAAGACGGTGCAAGGTGATTGGTCATGGGTCGCAGGGGTTGCTCCGTACCGTCGAACATCCCGCAATTGCGCCATCGCCCCGGACGCCGGAGTGGATGTTGACAATGGCAAACTTTCCCCAACAGCCGGCCCCGAAAGCCGGGAGCCGTGACGTTCAGAGTATAGATATTTGGGGCCGGACTCCTCCTCCGTGATCACCGAGGTTGACATTCTCCTCATTGTCTTGTTCACGATGAGCGCGGTTGAAAACAGGGGCTCGAAGGGGGAGATCCTGTCGTTGAATAGAAACGCTGGTGTAAGTTCGCCATGATGATGCCATAAGACGTGATTCCGCCCGGGCCACTAGTCGGCTTGGCCTAGTGTATGTGGTCCCGGCAGTCGGTTCTGACAAAACACATCGGCGCGGCACGGCAATCGGTATCCGCCCGGCCGTCGGTGTGGATGAGCCGGAGGTGGTGGTCTGCGCCTCTTGTCAATGTCAGCAATCCCACGCCGGACAACGTATCTCCATCGCCCAATCAGTCACCATACGAGTTTCGTCTCCGATCGAGGACATCATCCATGGTTACTCGTCCGCGAAATTTTCTGACAAACCCACAGTTGGGTTTCAACACCAGATGCGTTTCGACCGCTAACACCGCGGAAACGCACTTCGTTTACCGACTTGTTCCGAGGGACAGCTTGGACGTTCGCCGCGTCCAGCGCCTCTTTAATGAATGGGGTGCGAGCCTCTGTCTTTCTGAGAGATCATGAAGATATCCTCTCGCCGTAGTTCGGCCCCATGACTCGGAGTTGGTCCTTCAATCAAGGAACTGAGCAGACCAAGGCTTCTTGGACCCCTTTGTTTCTTGGCCAATATTTCGACATCCACCAGTGACTGGAGATGAGGTGACAGCACAGCTGTGAGGGGACTGAGGGCTTCCACTTGGGTGACCGCTCGTTCATTGTCCTGCGCCGTTGTCTGCCTCCGTTCGCCAAAGCAGAAGCAGACGCAGACAGACATGCCGATTACTGCTCCCTGCGCCGCCGCGCCGTTCTGAAAAGGGCGTGGAGTCTAGGCTCCGAACAGATGGCATCTGGCCTAGTCTCCAGGATGTGGACAGTGTCTGGCGTTCGGCGTCTGGTGCAAAGCGTGCGTCTTATTTCCGCGCGGCTCCGGTTCTCTATCAGCGGAGCCAGCTCCTGGAGCAATGATCAGTTTTCGGTCGACGCGGTGACTGGTGGATGACAAAGTTATCAGCAGACGAAAAAAAGGGCCAAGGCCAGCCTGTACTGCGTGCCTGCCAATGACCAACACAGTACCTTAGGTGACCACGGAGAGGTAGGTATGGTAAGGTAGGCCAGTGCGTGATTCTGCGTACGCTAGAACAGCGATAGGGCTGTCCCGGCATCGTCCCTGACGTTCCCTCCCCTGGATGACCAGCGTCGGTAGATACGGGCGAGGCTGATGGTCCCGCAGATCGCCAGAAGGTTCGCTCTTTCACACTGGCTTCCAACTCACGTGTTCGGACTCCTGGCCAAAGTTTTCTCCTTTCACCTTGGACGGAACCCGGAGATGACTGACCGACCTCACAGTGATGTAATTGAGCCTCACCATGTCTTTCGGACCGGGCCTCCTTCCCCCCCTCAGCTTATCAGAAGTTCAGGACAGAATTTTTAGAGGGGTATCCACGTGATTCTAGCGTCCACTTTGGGAATACCACGGTCCACGGCTCAAGGAAGGTCCCACGGGAGAGCTTGCCATGCGACCAACACCTCAGCCAATGGCGCGCTGCCCAAGACGTCGGGACACGGGAATTGCGGGGCCTCGTTCGGATCCGGACCAGTGACGGCGAGGCGGGGCACACAGTCAGACTTCACAGTGCACCAGCGCCCGCCAGCCCTCCGCCGCGAGGCCCCATCCTCTCTCTCTCTATCGTCTGTCGTCCAACCACGCGAACATGTTTTACCTTTCGAAACAATGAGGGCTACTAAGTTGAGCTGAGTCTTTAAGCTTTACCTTCACCACCACGCCGGGCCCCGAGCTTCTGTCTTTACCCCTCCTCCTCGTCCTCAGTCTCTCTCGCGCTTTCTCTCTTTCTCTCCCCGCAATCTTCCAAGCCGCCGCTGCCGTCGCCGACAGCTGTTGCTGAAGGTCCATCCTCCGACTCCTGCATCGTCCTCTATCCGTCCCGTCCCTCAGTGCCCCGTTCACCCTTCGTCTCAGCCTTGTCTCCATCTTGGTCCGTCGTAGTTTAAACCCCGCCTTAGAAAAAAAAAGACGATAGAGAAGAGCATTTCCGCCATGGCCGACGCAAGCCCCGCTAAGTCGACAACGTCGCCCCGACCTCAGCTGACCTCGTCCATGAGGAGCAGCTCCTTCTTGCGCGAGCACCAGCAGTACCGGCCTCCGCAGCACCCAGAGAGCCGCTTCGGCATCGACACCGTCGTCGAGGATCTGAGCAACGTCGCCGTCTCCCCGCCAAAGCAGCACAACCACAACGCCGGCCACAAGCACTATGCGGGCTTCAACGGTATCCCCTCAGAGGACAACCCGCCCACCATCCGCAGCGGCCTGAACCACAGCTACTCGCACCCCAACTGCGCGCCCGCGGGAGGGAAGAAGCAGTCGCGCCTGGTGGCCACGCTCTTCTACAAACCGAACGGCGGCGATGGCGCGGGCCACCACACGACAGCGGCCGGAGCAAGCGGCGGCCGCGTCGCATCCCCCCCGACCCTCACCTCCGACAGCGCCAGCGGCAAGGAGGCCCTCCCGGCCAACTTCGCGCCGACCCAGGACCCCGAGTCCTTCCCCCTCGAACCCCCGACCCTCGAGCCCGAGAAGCTCGACCACCTGTACGGCTCCCACGTCTCGCCCATGTGCGTGACCTCGTTCCTGCACCTCATGTCGACCTTCCCCCTCCCCGCCGGCGAGTCCGACTACAGCTCCTCCCACCGCTGCCTCGACAGCCAGGAGAACCCGCGCGTCGTCGAGCTGACCCTCGACCCGGCGCCCTGCCAGAGCTACCTCAGCCTGACGGACCTGCGGCGGCACGAGCTCATCTACCGCTTCGAGAGGGAGTGGAGCGTCGACGTCGCGCTGCAGCCCGACACGCTGTGGCGCCGGCACCCGCGCCTCGTCGTCTTCGACATGGATAGCACCCTCATCACGCAGGAAGTCATTGACCTGCTCGCCGCGACGCTCACGGACCCGCCGGACCTGGCCGCGCGCGTTGCCGATATCACTCACCGCGCCATGCTCGGCGAGCTCGAGTTTGACGCCGCTTTCCGCGAGCGTGTGCAGCTTCTCAAGGGTCTGCCCGCCTCCTGCTTTGAGCAGCTGCGGCCCGTCCTCGACGTGACGAAGGGCGTACCCCGCCTGATCAAGGCTCTGAAGCGCCTCGGTGTGAAGACCGCGGTGCTGTCAGGCGGGTTCTTGCCCCTGACGAGCTGGCTTGCTGGAGAATTGGGCATTGAATACGCGCACGCCAACGAGGTTGTCATTGACGATGCCGGAAAGCTCACTGGGGAGGTCAAGGGTCTCATTGTGGGCAAGGAGCGGAAGCGCGATCTGCTGATTGAGATTGCGGCCAAGGAGGGCATCGACCTGTCGCAGGTCGTTGCGGTTGGCGACGGCGCAAACGATTTGCTGATGATGGGTGCGGCGGGCTTGGGTGTTGCGTGGAACGCTAAGCCGAGGGTGCAGATGGAGGCTGATACGCGACTCAACAGCGAGAGCTTGTTGGACTTGTTGTACCTCTTTGGGTTCACGGGTGATGAGATTGAGCAGCTCGCCTCGTAGATTGGCGGATGGCTTTTTGTAGACTTGTGTGTGGGTGTGGGAGTGGTGTTGTGGGCGTAAGTCGAATGGTGTTTTGGGGAGTTGGGTGACACCGAGGCAAGGCATTGCTGTTTTTTTGGGAGTATTTTTCAACTCGCCCTCATGATTCAATTGCATGCCATTGAGTTTCCTGCAGCAGATATGTTCAGATGAAATCCCGCTCTATGAGTCTCCGAGCATATAAAACCGGTCAAGGTAGCTTGATGAGCCGCGAGGCCGAGTGATGTAGTTTCAACATTGGAGATGCTGTCCAAGGTAGAAAAACGTGGATAAAACTGAATTCTCCCTATCTACACATGAAAACCACCTTCCGCCCATTGCACAGACTGTGCACAAACACGTCTTCTCAACGCAGGTATCTCTAATTCTTTAAGGGTAGCCGTCCTTGCCCCACTTGTTGTACTTTTCGTGCAATTCCTGTGTCATGAAGCGTCAGCCCGGCTATCTACTCCGGCTTCAAATCCCGAAGAATCCCGGGGCCTTGGAGCAAACTCGCCCTCCCACGAACGGAGTCTCTCCGACGTGATGGGATGAATCAGAAGGGTATATCAAAAACGCACCTTGGGGAGAGTGACATCGGGAACGATGACGGTGTTGACGGCGCTGGGAGCGTCTCTGGGCTCGTTTGCGGGGTTGCCACCGGGGTGGTACTTGTACTTGCCCTCGCTGTCGGTCTCCCAGGGCATACCGGCCTTCAGGACGGGGCTCTCGGAGGTAGAGGAGGTGGGGGAGCGGCCTGCGCGGGGAGAAAAAAGTCAATGGTTGTTCAATCGTTGAGGAGAATACCACGATGATTCCTAAGACGTACCGAAGTAGAGGCCGGCACCGCCGAGGGCAGCAACCATGACACCGCCGAGGATCTGTATGACAAAAATTCCGATTAGCCTTCCATTCCGGCTCTCTTGCGATGCACTTGTTTTGATGCCGCTTCCTGCCTCTCTGTCCGCATCCCTCTGCGCAACTATCGCTTCTTCGTAGGCCCGGCGATATGTTCCGGCTGCTTCAAAAGCTTGGCTGCGCGGGGAGAGGGATACGGTGAACGTTGGACGGCGGACGGGTCGATCTAAGGGCATCTCGGCTGGATGGACGGGATATCACGCACGAGGGTCTCGGGGTTGCGCTTGGACTCCTGGGTGAGGGTCTGCTTGGCCTGCTCGTCGGCGAAGCGGCGGATGGAGGTAGAGAAGGCGCGGCGGGCGACGAAGGAGGCCATTGTTGCGGTGGTTGACGGGGTGTCTTTGGGGTGTGATGTTGTGAGTGGTGTCGGCTTGTCGTATGATTTCGGAGCTTCAGGTTCGTCGAGACAGGATCCCAAGGTTGAAATTCGGGAGAAACGATTGGCCGGGCTGACGGACGAAAGGTGATTGGTCAATCGAAGGCAATGTGGGCATTACCTCATCCTGCACCGGATAGATGACTCTTATGCGCTTAAAAGGCTCGCTTCACTAAGCCGTACAATTGACTAACGGCTTTCTAGCATGTGAGAGTTCTGCTATGCCAAGTACCGTATCTACCAACAGTGGGAAACATGGAGATGCTTTCACTTTGATCCTGGATGTTTTTGCGTTAGTTGCATCGACACACGGAGCAGCCTTCCAGGCTTATGGGGAGGTATTAGCTGCACACTGAAGCTTCACTGGCCCATGAGCTTATCATACTCGAGCGTATTCTAGCGTGACTCTCCGAATTCTATGTTCTGGAACGACATTGAAACCGCGGAAATAGCTAGTGTCAAGAAACAACTGAGAACAAATCAAGAGGCTACCTTGCGGTCTCTGAGAGGCTGGCATTAAACTCGGAGCCCGGAGGACCGGGTTTTCGGAATATAGAGCTTATCCTGGGCAATTCGTTGCATAGGGGCTTGCGTGCTTGTCCTCATTGAAGTCTCATACCATGCCTGGCGAACATCTCCGTCAGCATCAAGATGCATCAGCAGCCGATGTTATCGTTGTAGTGTCTATGCTGGATTGCTCAAGACTGTGTGAGGTACCTTGCTTATCACACATTAAGTACTGCGGAGAGCTTATGCTTTGGGGAGTCCGTGGACAAAATGGGAAGCAATGATGCTGGTAGATAAATCTACCGTCGCTCAGCGGAATATGACTGCTGTTTCCCTGAGATCAATACCCAACCTGGTCTTCGATAGCAACCATTCTAACAGGCTCATATCCACGAGGCTGGAGACCGTAGAGCGCGGTTCATCCGCAGAAACGTGCGTCGGCTGTCAAAAACAGTCATATTGTGTAAACTGTCAGAAGACCCCAGATGGTCAGGGTATCCCATGTTGGAGCAGACAAGCCATAATGTACGGATAGTGGACGGGACCGCTTTGGTGCTGGCAATGGCGGCATAATCGCATCCTCTTACATGTTAAAACAGTAAATCTCATGGACGAGGATCGGATTCAAGACGTCTCATTCACTGCGGCGCATGCGTGGATTGTGTGCGATTGGCCCTATTCGTGCCGGGTCCCAAGCATTTCCCTGGCGATGCTGCTCGGACGAAAGCGTTCCGAGCGAGGACCAACCCAGCAGATTGGGGAGATCATTCCGGGAACCCTCAGCGTTGCAGCAGCTCAACGGCGTTCAAAAGAGCGACGAGACGCGTCTTAAGCCACGAAATATGAGTAAGACCAAAACAACGGTTTAGCATTCCTCACATGTCAGCGATGAGAGTGGAGGAACGGGAGGCTGAGAAACATCGCCAGTTTGGGTTCGTAGAGACTGGAGAGTAAATTAAAGGCTAGAACAACCATGGCCTGTGCAGTTCATGCTAATTGCTGCTCTGTATCCGTATTGGATGGTGTCCGTAGGGCAAAGGCATCGACGACGGGTACCTGAGCAGAAAGACACGCTCCTTCGTCCGCCGTGTTCCTCATCTCATCACCCCGGCACTGCAGCCATCGCGGCGCCGCGTGCTGTTGGCCTGTTGCTGCTGTAGCAATTTAAAGCTGGGACCCAGATCCGGCAATTGTAATTAAATTGGCCTGGCCTAGTTGCACCGGCGCCTGCATAAAAACGCGGCCAAAGCCGTTTTGCAGGGGGCTTGAGCGCAGGCACTATCGTGAAGAAGCCGTAAGACAGGCGGAGGAGTGTTAGTGATGACAGACGGCAGCTACATCCTGCGCTATTTGAGCTTAACCAAATCAGGGCTCTATGCAACTTTCCACATGCACAAAGCACGGATACCCAGGTTATGCCGCCCCTTACATTGGGTCGCAGTATCCGTAAGGTAAAGTCTTGCAGCGAATCCAGCCCAGCCCAGCACAACCAAGAAAACACCCCCCGTTCGACTTGCGCTGCGGTGCTCCAATCCAATTCTTCTCCGTCACTGTTGGGCAATCCATGCCTGGACTGGGTCGCTTTCTGGTCTCGAAAAAGCAACACCAGGCACAAGACGAGACTCTGAGTCTTGTCCGACGTCTGCTTCGCTTCGCTCATTTCACGGCTCGCCCGCCATCCCAACCTTCCTTTCTCCGTCTCTCTCTCTCCCACTCTCTCTACACGATACAATACGACAAACGATACCAACCGATTCACTCCCTCGCCTTAATACACGGACCTTTTCCTATTCCTTCGCACGACCTCTTTTTAATACCACATTCCGACCGCAGACTTTTGCGCTTCAGCCTTTTCCAAACCTTCCACGATCCAGTCTCCGAACCTACCGAACCCTTCGTCCCGCGCGATAGTCATCACAACCTCACGTCAAAGCGCCGATTTCAAGACCGACCACCACCCTTCCCCCCGGCCGTTCTCGCCAAGCTCTTCTCCCAACCTCGCGATACCCTTTTATCAACACGCCAGAAAAGCGACATGTTATAGTGGAGGAAACTTGCGAACTTTCCAAAATCGTTGCGCCGCCGATCCGACTGCGACATCAGCGCTCAAAATGACTTTAAAAGAACAGGCCGGTGGGTCCAGCACGCCGACCGACGATGGCGGCTTTCCGAAACCCCAATTTCCTGGACGCTCCGACCGACCAGGCCCGCCGAGTATCATCTCGTCGCGAATGACCGACATCGCGTCCGACGACGGCGGGGAAGCCGTAGCCCAGACCTTATCCGAAAATCCGCGCAGAAAATCTGGTCTGGCTTCAGAAACTGTGTCGCGGCCAGGGACGGCCAAGACAGGCATGTCTGGACCCCTCGAAGGCCGGAGACGGGGTCCGCCCCCACGGATGAATTACATTACCAGTCTCAACGAGAAGAGGGGAAGCATCGGAGGCGGTAGTACCGCTGGTTCGATCAGCAGCAGACCGCCTAGCTCGACAAGTCGAAGCCATGTTCCGTCTCTTACGTCTTCAGCCTTCTTTCGTCCCATGAGTTCGCAAAAGCTGCAAGCCCAGCGTGGTGGTTCGCGACCTGTGACCCGCCAGCAACCTACATTGGAGGATGCCGAACCTACGCCCGAACACAACCAAAGTGCCGCCGCAGCAGCAGCTGTAGCCAGTGGAGGACCAAATGCTCGGCACAGCGTCATCTCAAACCCGGTATCGAACCCCGTTGCACGCCTCCAGCGGCAGCTTAGCGACGACGACAACATGAGACCACCTCCGTCTCGCGGAACCGAATACACCGACCAAGGAACGTACGATCGAATCACCGCCAACACGAGCCCGACTCATGGTCACTATGCTGCCGGTAGTATGTCCGAGAGCGTTACCCCGTTGCAACGGAACCAGCGCAATAGCCGGAACCTGAGCGTCAATGTCGACAGGGGCTTCAGAGAACGAGGCAATCAACCTAGCCCGATCAAATCGCCGCGATCTTTCCGCTCAAGTTTCTTGCTGCCAGGCAGAAGTGACCAGAACAAGTCTAACCGGACTCTACCTGGCGGCGAAAAGCTCTCATCGACCGCATCGACGCCACAGCTCAACCCCGTAGACTCTTCGAGACCCGCCGACAAGAACAACTTGAAGAAGTCCAAGACAAACCTGGGCTATGTTTTCCAGTACTTCGAAGGCAATACTGTCTTCTGCTTGGGAGGCCGATTCCAGAACACCAAGCATCGGCCAGTCAACGTAGCCACTGGCCTGTTCATCATTATTCCCGCCGTCCTATTCTTCGTCTTCTCAGCTCCTTGGATATGGCATAACATTAGTCCTGCCATCCCAATTACTTTCGGATACGTCTTCTATATTTGCATTTCCTCGTTCCTCCACGCATCCCTGTCAGACCCAGGTGTAAGTTGTGACACCCTAACTTCGGTAAAATAAGATATAGCTAACCGCGCATAGATTCTGCCGCGAAACCTTCATGCCTTTCCACCGGCTGATTCGACAGAGGATCCTCTCCGGCTCGGGCCCCCGACCAACGACTGGACGCTGATCAAGTCAGCAGAGTCAGCCACGGCCGCTATGGAAGTTCCAGTAAAACATTGTAGAACATGTAACATTTGGCGGCCTCCTCGGGCTCATCATTGCCGACTTTGCGACAACTGCATCGAGACCCACGATCACCACTGCGTTTGGCTCAACAACTGCGTCGGAAAACGCAACTACCGATATTTCTTTGCTTTCGTCTCCTCGGCAACCTTCCTCTCTCTCTACCTCCTTGGCGCCTCTCTTAGCCAAATTCTCGTACACATGCACCGATCCGACATTTCTTTTGGTAAATCCATCGACGACTTCCGCGTTCCCTTCGCTATGGTCATCTACGGCTTTATTGCCTTCTTATACCCTGCTGCCCTCATGGGCTACCACATCTTCCTCATGGCTAGAGGTGAAACAACGAGAGAGTATATCAACTCTCACAAGTTCATCAAGGCAGAGCGGTTCCGAGCCTTTACTCAGGGCAGCATGCTCAAGAACTGGATCGTCGTCCTCTGCCGACCGAGGCCTCCTACCTACTACCAATTCAAGAAGAGGTACATCGGTGGTGATCAACGCCTCGGTGTTCTCCGGGATCAGAAGGTCGACATTCAGGGTATGGAAATGCAGAACGTCAGACCAACGACAGGGTTTCAAGGACCCGTCTCCTTGCGCAACGAAACAAGCACTACCGCGACATAATTATCCATTTCTTTGATTGTTTTCTGCGTGGCGTTGTTTAGGAGCCATCATACGTTTAAACGGATCCTGGATACCTGTAATGTATGTTTTCTATTATACCCGGCTTTACCTATCAAAGCAGGTAAACAGACATAAAACGCCGGTTCTCTCCCTTGACGCAGGGGACGAGAGCCCGTATTATTTTTCATCGCAGCAATGCGCTACGATATCAGAGCCAGTACATAGACGTTTGGCGCAAATTACTGCGCTTGTAACAAATGCTAGTTCATACCCCGAGTTGAAAGCTTCCCCATTCGCGTGACGTGTGTTTTTGGTTCCTGAATCACATCTGCTTGCCTCTAGCAATCAATGATCAAACACGCTTCTATATCACCACTTTGCTCAAACAAGCCGATACTGTGAATCACTAATTCGTGCAACCTTTGGCAAACATATAAATAGGCTTGGTACTTTGCCATACCGCCTACCTCTGAATTCCACTTATACACCGGACAACAGCAACAACAACCAACAGCATCAGTCAACAGAAAAGACGCTCTTGAATCCTCAGAAATTTCATATTTTCAGAACGTCTAGGCCGAGAGCGGTCAAGATACAATGGCTTACGTATTCGACGGATACTCCGAAGCCAGCTCCGGTCGGAACACACCTCGCGGCCAGCAAGGACCCGGCTCTGGAGGGGGAGGAGGCCGTCAGCAGCGTGGCTATGGGCATGGAGATATTCCCGTCGGTGGCCTACCTGGAGGGATCTACTACGGTACGGGTCGCTTTTACGAGGAGAATCTGCGTAACGAGCAGCGGCGGCGGCAGCAGCAACAGCAAGAACGAGAACAGAATCAGCAACAGCGGCACAGACACGATCCACAGTGGCAGTCAGAAGAGCAAGATGAGCAGCAGCATCAACAGGATCAACAGCAGCAGCAGCGGCCGCGGTATCCCGCTTCTGGGGGCTTCAGCCATGCGAACGGCTACGGGAACGAGAATGATAGGGTAAGAGAAGCCTCTGCTGCTGCGAGGGCGTTCCTTGAAGCGCTGCAGAGAGAGCACTGGCGGCGGAGACAGCAGGAGGCTGACGCTGGAGGCGGTGGGTTTGGCTTGGGTCCTGGTGATGGGTTTGGGGAGATGGGTGAGGACGACTTTGGACCGACGGAAGAGATTCGGTTTGAGGATTTGTTTGGGGATATCTTTGGAAGTTTCGGTGGAGGCGGTGCTGGTTCGTTTGATCCTCGTCCCGGCCCTGGATCCGGCCCTGGACCTGAACCTGATCAGGGCCATACCGATGGGCGTGATGGCCAAGGTGGTGGCAGAGGAGGAGCTGATCCCGGCCCCGAACCAGCGGCTTCTGGACCCGGCAGAGGTGGCGGTGCCTTTCGGCAGGGCTACGGACCCCCACCGGGTCACTACGGAGGTGGATGGCACGGTTACGGTCCCGCGTTCGGGGAAGCGGCGCGTGCTCGACGGGGAGGGGCGGGGATGACCTTTGCTGATCTCTTTGAGCTTTACCAAAGCTGGCCTGGTCCGGACCATTCGTTTGGGGATTACGACGAGTCGGGAAATATGCCTCGAGCGTACTTTTGATCGTTGGGGGGGTTTGAGGCGTTGGTTGGAGGTGGAGGGTTCATGACCACTAAGGGGCAGTTCATGCATCGAGTGCCAAGTAGGTAAGGTACTCGAATAGCTAAGCGTTCAACAATCCTAGAAGTATAGCAATGCAACTCCAGGAGAAATTTCTGACTAATGCCTCTTTTCTTCGCCTCCGAAATACCCTTCCTTCGATCGGGCAATAGCAGATAAACCTGTCGTATCGTGGCTTGAACTTGGTGGTGATACAGGTGTGATAATGGCCAGGATACGGCACCAATCATCCCACCGTTCCAGTCTACCATCCCGTCTTGGCCAGTCTCATTATTTATTGTACAACTTGCATGCGTCCTTCGCACCATTTTACCTGGGTGCGTTACGTGGATCGCATAGCCCACGAAGTTTCCAACACAGCCATGGATCTGCTGGCCTTCGATCTTAACCTTAGAAGGACTGTGAAAGCTATCTTGACGATTGCGAGATCCGCAATCTCTTGGTGAAAAGAGGCGTTGGTACTACACAGCCTCCAACTGCTGTACCGCCGAACCGGCGCAGCAGGATGCGATCATGTCCATTTCTTTCTAGCAACATGTCTTAAACATACCGCGCATGCGCACCCGGCTTACGGCCGAAAATATCAGCCTATGTCATCATCCTGCTCCAACTTCCGTAGGCGCAACCTGTCAGAATTGGTGCCTTCCAGCAAGCCTTATTTGATCTTGCATGCTAGTGAACCAACAAGGCTGACAATCTTGCTCACATTGGTGCCAAGGCGAGGCGAGGCGCTATTTCCTCCATTCGGCACCTTGCAAGAGACTTTAAGCATGCGTTATGAATATTCTCTTCTCTTCACACTGCTCCCACCCGGGTTCTCTTCATTGGAGCTCGTTTGCTATCAGTACCTCCAACCATAACTCCGCGATATGAGTCCCGTTCCGAGACCCCAAGATCTCCGCTCCTTAGTCGCTGGCAAGACATATGCAACTGAGAAGGATTGGCACCATATGCAGCCTATTATCGCCAAGCTCTACCGAGATGAGAACAGATCACTTAGACAAGTGAGGGAGATCATGGAATCCCAATATCATTTCTACGCTACGTAAGTTAACATCGAGCCATATCCGTAATATTCTGACCGAACCCTGTGCAGAACTAAGATGTACAAGTCAAGATTAAGTGCGTGGAAGCTAGACAAGAAGCTTAAAGAAGCTGAAGTAGTGGTGATGCTTCGACAGAAGGAGGACCGCGACGCTGCAGGCAAGCGCTCTCGATTCTTTCTCCGGGGCCAAGAGGTCAAGTGGGATCGTGTGCTCCAGTATCTGAAACATAGGCCCGACTTACAAGATCCAACCAACGTCGATGTTCAAAGATATCCAGATACGAATTTAGACATCACATGTTCTACACCCTCGCCGACCTTATTCAAGAATGAGATCCCTCGTCGGATAGAGCCACATTTAGATCTACGTCTGCTTGACAACTCCATAAGGCTTATACATTCCTACCTTGATGGGGCATTTGAAACCGGGTTGGTCGTCATCGATGGGCGTATTCTCTACGGACCAAATGGAAAACCAGCCAGGCAAAGGGTCAGGGGGTGGCATGAAGATATGGCCGACATCCACATATTGTTGAGCATCAAGGAAACAACTGCTGCGTTCCGCCTTCTCAACAAGCAACTTGATCTATTGAAGCAGTTGATAAGAGAACAGGATCCCGAGTTGCTATTGCTAACATTCCACGACATCTTCGACCTTGAACCCAACCTCGCGGAGTCGCTCCTTGTTTTTGTGTGCAGGATGCACCAGGCCATCTTTGGCGAACATCACCCCCTCAGCTTGATCTGGGACAATCTCGTTCGCTTCACTGCAAAGGCCCGCTTACAGGCTGTCTTGAGCATGGCCGCCTCCACCGCGAAGGAATTGGAGGCGAGAATGGGGGCTCAGTCTGCATACGTGGAGGCTTTGGAGTGCCTTCAGGTGGATGTGCATAAACAAAGGGGGTCCAAGGATGCGTTCGGGAGTTCATGAGGTTGAAATGCCTCCTAGGCGAGCTTCCACACGCTTGAACCGGACCAACAACGCATATTGAAGAGTAGTTAGGATTCGGACCTCATCAAATGAGTTTAGCAGAAGTAAATTGACTGCACAACTGTGTTTCGATGGCGTTTTGAAAATGTCAAGATGCTTAGCAGAGAGGTCTCTCTCGGCTAGCAGATATATTCCGCGGACTACAACAGAGGTCTCATCCGAAGCCACAAACTGTCGAATCCTGCTAGTGACGAGAGTACAGATTTGAAAAGAAAGAGTCTTCCCACCCTATACTTATCCCAACCGGAAACGACGCCTCTGCGGAACGAATGGAAGGCCAGATAAAGGCAGATTCTCAGCACTTTGCGATTCGTGTGAACCCAAATCTTCGATCCTCATGAATGCTAGTAACCCTATTCTCACCGTGAGGCTAGGGATAGACTCAAGAACTATAGCGCACGTTGCGTGCTCCAAAGGCGAGAAGCATATTACCTCAAGTTTTCGGTCGAGGAAGGTATCTTCGTATCCGAAGTCTGGGGTGAACTTGATAACAAACTCTCCTTTTCCATCAGAAGGTTTGCGTGTTGTTGGGAGGTAGAACATGTCGTCGTGCGAGGTACCTGAACGCCGTTTGATCTTCCGATAGCAGAGGGGCCCGGTCTGAAATGACCAGCATTCGATGTGAAGATACCTCGTACATTGCAGAATCGACAAGTCAAGGCCACCAGTCTCAAAGAAGTCGGCCCATTCAACCATGTTACCCTGAGGTGTTTCCACCCAAACCTCCGCGTCGAAGTCTTCCGTAAGTTCTACCAACTTAGGGGGCCGCAGATGGAAGTAGCCTTGGTGACCAAATAACATCTTCCCGTTCTGCGAAACCCAAGACCAGCTCGGGAACCCTGCCAGTCTGGCATAGTACTTCCCTTCAGGTCGAATCTTCCATTGAAGCCCAGCCAGAAAGGCGTGTTTCGAAGCAGTGGCATCTACTACTGGCCAGCCGGAGGCGACTATGGGAATGCCCCAGTACGAAAAGCACCCTGGGTTGACTCGTGACCACTTCTTCAAGACTCCAGATACAGCAGCGAGTCTGTCGCTTGAATATGTCAGCTGGCGATCGCAGTACTTTTGAAGTATAGCCCAGATACCGTCTGGCGTGTTGAGGAGAGTCCACTCGGGCCTTTCGTGGTGCTCCAGATTCCCCTGCAAAGCAAGAGGACGCGTGAGGTGTTCAAAGCACATCATATCGTGGCACTCAAACGAGACCTCATAGTTGGAAAAGTAGAGTCTTCTCCTGGACAGACACGTCTCTTGAAACGTCCATCCCCGCGTGGACCACTTTGATCGCGAGATCTGGTCCAGTTGCCACTGGTGGCTGAAGTTTGTGACAATCTTTTGCTCCCCGATTGTTTTGGTGGTTGGAGCGTGCTGAGTTCGGCCGAGAGACAAGCCTGGCAGCCCGTAGCTCGGGTCTTTGGCGCCGATGGCGATAATGCTGAGTTCTGCGTCGCCGTAGATCTGGTCCATCCTCTCCACCTGACTCATCTTGTGAGTTGCGTCGTCTTGCCAGATGCAGTATCTGTCAATCCAGATGTAGCGGAAGCCGAGCTTGATGGTGGCCCTCATGGCGTCTTGGATGACTGGCGGAAGGTCGTCCGGCAGACAGGGGTATGTGTACTTGTCTGGAGGCGCGAGTCCCCAGACGTAGCTCAACGCTACGTAGCGATACCTAATGTCTGGATCCGTGTTGATGATTTGACGAGTTTCGCAGTCTATGAGCTTGAAGTGAGGGAGAGTTTGCCAGTCTGGGCTGGTACGACATGCATCGTGATGATGCTTGCATAGGTGTATCCATGATCGAACGAGGCCGTAGTCGATTCTCTCCTCACGCAAAACTCTGGCTTGCATCGGTAGGTCCAGAAGGGGTTGAGTGGGCTCCAAGATAGCGGTGGATGCAAGAGAGACCAGACTTCCCGGCGCCTCTCGATGGGCGAAGCGGATCCACGCTGTCAAGCCGCCACTGGCACTGGTATTGCCAAAGTACTGAGCGGATGCTGTCTTGTAGTGTGAGGGATTCATGACGAGAAGGAGTACGGAGTTGAAGTCTGGACGTTCCTCGCCATCTCCAAGCTTCGTCTTCTCAGCAAAATTGTAGAGCAGATTGGCGGGGATCGCTAACATGATCTTCTCCTTCTCGGCCATCGGATAGCGGTTGAGGTTGAAGCCGATGGAGAAGACCAAGTCACAGAACGGGCAACTTGGGATGATGCCTGGGGGGTATTGACTGATCCTATCCTCTCGGGTGAGCGGTCTCCAGTCTCCAACATGCTGGATGTATTTGGTCCAGCTGGTCTTGTAACTCTGAGCCGAGCCAATGGCCGGAAGACCGTCAAAACGAGCCGTGTCGAAGACTGCCTTGAGATTTAGCTTGGTGCAGTTGCGACAGAGCCGATCATCTGAAAACGACATTGTGATCTTGCATGAGTGACTGTCAGTGGTGTTGAGGTGCAGACGTGAGGTTGGCAAGGCTCTGGAATTCTGCCTGCCCAGCTGGGGATTGGGCATAAGCGCCCCTGCCACGACCTTCCGTCCAATGATATCCACTTCATGCATGAGCGGCTTGGCCAGCAACGTACATCGAATCCAGCACCCATGGATCACGCAAAGACCCAACTCAGCTCACGCCAGGATGACAAGCTAAATTCGTTATGTGATCCTCGACTATGGGGTAAGCCACACGCTACCCTGCTCTGTGTGGATTAAAATAGACCGTATCCGTATTCAATACTTGGTCCCAATTGCCTGGCATGGGCTGTGTTCCCGCGGCAAACACCCAGTCAAGATCCAATCTCATGTCCATATCAATGCCTTCGTGGTATTCTCGCTGCTCCCCTTGATGAACAGGAGATATGCTCTGGAAACTGCCTATGCTCTTCGACCCGGCCGGACTGTCAGTACGCGCTCGTTTCCGAGACGCCTGCTCGCTCTGCCGTAGGGCGCTAAGGCCGGACGGTAGCATGGCGTTACGTGAAGGACATTGACTCAGCCGGCGAGACCGCAACTCCCACTTACGTTGCAGCATGAGAAGAAAATCCCGAGACCGCTTGGCGCACTCCCAAGTGCCTGAAAGCTCCTCCAGAGCCCGGAAGCATACGCTCAAGTGTGTCGCCGTCTCTGTGGTCCTCTTCCGTCTGCGGCGGGATATAGATGCGAAGATGAGTATGATAGCCGCAGAGAAGATGATGGCCACGCCTTGAATATGAACTCGCTTGAGGGAGTGTTGGCGTTCGTAAATCAGAATCAGCTTTGCCACTGCGGCTGCTGACTCGATGCACATTTGTTGCGCGTGCATGTATCCGGGACCTTGAGGTGGTTGTGGTTGGATGTAGCTCGACGACATCCACGGCCTATGGGCATGTATTACGTTTTGATAGTATTGCATACTGGGTAGAAAAAGATTAGTAGGAGCTGCACAACGACAGTGATAAACAGTATGGATTTGAACTTACTGTAACAGAAGAACATGAGGAAGGAACGTCCCCTCAGAGTCTTCTAGATCTACTTGTAGCGTGCCTGGCAAGTTCTCTTTCCAAGAAAACAAGATTGAAACAATCTTCTCGTTGTTGGCCTGTAAGATGTCCCGCGGAATCCGAGAGTTGCCATATCTACCAGAACAGCGTTTAGTTCCATTCCTCAGACAGAACTGGCAATCTACTCACAGAGTGTGACCAAGAGGTGCCATAATTTCGCATAACTCTATCCTGTAGAGACTCACAGCCTCGATGTGGTCCTGTAGGGGTACTGGTGCGTTGCCGTTGCTAAGGAGCGAAACGTAAGGAAGCCATTGCTCGACCCGTCCACCTGATGAGTCTTCTGTCGGTTTCCCAACTGTGATATCGTCCATACTGATACGGAAAGGCCGACCTCTGTAGAACCCGAGCGTTCTGGAAAATTTGCAGGGTCAGGACACAGCCACGACAGGATTAGGAACGGCGTCAGAAGCTCACTGATCCATTGTATATGCGCCCCAGAATACAGCGCGACGAAGCTCTGCTTCGGCAGGTTTAAGAATACTCTTGTTCACGTACGGTGTCATGTCCTTGTGTAATGCTAAATCAAACGCGAGCCGAATCGCCATTGCTAGATCGAGAGCCGTTAGTTTCTCTCGTCTCAAAGTCAACGCATGTAATAAGCTGGGGCAACTGTACCACTGTACAACCAACCGCGAGAGTCCCTATTCGCGCCTATTTCGTGGCTACTAAGGACAATCATAGCTTGCACTGTAGAGACTGAAGGCGAGTCCAGTTCGATCTCTAGAAGAGTCTTGGCTCGTGCGGCGAAGAAATCCGGCAGAGACTTTGGGAAGGTTATAAAACTTGGGTGATATCGTGTTTCGAAATTAGCGCCTAACGAACACCTGCAAAAGAATTAGCATTATTGAGCAATAAAAGAATTGAGAGGTTGAAGCAATGTTTGAACTAACATTGCATTTCTGAGTGCCTCGGAATAATACGGTGTATCTTCCTCTCGCTCGTGCCAACTATGCTTCGCTTCTTCGTAGAGAGTCCTGTCGACTACATGCTGAAAGGGGTCCTGCCATGTGAAGTAAAGGTTGATCAGATGATCTTCGAGATCTTGCGGTACCTGTTTGCCGTAGCCCATGTTATCGAGGTGTTCCTGGCCATCGTTGCGCACGGTTCGATCCACAGCCAAAGTATCGGCTCCCACAGGTAGTTCCATCAAGCTGAAGTTAGATGTTGGTCCGAAATAGGAGATATGACCATTGGGGCCAATTTGGAGAGACCCTAGTCTATCAGATAACTGGTTGACGAGGTCCTCTTCCGTTGTGCCTGAGCCGGCATCGTCCTCTTCATTGTCGCTCAAAGCAGCCTCTCCGGAGTACGTGCTCAATAGAGGATGGCTGGGGGTCTGGACGCTGGCAATGCCGCCACCATTTGTGATGATGTTATCGGCATTCTCGGCATTCTCAGAAGGGCTCCATTCCCACTCTGCAATCGCTTTCGTTGTCAAGTTCAACAAACCATCTTGGACCGGTGGTGCAAGCCCAACGGTTGCGTCATTGCCTAAGTTGAAGGAAGATGGGTCGAAAGGTAGTGCAAAGTCTAGGGGAAGTTGATCTGGAGGTAGTACGATATTGTTGGATGGGGCGCAGGCTGCTGATATTTGCGGCTCTAGGGATAAAGCTGGGTCAATCGATGGTGTCTTGTCGCGTTCTAGAACTAGTTGGGTCGTCGAAAGGCCTAGAGTGTTTAGTATCCTGGTCAGACTTTTGGCCTCTTCTGAAGGCATAGGCGGGAGTTGGAGCCCATTTTGATTGATAAACTGGCAAAGCTGATCGACTCTGCTTGATAACAATTCGACTGCGACGCGTAGTGATAGTCTAGCGTTTGTCAGCCTCGATCGGTTCGCTCGAAATCAAGAGACTGCAAAGAGAATCTAACTTGCGCTTGTCCTCTCCAGCTTGGTAACGGCACTCTCGGCGCTTAGTCTTGCAGTTGGAGCATGAAGGAGTTGCGCCGTCACACTATTGACAGTTTGTTACTAGGATGCCACAGGTTCTAACCTGAAGCCATCGTCGTGATATCAATGCCGGAAGTTGGAACCTCGACGATGAGAGTTGGGCAGCGCATACCTTGATCTTGCTTTCCCGGCAGGAAATGCACGCCGTAGTAACATGCCTCCTCTTGGCGTCAGGCTTCGATGATTGAGGCATACTGCCTTGCTTCCTGGAATTTGTGTTCCGGAATCTGGGTTGAAGGTGTGGAGGTTGATGAAGTTTGGCTGGGGTAAATTCGAGGGATGACGGGGCGGTGGACACTTCTTGGCCGCACCGAGGCCCACTAGTAGAGGGACATTCTTCGACAGCATGAACCCCGGTGTGCTAGCTACCTGGCCCATGTGGCTTTGTAAGTTGCTTCGGCCGTGTTCGTACCGGTAGCGCTGACCGCGGGGCGCGCCAGCGCCACGCCCAGATGTACAGGGGACTTGCTGGACGCTAAAGTGACTATGTTGCACCGAATGAATGTGCACTAAAGTTCACTCTGAATATGGTCAACAACACACCGGACGGCCGTGATACGATTCGATGGTCTTTCCATTGGGTAGAGGAAGACTATCAGATGTATTCTCATACTTGAGTATATGTAGTGAAAGTTGTCGATAATGTCTGGGAGTAAGAGACTATTCTCATCAGCGTCTCTTTGCTGACGTCGAATCTGCATATAAATCCAGAATATGAACCAAGAGCACCTTGAGCACACAATTGCAACCATAGAGTATTGGCCACTTGGACATGAATCAGGAATTTGCGGCTGTAGGATTACACTTCGTGTATCCCAATCGATGAACGAAACACGCAGTAATGCCACTCACCTATGCAAAGTACTATTGGGGCTGTACTAAATCAACTCGCACAATTCGCCAGACCAAGTCGTCCACCCTTATTCTAATGAATCGCAGTAATAGAGTACAGGAAGCTGGCCCGTGCTAAACCTTAATCTTATCTAAAGTGTGCGAAAGAGGGCCGGCGTCTTTCCTTTAGACATGAAGTACTGCCATGTCCGATAGAGCCGGCCCGCGGGACTCCCCGAGCCACTCCTTTTCAACTTTGCGACATGACGGGGATCTCGATTTCCGAGACAGCTTTCCAGCGCAGGTTTTACCAGGAAAGAGGTAGCAAAGAGTCGAAGAGTCGTTGTGATTTAGCTTCTCCTCTAGCTGACACTTTGTGAACTGAAATTGAATCTGTGATGGTTCCATGATGAATTGCTTGTTCTCATCGGGGCAAGGCGTTCGTGATGTGGCCTTGCTCCATGGCCCGGAACCTTTTCGAGATAGCATGATGGAACAATTATCTTGCTTTCAAAGCCCGACTGTCATAGGTTTAGAGTCTCATTATTAAGCCTTCCAGTACGCGTACTGCACGTGCTCAAAGGAACCCAAACGCCATTGGCACGTTTGAGGCGTCAAGGGAGCTCGAGCACGTACTCTGGTCTGCAAAACCAATGAGCTACTGAAAAAGACGCCTTACTCGAAGAAGAAGTTGCATCCAGTCCAATGAAAGGCCGTTCTCCATCCTCAAATCTTTGCGTAGTACAGCGTACAGAGTAGAGCAGCCTTTGAATTCTCGGTAACGTGCCGAAATGATTCCAGACGAACTTAGCGATTGGATCTGATAACCCAAAATCTGGTCCGAGGAGACCTCGTGCTGTTGGCTAAAGTCAAGCTCCTTAGTCAGAGACACAGCGACGCCCGAATGAGTCTAGGTTTGACGAAAAATCGAGCGGCGCCAGGTTTGCCCAAATCAAGTGCTTCATCCTTGTGATCACCTCTCAAGACGATGCTACTGGACCATGATGAGTAATGACATGATGAAAGCTTAGTCGGAATTATAGTCCGGGGAAGATCTGGAATCTGAGCCGCACTAAGATCTCATAGGACATTCGGAAACCGATTCCCGAAGTCCCCACCTACATTGGCCTCAGAAGTTAGGTAGAACCGGAGACAGTTGACATGCAACGAAGTCCAATTTCTACGTTCGTCGCCGAATATCAACTCATAAGTCGAGATGTTTTCCCAGGCAATCAGCTTGAGGGGGAAAAATTCTGTGACGGCGAGCATCTCCGTATGGGGCCGATTCTCGGCGGACCCATCCGGGGCTCAATCGGGCAATTCTGACCGGCAGCGGAGCGCCTGATCCCCAACTTGGCCTCGTTAGACAATGCCCTATTCGGACTCCTGCCAGTGTGCGAATCGAAGTGATTGAGACGTCTAGAAACCTGCGTTTCCGCATAGGCTATGGTTGGATCATCTTTACAGACTTCCAACGTCAGAACTAAGTCTCGATTCTCTACCGAATGTGGAGAGCGCAAGCCCACTACACGGCCCTTTCAGCATTTAAATACCCCGCGCTTTTCCCTCCACGAGCAGCGGGATATCAGATAGTGTCATAGAATACCTTACATCACAACGATCCATCGACGCTCCACTAACCCCTCAAGCAAGCACTACAAGATGGCTATCAAGAACGGACAAGCGAACGGCAGTTACTCTACCAGCACAGCCCCCTCCCGCCTATTCTCAAAACCAGAAACGACGGCAGTAGACCGATTTGCGGCCACTTGCTCCCAACAAGCCTCTCCAGAGGATTATCCGCTTGCCGCATCCATCGAAAAGAACATCCCGATCTACGAGCTCCCTGAATACTCGACCTTGAGCGACACAGAACGCACAGAGCTGCAAGACGAATGGTACCGCGTATTGATCTCTGGCCCAGGCGTCTTTGTGACAAAGGGACTTTTCCGCGACAAAGCGCTGATCCAGTCAGCAAACGCGGCTTTCGCATCAATCATTGAGGACGAGAAGAGATCAGGAACCGCAAAGGGCGACCACTTTGCCAGCGCCGGCAAGAACGACCGAATCTGGAACTCGTTCAGCAAACACGGCCTCAAGGACCCAGCGTCCTTCGTCGACTACTATTCGAACCCATATCTCGGCCTCATCTCGAGTGCGTGGCTCGGACAGGGCTACAGGATTACAGCGCAGGTCAATAACACCAAGCCAGGTGCCTCGCCGCAGGTCTGCCACCGCGACTACCATGTTGGCTTCCAGACGGCAGAAGCAGCCGCGCAGATCCCACGGGCGATGCAGATCGCCAGCCAGCTCTTGACGCTGCAGGGCGCCGTCGCCCACTCCGAGGTGCCTCTGGAAAGCGGTCCCACGCGGCTGCTGCCGTTCAGCCAGACTTTCGAAGCCGGCTACGTATCGTATCGTCGCCCCGAGTTTAACGATTACTTTTTGAACAATTACGTCGCTCTGCCACTTGAGGTGGGAGATGGGCTCTTCTTCAACCCGGCGCTCTTCCACGCGGCTGGCAAGAATGAGTCGAGCGATGTGTACAGAATGGCGAATTTGTTGCAGATTAGCAGCGCATTTGGCAAGCCGATGGAGTCCGTGGATGCCGTACCGTTGGTGGAAAAGAGCTGGGATCACTTGCTCAAGCTATACGAAAACGAAGGGCTGAGTGCCAGGGTCAAGTCGTTCATCGCGGCTGTGGCAGAGGGATATCCGTTCCCAACGAACTTGGACAACAACCCGCCAAGGAATGAGGGTATGGCGCCAGAATCAGAGCAGGACAATGTCACACAAAGTTTGGTCGAAAAGCGAAGCAGAAACGAAGCGGTAGAAGCGCTGAAGGCATTTGTCAAGAGATCGTCAGCATAAGTATATACGCATACCTCGCCTGTAGGACAGGCATCTACTCAAGGTATTCATTGCGAGTTGTTGACATGCCCATTGCCAAGACCAAGTGAACCAAGTGTACATCGATGGATTCAAGTCTAGATGTAAGTTCACTGTTGGCTTTTCCCTCCTAGGAATAATCGCATCAGTGGTGATAGACTCTTGAGTATTGCCTATTTGCTCAATTCCAGCGCCTATCGCATCTACGTTGATCGACGACCCCCACATCTACGTTGGATCGGGATTGCTTATGCACGTCAGCGAAAGCGCATACGGCCTGTTTGAAGCACAATGAAGACAGGTGGATAAGGATACATGAGGCAACGAAGATTGATTGGCACCGGTTGATGCCGGCGCCATGGTTCGTTAGCCTTGAAGATTGCATCCAAAATAGACGCGACTGTTAGCCTTCCTCCCCACGTCTGCCTGGACTGTTGCCGCTTTGCCGATGACAAAATGCCATAGCAATCGTTGGACCTGGTATTTGTCTCTCTGACCAAGCTCTGTTCTAAATAGCTTTGGGATGTGACGTTGCTTCCTGTTACTTCTTGGTCTGCTGCGACTTTCGCGTTCCGGCTTTGTCCACGTAGGCTCCGGTCCACGCGCCATGCGTGTCTTTCGTTAAACGGGATTTTGTGGGATTCAAAATCCCATCATCAATTGGGCCACCCCGAACACGGATCAACCAGTAGGAACTGGGCCCTGAACAGCCATCGGTCCCATTCCTCAGCTGTCGTCGGGCAACTAGCGTCGACGGACACGGGGAAGAGCAACGTTGAGAGTGACATCACATGTGAGACCTCCATTCCTTCTACTGCCGATACGAGGTTTTGCGCACAGGGAAAGTTGGGGGGCCACAAAGGCACACACACTGACCGCTTAAATGCTTCTTACAGGATCTGCACCGCTGAGTGGTGATCTTCCATGCCCGCGCCTCTCGTGGCGTGCCAATGTCACGATGTTTGACAACTTTCCAACGTTCCTAGGGAGAAGCTTTCTTGTATTTATTGAGACACCAGTCCCCACCTCTTTGCAGGGTCTGAATCAGTCCCTCACCGCGCAAACGATTCACCACAACGTAGCTGAAATACCATCATCTTCCCGCAAGCATCTCCAAATCCTGTCACACATTCCACAAGTTTGGGTGTCCCATCAAAAACACAAACCTTCCCGTAACGACTTTGAGCCAGATCTCTCACCACAAAGAAAGAAACAAGGTATCATCTTCTGACCCGCATCTCATCAAACTTTCAAGCACCCCAAGATGTATGTCAGCAACTTCATCACCACCTTCTCCGCCCTCATCGCCGGTGCCTCTGCCGCAACCCTTCCCCTCCGATGGGCCGGCGTCTCAAATAACGCCGTGACCGCCGAGCGTCGACAGGCCGACGGCAGCGCCACATATCCCACGACACCAGGAAACATCACCTGGGTCGCACAAAACTACATTTGGGGCTGCTCACCAGGTGGCTGCAGTGCCCGATTCAACATTAGCGCCCCAGCGGGCTACAGCTCCGGCGCGCCCGGCTTCAACGTTGTCTGCAGCCCCATCTACATCCAGCAGGGCTGGGTCCCCTGCCTGAACCCAGACAACAGCCCCCTCAGCGAGGATTCGCAGGTCTTTACGATTTGGACGGCCGGCGCGGATCGTGAGCGCATGTACCTTGGCGTCGAGCACATTTTCAAGAGTCAGGAAGATGGGCTCACTTGGAATGCCACTGCCGGAACCGACATCCTGCCTGTGCAGAACATGAGCATCACGTTTCCTGTCAACACTGTCGTAGTTCTTGAGTCTTGAGTACTTGCGATTTTTGCAACGGCAATCAGTGCGTTTCTCAACTTGCACAAGGCATGCATTCAGCAAGGAGTTTGGTTTCTGGACATTTCATTCATGTAATTACTTAATGTACATCATAATGCTTAATTCTTTGTCCAAGCACCGCATCTCCACCCGTCTCGCAGATAAGGGGTCCTAGAACCGTCTTACTGGTTGAAGCCACACTCGCCCGATGGAGCATCTACCACGGCTTCTCGTTAATCGGAGCTAGAGGAGTCTGGCACTTTGCCGCCAGAGCGGCTTTCGCCTCGTCACTGTCGATGCTAACACAGGGAGTGTCGATACCTCCATCTACGCCATCGCAGATGATAACGGGTTCCCCACCACAGGGCGACGTGACGTTAAAGTTCTTGAACTTGATGTTGTGGCATACGGCGTCGGGGTTTGTGGAGCACGTCAGCTTCGCAACTGCGTTGCCGTAGATGCCGCTGGTGTAGCCGGTAAAATTCTCGAAGAGAACGTTGGAGACATTCATGCCGGACGGGTATTGCTCGCAGGTAGTCTCGTTGATCTGCCGGAAGTCAGTCAGCTGGACCAAAGGTCTTTCATATACCACCATAATTGGAAACCCACGTTGAAGTAGCATGAGTCAAGTATGACTCCGTAGTCCATCCGAGCAACCCAGAAGTTCCTTCAATCATTGTCAGAGATGCGTGGCCAAGAATGTCGAGACGTAGAAATACTCACTTGTAGGTGATGTTGTCGACGAAACCGTATCCCACGTTAGGGCCTGCCCAGGTCTTGATGCGGGCACCCGAGTACTGATGCCTGGTCAGAAGAGGGTAAAGCCAGAATCGTTGGATCAGACTCACATCTCCATTCAACATCCAAACGTTCTCAATGTGAACGTCCTTAACGTAAGACATTTCCCCGGCGTATTGTCCCAAGGAACCGATTGACTGAGTCAAGTTAGCAAGATTAAAGCATTAGGAAGGCCGTGCAAGTATATACCTGGCCATGGGTACCTGTAACGATGTTAGCCTGCTGCCGAGAGACACACAGGTTTCATACGACATACCGTTGCAGTACATGGTGTTCACGTAAAGATTGGTGTTGTTGGACTTCGGGGAAAAACAATCGTCGTCAATGTTAACCCAGACACGCTCAATCTTAACATCTTGAACATCCAAAGAGTCGAAGAAGTCAGTGTTCTTGGGGATAATGCTGCCGTTGTTGGTGATAGCAGTGGCAATGACATCTCTGTACTCAATATTGCTCGCTGGTACGTAGATGATTAGCCCGAATCACGTCCTGGAACAGTGAACAGTGGCCGCCGTGAGTTTGACTTACATCCAACGACGAAGTTAGTCCAACAGGGAGAGTCCTTCATGTGGATGCCCTCAACTTCCAGATTGGTGGTGTTCTCAACATAGAAAAGGATGGGACGGAGGTATTTGTTATCGGGGTTCTGGCCTGTTAGTTGCTTGTCGTTCAAGGAACCGGACCATGGCGGGTCATACCAGAATCCTGAAGGTGATCAGCATGGCGTCCTCAGAGGCTGAAGAGTGAATACTTACGATCCGATACCAGAGTTGAACTCGTTCCACCAGCGTTGGCTATGCAGAGTATTAGACATGAGCGAAAGCTTCGGCTGTTGGTCTGCGAACCCTTGTCCGTTGATGACTCCATCACCGTAGATCTTGATGTCCTTGCCACCCCATTTCCCTACACGAGACTATGAGCAGGGCTTCTAAATATCCGCATTACCGGGCTTTCTTACAGAACATGATCGATTTCTGTCATATCGCATCAGCAGGGGTTCATGACTGCATGAGATCGGATCTGGAACTTACTTGAAAGGGATGCGTGAACGCATTTGTCTTTTGCCAAGTGTCAGCAACGCCGCGTTTCTTCTGTTTCTGCGGGTGGCTATTTTCGTAAAACGTACTTGCCAGTATTTCACATCATCAGTGAACTAGACCATTGTGTCAGATCGTCCTCGACAAGCTTTGCGATGCTAGATCTCACCTTGATCTCGCCCTCTAGCCGGACATGAATGTTATTGAGGAAAGTCAAGTCGAGGGCTTTTGCGATAACAAACGTCTGGTTTTTGGGTAGATACAAGGTCCCACCATTGTTGGCCTCCTGAAGACCCTTCTTGAGCTCCTCAGACACATCGTCTGTGGCGTTCCGGGAAGCGCGGATCGTGAAGGTCTTGCGTCCACACCCTTGGGATGGGGGCGTGTAGGGGTGCTTGTCACGGAACTCTTCCAGAGATCTGGGTACACCCGCCGGCAGTTCGATCCCGTAGGAAGAGACCACGCTGGCTACGGCTCCCAGCAGGGCCAGTGAACGAGAGAAACGCATCGTGAAGAGGAAGGGGAAAAGCCAAAGGATGGATGCGATGCAACGATGCTAGCCCGATCTCGCCTTCATGTGGGATGCTCCGAAGACAGCAACTGGAGGGTAGGCTGCCCCATCTTTAAGGCTTTCAGACGATCAGCAAACTTGCTCCGGGGAGGACGTAGTCCAAGTGGGGACAACGAAGGCATTCCCACTTCTCTGCTCTTCTCTTCAAAGTTCGGGCGAGCATCACATCGGACGGAGTGACGGAGCACTCCCCCTGGACACGGAAAAGTCAAATAGACTCATTGGACACTTCAGGGCTAAAATGACCAGGCACGGCAACTTTAATCATAGTCGAACTCGGAAATAAGATTATCTAGGGGATGAGAAACCCCGCGCGCATCGGAAAAGAGTCGAACAAAACCCCCCGGCCTTCAAACGCACTTCACAAAGCATTAACCGCGAAGCGGTCTGGCGTTCAAGATGGTGGAAGATCGCGTGGGGAAGCGTTGGGGTTGAGTCTTGGGATCATGGGGGATGTGCGGGGGAGGCCCTAGGAAATGTTGTAGTGCAGGGCTCGGCACAGGCCTATTGGTGGGAAATTCCTTGGCCTAGCCAGCGACCTCGGAAAAAGGCACCGCGCCGTTGGTAGCTAAGCAGTCTGATCTTGTGCAGTCATCGGCAGCGGGCTTTGAACCGGCCGGAGATCCGTCTCGTTGGTACCGAGGTGAACGGATGCGAAGGGGGCGGGGATCCTACGGAGGTAAGATCCACGCTGCCGCTTGCTCGGGCTTGGATCACATGCATTCAGGGAAGCAACTGCAACACATTCATACTAAAGTACAAAATTTTGGAAAATACACAGGTGCGTGATGTTGTTGAGATAGTTTAGGGCTATGTGCGGTCTAACGTGTTGAAGAAAACGTGGGAGAAGATAGTTCTTTGACACAACGGTTGGCGTAGAACTTGTGCTTTGATTCATTGAGTAGTAGTGTTTATAAGGTATTCCATCAAACTGGCAGTGCGTTCCGAACGCTGCTTGGTGAACTCTGTTTCAGGAACTTCCAGCATTGTGGACGTTATCCACATTCCCTACGATTTCTCATACGCCTCATAGACACCTCTTGCCGGCCTGGGGCAGAGTCTACTTCTAGTAGGACGGCCCCAGGAGCGCTGCAAATGTGATCGCCATCTCGGATCGTTATCCGTTGCCCCTTTCCCAAGATTCTTCCAGCTCGTCAATATTACCATGCGAGCTTTGGATGATGGATTGGTCCAGAATTCGAAGGAGTAGTCCATCCAGCAACGCTTACAACTGAATATCTTCCCATTGTTTTCGGCAATAACTCTCGGAGGCTTCTGCCCATATTCCCAAATACTGCCTTCTGCAGTATTTGTGGTAGACTCAAGAGAAACATCATGATGACTGCTGGTATTCAAAACCTCTTTCAGGTCGCCGGCTGTCCAGGTTCGGTGGTTATGAGGGCAACATCCGCTGAGGTACCAGAACCTGTCGTCCTTTCCTAGGAACTCCCCCCTAAGTTTGGCATGGCGCATATCTCTTTTCAATTGAACGATGTCCCGTGTCTTGAGGTAAAGAGAACCACTGATGATTCGGCATTCGGTCAGCCGTTGGATCCAGAAGTTGGGGGTTCTATAGAAGTCCTTGGAGATAGGCTTTGTTTTCGCAACTGATCCTGAAGGCCGCAGACGATGTGATCTCAAAAGCCCTGCTACCATGTTGAATCGCAGTTTCCACGGCAGGAAGTTTGACCACATATTGGCACCAATGTAGAGATGATCCTCTGGAAGTGAAACCTTGGGTGCAGCGCACGGTCGTGGGTTGGACGAGTGAGAGTCAACGACAGCGCGATGATGTCCTGGCTTCGGCGGAACGGATGATAAGGGCGAGTGGAAAGTTCCGCAGTCTTTGCATGCGATATAGAGAGGTTTCGCATACACGCCGTCGTATTCGAGTAGCTTTAAAAGTCGATGTTGGGCCTCTTTATCTAGAGCCATGGGCTGATGTCCGATTTTGTTTCGTATCTTATGATTGAGAAGTGGGAATATCGCCTGGGATTCATCTGGGAGAAGCCTCTGGATTTGTAACAAAATTTCAGCAGGTAAGATGTCCAAGAAAGTCATTGCGGGAGATTAGGCTGTACAGCTGGTTCTTGTTGGATTGAAATGAAAAGAGAAAAGATGGAAAGACCAAGATTGTCGACGATATTTCAGAGACAGCATACCATTTTCTGGTTTTGCGGCTGGAGCCAAGTGAGGTTATACTCAGACGTTGTTGGGTGCCTGGACAGACGTTGGGCGCGGAGCTAGGGTCTATGACAAGTCGTCCAAATGGGTCCGTGTTGGTATCCCTATCATAGGGATATTAGTCGATTAGTTCGAACCGTGGGTTAACGTAGTAATAGGTTAATTAACTATATAATTCTACTACGTACGTATAAAAAGGAGGTTCTAACTATAAGTTAAGT
Organism: Colletotrichum simmondsii; assembly: GCA_001563135.1. Taxonomy (NCBI): domain Eukaryota; kingdom Fungi; phylum Ascomycota; class Sordariomycetes; order Glomerellales; family Glomerellaceae; genus Colletotrichum; species Colletotrichum simmondsii. The sequence continues at coordinate 123,502 of JFBX01000834.1, forward strand.
AGGCTATAATAATTAATTATATAGTTAATTAGTAGCCCCTGTACTATTATAAGGTCGAATTAGATTTTTAATTTAATACTAACTTTCTCTCTTTTTTA
>JFBX01000846.1:488-36336 GCA_001563135.1 Colletotrichum simmondsii
TATTATTGTCCGAACCAACAACTCTACGGGAACTGAATGCTGACACATACGGCAAACGTACCCCAGACTTTCCCGGACGACAGGTCTCCATGCTCGTTTACATGCTTTCGAACCGTTGCGATATCTGACTCTCAAAGTCTCCACTGTGCAGATCGGCGATTCCGCGCCGTTGGGCATTTCCTCTCTTTTCCCTTTTTCGTCTAGAATTCACTGGTTTTCTTTTCCCCTCCTCCCTTCACAATGAGCGGCCAAAGAACCGGTAGCACCCATCAGGCCAAACGCCCGCGACTCGGCGAGCGTACCATGTTGGCCTGCATCGGCTGCAAGCAAAAGAAGCTCAAGGTAACATTCAACTAATCTTCTAGTAGATATGGAAAGACACAGCCGAGCTGACTGACTCATTCATAGTGCGACGGACAAAGTCCCAAGTGCCAGAACTGCGTGAGGACTGGACGAGGTAAGGTCCAACAGCAACATGAGACGGCATGATGAACTTTAGCTGATGTGGGGGAAACTAGACTGCCTGGTAGAAGACCCCGGCACCGGCTTACATCGCCCGCGCGACTACATGAGGTCGCTAGAGGCCCGCGTTGCCTATCTCGAAGGTCTCTTACAGCAGGCCCGGCCCGAGGTCGCCCTCGATCACTTTGGTGCCAATCACGAGAGTAGTGGCGGTCGTGGTCGTGAAGCAAACCAACACGCCGCCGCTGCTTCGCACAACGGTGGTCCCACGCAAGCAATGTCCATCATGCACATGCCATCTGCCCTCGCCCCGAACCTGCAGGCTCACCCTTCGTCATTCGAAGACGTGGACTTCTCGCGGGCGCTGCGTGCGCCTTCTCCAGATGCTGACGACCATCATGTCGACACCTTGTCGTCAGAGGTTGCGTTGCTCTGTCTAAGCGCGGCCGGTCGAGAGCCGCATTATTTTGGTCCCTCTTCCGCTGTTTCATTCTCGCGCATCGTCAGCGCTACTATGGGCCTTGCGAGCACTGGCGGCAGCTCGCAGCATAGCCATGCAGGCCCGGGGAAGGATATCAATCCCGAAGTCGTCCGAGAGGTTCCGTTGAGGTTACCGTCGCCGACACTGAGGGCAAACTTATCGGAAGCGTACTTTAACAACATACATCCCCAGTACCCGTTCCTTCACAAGCCGACGTTCCAGATCTGGGAAGAGACGTGCCTAAAGGCGAGTCTCGACGGAGATCTGAGCAGTGTTAACGGATCAACGCTCTTCTTCGTCTTGATGGTAAGCCGGAACTCTGAAGTGCTCAGGATATGGCTGTCAATTGTGTGGCAGTGCTCTAATACCACTTATAGGTCTATTCAATAGGGTCTTTAGTCCTTGGTCAAAACCACTATGATGCTGCTGAGGTATGCTCTACCCTTTCGTGGAGTTGGCGTATAAGGCGACGAATAATATTGACGCCGGAGTCGGGCAGGCTTACTATTCAATGGCCTTGGATCACATCTCGGCAGTCTTGGACCTCGACAGCCTAGAGTCCATCCAAGCAATACTAGCCTGTGCCGTTTATTCAATCAGATCACCTGTTGGCGTAAGCTTATGGTAAGTCACCGGCCTATTCATCGCTCCGGGATCGTCTGATTGGTTCTTAGGAAGGTCTCTGGCATGGCTATACGCCACTGTATTGAGCTCGGCTACCACCGAAGTGCCGAGAGATATCACAAAAATACAGATGCTTTGACTAAGGAGATGTCCAAAAGGTGTTTCTGGGTCGCGTATGACATTGACAGAGTCGTTGCTTTTACACTAGGCCGCCCAGTGGGCATTCCAGACGACTCTGTCGATGTTGAGGTAAAGATTTTCCACTCTTCGTATCTCCCGCGATAGCCTCTGATTGTGAAATGCTAACAAGGAGCGCAGTTGCCACTGGATATCGATGATGAAAATGTGACTTCAGGAGGACTCTTGTCAGCCTCACGAACGTCCAACACAGACCCGCCGACACTTATGACTGGCTTCATCCACGCCATAAAATTAAGGCGTCTGTGGACAAAGATCAGCGACAACCTATATCCCCCCACGACTCGACGATGCGGTTGCGGACACACAGCTACAATAGAGAGTCTCCGCCAAGAACTAGAGGAGTGGCGTGCAAAAACTCCCGACCAGCTAAACTACTCAAGGGCGCACCCACTCTCGGTCTTCACATCTCGCTCCTGGTTCCAGCTTGCCTATGACCACTCGATCCTATTGCTATACCGCCACTACATGATGGGCGGATCACCTGCAGCAAATCACTCTACGCCAGACGGCGCCGGTCACGGAGGAAACCTCAACGACAACGAAGCCACGGAGCGGGCGCTGGAGGAGTGCGCAGTACGCGCGCGGGAGATGTGCATGCTCTACCGCCGCGTCTACCAGTCCTCTTCGGTCCAGTTCACCTGGGGCAGCCTTCACATCCTCTTCCTCGGCGGGCTGACGTACCTCTACTGTCTATGGCGCTCCAAGCGCGTCCGGGACTCGACGAGGCAGGCTGATGTTGTTACGACGTGCATGGCGTGCACCACCGTCCTTATTATTATTGCCGAGCGGTGGAACTTAGCGACGAGTTACAGGGATATTTTTGAGGCGCTGTCGCAGAGGACGATTACTATGGTCTGCAATGATGGGCAGAAGCCGACGGCGGCGGCGCCTAGTGGTGTTAATACTTCGTTGCCTGCGATCGGACCGGGTCCTGGGGCGGAGACGGATATGCATGCTGCTTTTGGTGGTGGTGCGGCGCCGTCGATGCAGGATTGGATCATGGGGTTGGACGACTTATCGATTCCGCAAGAGTCGGAGTGGCTGGTGCAAGAATTGCTTCAAGGTGTTCGGGATTATTAGCAGTCATGGCCGAGACGTCGGAGCAGATGCCATAAATTACGATGAACGAGGATGATATTATAATTAGGGGCGCCGAGATACACTGGCTGAGCGAAATGAGGCTAATAAGCTTGCAACAAAGATCAAAAATCTTCCCAATCATTGGGATGAAATGCAAGCCAAACATCCTGACAGAACAAAAAGCACGAGCAAGCTCTCTAAGCATCTACCCGGAATCCTGCTCCTAGGCACTAGTAAAGTCGAGGAATCATGTCCATACTCAAACCAAGCTCCTCCGCGCAGGTCTGCAAGCTCTTCATCTGCGCTTGCGCATATAAATCGTTTGCATCGAGGATCTCTCTCGCCAAAGCCTTCTCGTAGCCATCTACATCGGGTCGCGTCGACTCGTCATCTCCTATCGTAGGTTCGCTTGGGCTGGCCCCGGCCTGGATATTCGACTGGAAGATCCCGGCAGCCGAAAAGGGTAAGAAGTCTTCGTACGTGATGGGCACCGCTTCGAGCACACCCTCGGAGACGAGCCTATCCAAGAGAGAGACGGGGTCTGCTGTGTCAACACCTCTCAAGCTATGCAGCTTCTCTTTGGCGTTTTCTGCGCATCGATAGTCCGAGTAAACAAGGCCTTGCCGCCGCAGCTTGTCCCAGTCATCAGGGAACTTTTCGAAGACCTTTGCAAAAGTATCGTCCACAGCTTTCGCATCAGCAGAGGCTCCCTTTTCTTGTACTGTTGCCATTGCCTCGTCCAATAATTTGTCGTACAGCTTTCTTCCCGCAGGCGTAACGGCAGCGCCCCTCTCCTCAATCTCACCAAACCGGGCCTTATGAAAACCATCGACAAACTCATCTCTTCCCGAAATAGCAAAGCGAATACCCTCCTGCAGCGCAAGAAAACTCGTCTGACGCAACAAGATCGGGCACTTGCGCACCGGCGGGCCCTCGATACGGCTCTTGACCGCCATGCCTGCAGTAAGCATGGCCTCCTGCGCCGCATTGATATCCAGGGCCCTCGGCGTGAGGTGGTTAATGTGCGACGAGCGGAAACACGCGATGTCCGCCAAGATGGGATGCTCACTCCGCAAGAGAGCGTACTCCTCGTGCGTAGCCGCCGCTAAGGGCTGCCAGCTAAACGTGCGTATCGCCTCTACCACGAACCGCTCCCCTTGCTCCGGCGTAAGACGACCATCTTGACACTCCTCGGCTGTGCTAAGAAGCTCCAACAGGGCATCACTAAAGATGTTGCGTTTGGAAAGGAGCTCCAGGGCAACGGCCCGCGCCGAGCCAGACTTGAGCAGCTCGGGCCGGAGGAGCGTGGTGAAGACGCGGAAGGGGTTGCGTTCCAGGGACTTTGGCGACGTCGGGCGGAAGCAGGTGGCGTGCATGGGCAGGCCGGCGACGGAGAGGTCGTAGTAGCCGACGGGGTGCATGCCGAGGAGGGCGAAGATGCGGCGGACGGTGTGGAGTTCTTGCGGGGTGCCGAGGCGGATTGCGCCGTGCCGCTCGAGGGTTAGGCGCTCGATGCTGGCTTCCATTGTTGCGGAGCCCCCCGAGCCGTCCCCGTGCCCGAGGCCGTGGCGTTGCTTGGACTGGGCATCTCTGTTGATGGTTTGGACGATTTGGATGAGGTCGCCGTAGAGGGGCACTTCGGCCTTGTACATTGCGGACATTGCCAGCGCAAAGGTCGTTCGGAGGGCGTCGGCGTCGACGTAGTTGGCGTCGGGTGCCGGATGGCCCGGAGGACCTGAGCGGTGCGTGGATAGAAGGCTGGTCGACATGATGGTGTTGGCTTTGTGAATGACTTGTTGTTCAAAGACCAAGAATGATCTCTTGATGAGGATGGCTGAGTAGGAAGAGATCAAGATAAGAGTGGTGCGATAAGGTTGATGATCGGGTATAGTAGGAAGATAAGTAAGGCTTAGATAGAGCTAGTCCGTAGTGTAGAGTTCTGATTTAAAGTCAAACTTCTAGATATCATGTATTATTAAACATCAAGGAAAGCTGGTAACAAACAACTATCCTTGCGATTAGTTGATTTGGGTCACACGATGACTTCGGGGGAAAACGCTGGCATAGAGTTAGGCCTCATGGTTCTTCCCGAGAGCCTGACGGAAACAATTAGTCCAAATTCTTGACCAGGAAACCTTCCTACTGTGAGGTGAGTTGCTAACAGCCGTCAGATGACTTACTCTAGCAACTATGACCGAGGTCATCGACTACGTCGTCCGGCTTGCGCCGGGAACTACTGATAAGATGTCACTGCGACTCGTTTTGTGGCTTCGGATATGGGGCGGTGGGGGCGCCGGCAGCTCGCCATCTTGCCGAAAGGTGGATCGGAAGCAAGGAGCGGCCTTAGTCGGGCATGAACCGTCTCCAACCGCCAGGGTCGGAGGTTTCCGAGTGATGGCGACATTGCTGTTGTGCTTATCCGCTCTTCTCCATCACCTCATGCGGAGTAACCGCCATTCGATATCCTCATTGACTCAACATTTCCATTTTCCAAGGTCACATAGCGAGAGATAGTCTCGTAAGCTGGGCTTGATAAGAAGCGCAGCTGAGGAAAACCACCTCTCCTTCTTTGAAGGCACATTGCAGTTGAGAGCATTAAGTTACCTACCACATCGCCCACCATGTCAACCACCACAACCGTTACAGCATCCACACCCGCACAACCACCACCGGCACCGACGCCGCTCGGTTCGGCGCTGGACTCGGGCAAGGCGGGTAGCGGCAAGGTCAAGCGCCTACACCAGATCCCGGTTCCCGAATCCAAAGAAGCTGCTCGGAAATGGCAGCTGGAACAGATGGCGGCCGCGTTTCGCATCTTTGCCAAGTTGGGCTTCTCAGATGGCAGCAGTGGGCACATCAGTCTACGAGGTATGCTTTTCCTCCCTTCTTCCTTCTCGCTGTGAGGACAAGCAGGCGAGGACTATGCTGAGGATTCCTGTAAGACCCCATCAGACCGGACACGTTCTGGATCAACCCATATGGAGTGCACTTCGGCGTGCTGAAGGTGTCGGACATGGTTCACATCGATGAGGACGGCAACCGTATCGGCGGTGCCGATAAGCCGGTAAATACCGCCGGCTTCACCATTCACTCTGTTCTCCACAAGAGGAGGCCGGATATCAACGCCGCCTGCCATATGCACAGCCCTTACGGCCGGGCGTGGAGTACTTTCGGACGTCCGATCGACATGCTTAACCAAGGTAAGCCACAACTCCCAACTTCATCTTGTACCACTGTAAAGAAATGCAGTTCTAACTATGCCATTAAAAAAGACTCATGCATGTTCTACAACGACCTCTCGGTCTACGAAGGGTTCGGTGGCGTCGTACTGGCAAAGGAAGAGGGCGAACATATTGCCGAAGCCCTCGGCCCCACCAACAAGAACATCATCCTCCAAAACCACGGGCTACTCACCGCCGGTGGGACGGTGGCTGAGGCAGCTGCGTTCTTCATCGCGCTTGAGCGGTGTTGCCAGGCCCAGTTCCTTGTTGAGCAGGCTGTTGCTCCTGGAACCAACGGTGCTGCTGGTGGACTGAAGAAGACGTTTGTCGGCGAAGAGGAGGCGCAGTATACAAAGGATGGCACGGGCACGCCGGAAGTCATGTACATGCAGTTTGTACCAGAGTATCAGTTGATTCTGAAGGAGTCAGGAGGCGACTTTTTATTATGAAACTGCATGTGGATAGAGGTGTTTAGTAAACATGGAAGAGAAGAAAAGTCATTATCCCTTCACACTCACGATAGTGTGGTGAATGCTGAAAACCTATTTGGTTGCACTGACTAAAAACAAGCCAAGCTGAAATGGACTTGGTTGGGGTTCAATTGCGGTCATAAAGTCATCATAGAAGCTTCGACACGGACAATCTTGCAGACATTGCTACCCATGCCAGTGAACCGGCGTTGGTCTTACTAACCCAGAGTAAAACCACTGACCCATGGTGTAAACATCATAAACCGGAATCTTCCCATCTAGTGCTCTGAATATTGCCTCTGAGAACGGGGGCATATTGGTGCATTCCAGTACCAGTATCCTGATATCAGGCCGACTGGCTACAAAGTCTCTTGCAACAGCGACGAGCTCTGCCTCAATGTCTGCATGGACGTACGGGGCGCCCTTTCCAATCGTACCTCTCAAGTGTCCATCGGAAGGCACCCCGCGTATGACGATTTTGGAAAGCGCCTGCTCGGGCACAAAGCTTGCGAGGTGCTGAGAGCATAGTCTTGACTCATCATAAGTGAGAACTCCCACACTCTTGCCAGGCGGAAGCAGAGGTAGTATCGAGGGCAGTTGGGCTAGCGATGACGTGGCGATCGGGATGGGCAGCCTTGCGGTAAGTCTATCATGTTCACAAATCAGACTTTGGGTTTCTCCTTGGAGTTGAGTCAATGGCAAATGATGTTTGGCATTATACTCACTCGGCTTGGGCTAGTGCCAGGAACCCGCAACTAGTGATGATGCCCACGCAACCTCTAGCCGCTAAACGCAGGCCCGCATCCACAAAACGGTCTATGAATGTAGAGTCATAGCTAGAAGACGTGACGACTTGCGAAACTTTGGACCCTTCTGCCATTTCACGGATGAGAGGGAACGGCCAGGTGCGCTCGTTGTAGGGATCACCTGGTGGTCGGTGTATATCCACCTCTATGGCAATGAAACCAAGCGGTGGGAGACTTTGTGTAGCTTGAGCCATTTTGAAGTATAATCTTACTACTCGTGAGTTCACGAGGTTGGCGAGTTTTCCGGGTAGTTCTCATTCCAGTGACAAAAGCGGTCTTTCTTTAACAGACGCCGCGTCTGAGACCGCCGAAGAAAGGCTCCTGAGTTGCCGATGCTTATCGAAACCACCAGCAACTACACGGACATCATCGATAACAGTTGATTCACCCATGGGGGGTTCTCTGATATGCTCTCCAAGCAATTAGCCGCACAATCGCCCAATTGGAAGTGGTTTGTGGTTACCCCGCAGTTCATACGTAAACTGATCAACTTGAAGGAGGGAAAGTTGTCGAGACAAGAAAGCCAAGGTCTCCCCGGATTCGGGTCCTCCCGAGTGGGGTCCCCTGCGATTCGGGAGAATCCGACCACTGCAGAAACCCCTCCGTGATTCGGATCCGCACCGGAAAAAAGCCGGGCGTAAGAGTTGAGTTGATTTGTCGGCGAAATGTGATAGCTGATGTGTTTCTGTTTGTCACTGACGGGCAACAATTCCGGTAATTGTGGGATAATTCGGGCACCTTTTCAATGTTATTTCAAAAGCAGCCGGCGACATTGCGGCTAAATGGCATGTTTTCTTCAGTTAACTGCTTGTCTGACACCTTGCGTATTTCTTTCTCCCGGCATCCATATACCTTGCGATTTTTACTAAGTTGAATCCTCCAGCCTACTATTACACCACAACCGTTGTTCTGTCGCTGAGAAGAAGACAATTTGCACACAATCATGGCACCAGCTCGGACAGATGACTTGGGCTCAAGGAAGCCCCGAGTGGTGGCACTCGGCACCCCAAAATATGTCGGCGACGACTACCTCGCCGACTTCAAAACCGAGTTCGACTATTCCGTTCTCGAAGCTACAGACCGCGCGAAAACGATAGCCATGCTGCCGGAGGATATCGAAAAGAACGGTCCCATTGATGCGTTCATCATTCGCATGGGCACGCCGCCATACGAGCCGTTCGACAAGGGTCTCTTGAGCGCTCTGGCACCCAATTGCAAAATCATCACGTCCGCTAGTGCCGGGTACAACGAGTTCGACGTGAAGTGGATGGCCTCGGAGGGCATATGGTTCTGCAATACAGTCGACGCTGTGGCCGAGGCGACGGCGGATATGGCTCTGTTTTTGACGTTGGCTGTTCTGCGCAACACGAGCAATGCTGAGAAGAGCGCAAAGGCTGGCACGTGGAGAGCGGTTCCGGGGCTCGTCCCTGGGAGAGATCCGTCTGGCTTGACTATGGGTATTGTCGGGATGGGGGCTATTGGCAAAGTATGTTCTGTTCCATTGCATCAAGACTGCATTCTAGAGTTGCCAAGCTAATTTGAGTAACCGCGCAGTACCTCGCAAAGAAAGCAGCCGTCTTCAACCTTAAGATCAGATACCACAACCGCCGCCAGCTTCCCGCGGAAGAGGAGGCAAAGTACAACGCGGTATACTCCCCAACACTGGAGGATCTTCTCGGCAAGTCTGACATCGTGTCACTCAACTGCCCGCTAAACGACCAGACGACTGGTCTGATCGGACCCGCAGAGTTTGCCGCAATGAAGGACGGTGTCTTCATCGTCAACACCGCTCGCGGACCCGTCATCAACGAGACGGCGCTCAAGGACGCTCTGGACTCTGGCAAGGTGGCGCGCGCTGGCCTCGATGTTTTCTGCGACGAGCCTAAGCCCGACATGGCCTTGGTGCAGCACGATAATGTTATTGCGCAACCCCATCTTGGTGGTCTTACGGATATGGCTTTTCAGAAGGCTGAGAGGGAGTGTTTTGAGAATATCCGGGCTTTATTCAAGGACGGGAAGCCTAATTCTCCTGTGATCGACATCCATGATAGAAAGGCAAAGGCTTTGGCGAAGTGAGCTATCAGGCCTGGCGACATTTGTTAGTTAGAGGTTAGCTAGTATCTGAAGGAAATCACGAATAGCGTAGAGCATCAGCACCATACATTTCCAAGAGCGGCTCGTACACATCTGCAGCGACTCAAGAAGGCTTCAAACAGATTTAATATCACAAAACTACATCACAACCTTATAAGATCAGAGTAAAAAGAGTCCTATATCTTCGGTCGACAAGCTGCGTGAACCCAAAGCTCAATAGAACAGGACAGGCTCGCTGTATATCACTGTCTCCAGACCAGCAATCTCAATAAGACTGATGAAGACTGATACATTTTCTTTCTGTCTACGCCGGCATGCACAAAGTCCTACCTAAGAGGAATAACATACGAGCAAGCTAACTGCGATTAAACATGCAGACCGCACTCCCCTAGAGAGTGCACACATTTCCGACGGGGTGAAGACACGAGTTGAACCGAACACATTCTCGATTCATAAAAGCTACCCGACTTCCTCTAGAAGTACAGACCACGACTCAAACATTAATTTATCCATTCAAGCTGACTAATGCAAGATATAGTCATTATCAAAAGCTTTCAGCCCTGAAAACAAAGAAATTTGACGATGGCTTCCCCGCGCCTGGTATGATTGTTCCTCCAAGCGTGGCAGTATCAACGCATCTGATTAGACCTTTTGGCTGACCGCACGTGCGCCACCCTTCTCAATGCCGGATTCGGGCTCGCTGTTTTGATCGCTTCTACACATATGCATATTAGTCTCTGGCTTTGCGCTCAAGATTTATCACTTGAGGGCACTAACACTGACTCTTGAGCGTCAATGATTGCCTCTTGCTCCCGGGCTTGCTGCTTCAGTTGCTTGGCCCTGCGACTGACGTTCCACCACGGACCCTTGAAGAGCTCGTCCAGTTGCTCCAAACTCTGCAGAGATGTTTCGGGGACAACGCAGTAGACGTAGATCAACGATAGGAAACACCATCCAGCGAAGAAGATGAAGGCGCCCCAGTTGTGAGTCTGGCTGAGCAACGAAGGCATACCCTTGTTGACGCCGAAGAAGAATAGCCAGTGGAAGAACTGTGCAAAGGCGCTGCCGAAAGAGCGGAGGTGATTAGGCCATAGTTCGGCCCCGAAGACGTACGGCAGTACAAGGAGGCCTGTAGAAGTATTAGCAGGCTGCTCCCATTGGCCTGGCGCATCTCTTGAATTTACTTACCGACAGCGTACCCGAACCCGTGAATGAAAACAGCGGCGATAGCAGCTTCGCTAGATCCCGGTGCAACGTTACCCTCCTGGCGATACTTGATAAAGACACCGATGTACAGATCAGAAATCATCTGGATAGTGATACCCGTGAACAGGCTGCGACGGCGACCGAGGGCATCGATGAAAAAGAAACTGGCGATCAGAGTGAAGAAGAACTTGGCCATGCTATACATGCCGCTGAGAAACAAGCTGCGAGCAGTGCCGCCACCAAGTCCGAGCATGCTCAAAATCGGAACGAGGTAGGAGGTGACGCTGTTGGCACCGGAAAGCTGGGCGAGAGCATACGACAGAACGGCCTGCTGCACGCGACGAAGATTGGAGGGAACCAGGAAGGCATCCTTCACCAAGACGACAAAGCCGGGGTTGCGTCCGAATTTCTCTTCCTCTTTGTCGATCTGGTCCTTGATGTCTTCGATCTCGGTTGCCACCCGGGGGTGATCGACCGGCAGCCCTCTGAGAGCCGTCAGATTTTGGACCGCCTCATCGTCCCGTCGGGCAATGAACAACCAGCGTGGACTTTCATAGAGCAAGAAGCTTGCCGCGATGAGGATGGCCATGACGATAGTCGGAGAGAAGAAGACGATCTGATACTGGAGTCTCCCGACAGCGACATGGATGAAGCAGGCGTAGACAATGAAGACAGATACAGTCAAGGACAGTAGCATAGCAACGCTAAACCAGACCGCCAGGAGACCACGGATCTCTGTAGGGGCAATCTCCACGATACTGACAGGTCCAGTGACTGTGAGGGCACCAATACCCATGCCGGAGACGATGCGAGCAAAGTAGAGTGCACCGATGTTACCCATCGACACGGTCGCGATGATTTGTCCGATGATCCAGATGGTCATGTAGAGGCGATAGGACCACATTCGTCCGATGCGATCATTGAGGAAGAATGACAAGCCGGCGCCGATGCCAGCTCCGATGTAGACGAAAGAGATGAAGTTGGACACTTGGGTAGGGTTCGTGGCCGATGTGATTCCAAAGTCCTTCTGGAAACCGGGAAGGGACGGCACCACCGAGGATGAGCCTTGATCCCATGCTACGTCGGCTAAGTCAGCAGGCGCATCTCGAGCATGTTATTGATTATGGATGGAGTTTTCTTACTGATGGGGATGCCACTCGTGGCATACAGGGCAGCGGTGAGCAAGAGCTTTCGGTTCGAGATGAGTTCTCGAGGCGACTCCCTGATTGCCGTGATGTACTTGGCGAAGGTCGACTCCGTGAAGACTTGCTTGACACCCATCTTGTAGGGAACGACGCGTTTTCTCTCTTGAGTCCGAGTAACGATCCGACAAATCGGCACCGTCTGGATGGTCGGCACGAGAACTCGACCGTGTTGTAGTGAGCAGATGAAACCTTTGGCGACAAGTGAGCAATTAGATGAACCAAAGGAGTCGTGTGTCGTCGATGGGTCCTGCGATATATCATCGGACAGGAAGATTGCCCAATGGATATCTATATGTCAACCTGTTTGCATGTTTGTTGGCCCGCTGTGCATCAGCTGGACGTTATCAGAGCCAAGATGCGAGAAAGAGACGTCCGGTCTGGCTCAACCCCTACCCTGCCTCGAACATGCCTCGCTTGCTGACCAAGGAGTCCCAATCGGCAGGGTCGTCGTCTGTGCAAGCTCAAGATCCGGGGTAGACACCTCTGAACGGGGGTTTCCAGTCCATTCGTCCCTACGGCGCATGATCAGAAGCACTTTGAGATAGGATTCTTCCTCGAACCCCCCTTTAGCGTAACCCGTATCGGGCTAAGGTAGGTTGACAGTCGCTGGCTCTGATGGGACTTGCAGTAGCTTGCCAACCACAGCCCTGGATCGTTATCCGGGACAATCCGGGCAAGGGTGTCCATGTCTGCGGCACACTGCGAAATGACGAGAGCGGGGTCGTCGAGCGACACAGACTAGGAGGTTATCAGCTGCCGGGACCGGACCCAAGACCGCGCGGTGGGTGGAGGGCCCGTGGGGCACCCGGCACGAGAGTGCTCCGTTAAGGGAGGATGTATCTTTGATAACGACGGCGACTGGGGGATGAACTTATCTGATTGGATTGGTTGCGCAGTTGTTGATATCAATTTGAATGTTTTATGGTCCTACTCCCTACCAAGTCGCCAATCATTGCGTATGCGATTTCGTTCACATCTGTCACAAGTCACCAGGCTCTCACAAACTTCGACGTGTTGTTGAATCGTTTAGTTAACACTATTGCTCCTCAATCAAGGCGCCGCAGCGACTTTAGCTCCCGCACTTTCTTCTAGCTCCGACCCGGCCAGCAGTGTTGCCACGGCGTTTACCGAAAGATCATACCATACGGCCTGTCGGCTTTCGACTAGTTTGCCCGATTCAAGAGAAAAAGGCCGTTAAACGCCGTTCCAGGAAGCTGGTGTTCCCATCTTTCGCCTGTTGACCCCTCGTCGCCCAAAGTTTAGCAGCACGCTACTGAAGTACGAACAATCCTTTCGGACTCCTCTCCGAAATTTGGCCAGAGCTTCTGGAACATCTTGGGGCTAAAACTCCCGAGAATAGCTTCTGCATTTCTTCTTCAACTCTGCTCAGCTGTACCCTCAGCTTAACCGGTGCATTCAGTAGCGCAGCCAGAAATCATGGCACGCTCACCTAACAAGGACGATGCGGTCATCATCGTCGGGGCCGGCATCTTTGGTCTCAGCACCGCGTTGCACCTGTCTCGCCGGGGATACAAGAACGTCACCGTCTATGACAAACAGCCCTACCACGAAAGTCTTTACTCGTATTTTAGAGGCGCCGATGGAGCCTCTGCAGGTAACAAACTTTATCACTCCTCTAGTGCTGCTGGCACAAGACTAATGGACGTTCCAGACATGAACAAAATCATCAGATCTGCTTATGGCGCACAAACAGAGTACCAAGGCTTGACCATTGAGGCACTAGAGGGCTGGACCGCTTGGAATGAGGAGCTGGCCAGCGGGAAGACAGTCCCACCGGGCCTAACCACCAACGACCGCGTATTTGTCAATAACGGCAATCTATCACTTTCAGACTCAGCAACCCTGCCGCAATTCGAGCAAGACACTGTTGACAACATGGAAGCAGCAGGGCACCGAAATACTCAGCTGATCACTATTGATGAGGAACATCAAAAGATCGCTGCTGAAAAAGGATGGTCGTTCGCGATGGACCCGTTCCGACGTTTGCAAAGAGGTCTCAATGCGGCCGGCGTTCTCGACACGACGGGAGGCATGGCCGTGGCTGACAAGGCCTGTCGTTTTGCGCTACATAAGGCGGAAAGCCAAGGCGTCAAGTTTGTGTTAGATTCGCAATCTGGTGCTCTTGCCTCGTTGATCTACGAGGGGAAGAAAGTTATCGGGATCAAAACCCGAGACGGCAAGGAGCACCATGCAAAGCTGACTATTCTAGCGTGTGGAGGTTGGACACCCTCTATACTCCCAGCCCTGGACGGTCTGTGTGAGACGACGGCAGGGTCAGTGGTGCTGCTCAAGATACCCCGCGAATCGCCGTTGTTTACTCGTTTCGCGCCCGAAAACTTCCCAACCTTCACATACAAAGTGAGAGACGGTGCTGAAGGTGGTCTATACGGGTTCCCCAGGGATGAGAATGGCTGGCTGAAGATTGGCTATCGCGGAACCAAATACACAAACCCCATCAAGCAAGCTGATGGCAAGGAACGCAGTGTACCCGTAACACGGTGGTCGACTGCATCGGCGCCTAGCGATCCTAACGAAGCGACTAATGAGCGCTTGACGACGATTCCCCAGCAAGCTCTGAAAGTTTTGCGCTTATTCTTGGCAGAGAATCTCCCGGAGCTAAGCGCCGAGGGCATCGATATTTCTTTCACTAGAGTGTGTTGGTATACGGACAGCTACGATAATCATTTTGTGATTGACCATGTCCCCGACACCGAGGAGTCACTTATGGTTGCGACTGGCGGGAGTGGACACGCGTTCAAGTATCTTCCCAACATTGGCAACTGGGTTGTAGATGCAGTGGAAAAGAAGGGTCAAGACCAGATCCCACCAAAGCTTTGGAAGTGGAGACAGATCGGGAAGGAGGAGAAGCCGTATAATGTCTTAATGGAAGGAAGCAAGGGCCCGACAGCCCTCGGCAACGTGCCTCTGGCGGCCGAGATCGAGATACCTGGCAGTGTTAAATCTAGGTTGTAGAATTAAGGCTAGGTCTCGACATGCCTTGAATCTCAAGATGCTACCAGCATCAATCACTGTACCATCCAGATATGCACAGACCGAAATTCCGGGTTTTCTCCTGCGGCTTGACTTTTAATTCAGCCCTAACGTCGATCGCTAGCTACCTTGGCTGTAGAACGGGAGATTTCCAGGTTTGTGCGACTCTCAGCTGAGGTTCGGCTATGATGGCCGTAGCGTCGGAAGTGCCCCCCGACTATTAATTGCTAAAAACACGCATCGTCCAATTACTTCGTTGCCTCTTCCACCGTATGCCGTGGTCTACTGCAAAGAAGGTTTGGACCGGGCTTCTTCGGGCTGTCCGTCCTGCATGAGCTACATTAGTTCTAATTAACTTCGACTATGCCTCAGTTCACCAGATCTTACTACAAATCAGATGCATCTAGACAACGTGCAAAACATGAAGCTTTTGTACAAACCTCAGTTGGAAGTATCTATCTATTATTACCTTCTACAAATTTACGAATGTCTTCCAAAAAGCCTATGTCCGCGTAAAGAATTACCCGCGAACCACACTGACTCTCCTAAGCCGTGCCTTGGCATCACCTTAGCTCCTCCTCCCCGACCTCCGTCGACGCCGGTGCAGGCGACTTCTGTGGATACTCCTCGAGATTTTGGTTCTGAGCATTCTTCGAGCTTAACTTCTCCACTCGTTTAGGATCTTTGAGAATAAAGCGGCGGACGAATTGCAAAATGTTTGGAATACAAGCCGTGAAAACGCCCACGTCGAGCTCTATGTCTGACCACACGGCGACGGGCATTGCATCGACTAGAGATGGTCAGTTACGCTAAGAGTAGCACGCCAAAAGGGATCTGTTTCTGGAAGATTTGGAAGCTGTACTCACCACTTGGATTGGTAGACGCAGTTGTGTACCTCAGAACCGCCCTCAGTCGTATGCCGCTGGAGATTGTAAGACTGATCGTAGAGGAGGGGTTAGTCGTATGTCAGAGCTGAAGATATCATTGGAGCAACAATTGATGCTTACAATAGGCCGAGACTGAACATGAACATCACCGCCCACTTCTTTCGAGTCTTCATGTTCAAGAAGAGCACCTGAGATGCCGGTAGAATGAGCATCCAAACGTCTAGTACGATGTTGACCACCCCATGGACCACGCCAAGCGGCGGCACCGGTACACAGTAGCCATTTTCCTCCCCGGTCCATTGTTTCCAAGCCATCCCGACTGGTCGACACTGAAAGGCCACTAGGAACACGGAGCCCATCCCGAGCCCCACGGTAACAGCTTGCGTTATCCACAAGACCCGGCGGAACTTGTCGCCGGGAAAGATTCGGAGGTACATGAACAGTATGGAGGATTTGATCAGCGTCAGCGTGAACACATAGAGTAGTTGGCCGATATAAAATGTCTGGAGCCAGTCAGTGTGGAGTTCTAGTTTGACTACTCGTTGCCGTTGGAGGGTATGTTATTACCAAGAAGTAGAGGTCGATTTGGTCGAAGGTGAGACTCCAAATATCTCGCCCGGCGCCGTTAAGTTCAGCTGTTAGGTAATTAACACACCATTTATCGAAACTTCTTTGGGTAATGCGTGGGGATTTTCTTACCGACGTAATTTACCGGTATGAAGCCAAACATTAAAATCTCGATTCACGGGTTAGACTCTTCTTTACTCACACATTCGCCAAATACAGGTGCGTAACTCACATATGTCAATAAAATGGTGCTGTCATCAAATCCCCAAGGTGACATCCGGGCGATCTTCACAACTAAACGGATGATGATGGCGAAAGTGGGAAGTGTGAAGAACAGGACCAGGCGCATGATCTTGACAGCGGCGAAGTCGTCCTCTACCGGAAAGCCGCATTCTGTCTGCGTGATATTCTTCGTGACTGGAGATGTGGTTAGCAATGTGCCATCTTGATATCCCGATGGAAACATTAAACCACTGACCTAGAGCATTCTTGACTGAACAATTCGCTCTGACACATGTCTCGACTAGGTTTATGTATGAATTATCATGGCAGAGGCACGTTTGATCACCGGAAGCGCATGCCGACTTTGGAATGGCATCTAGTAGGCAAGGTATCTGCCTTTTATTAGCAAGGCCGCGTGGTAAGGAATGCATTGTGCGAAAGTACTTACTGCGCATGGTGGGATATCGACCAGGCTGGTTGCTTTCGTAAGGGTACTGAGGCAAAGCAGGAGTAATGGCGGTGCGAGCCGTGCCCAAAGCATGACTGCAAAAGTGATGAATAAGAGGAAGATATGCTACTATTTTCTTTCCGGAGCAGAGTCGTTTGTCGCCTCGATATTTGCTCCTTAATCGCTGGTTTCGTCAGTGGTAACAACCACGATTTGCCTTCTGGGATTGTGTAGAGCGTGGTTTGAATGCGGTTTTGCATCAAACAGGAAACATTTCCTCAATCGAAGACGGAGGTAAATGAGAGGGGCTCCTCGTATGCACGATTCCTTCAGCCCGCTTAGAAGAACGGCAAAGTTGGCCTTGCAGCCGCCACGGCAGTGCCTTCAATGGCTTTGAGGTGGCTCGACTCCACACCGCTGACATTCCGATGCCATATGCGTCAGTGTCGATAAAGGTGGCGTTGGATGGCCACAAAGAATGCTTTATATCTAGTCCCCCAAGTGCTGAAAGAATGCCAGCATCGACTTCAGATCGAGGCCGGTTTCGGTCTAGCCCGCTCTACGCAGGAATAGGCGGTCCAGCGAAATCATCTCTCGATCTACCGAATGGCTCCATGACGAGATTATATGGATTGCAATGGCCACTGATGCTATGTAATCAAGCAAGCTAGTGATCTGAACTCTATCACAATGCCTCGTTGGCGCTTCCCTCTTGAGACCGGGCCGAGGCTAGTCCCGTCACCTAGGAGGAATCCTCCACTAGCTACAAGCGGGCCGCGACGATTATTACTGACTCTATCGAAAATCAAAACCGAAGAATCGCATATTTACTTTTCAGGGGCCATTATTGTTCCCCAGGTCAACTTCTCTGGCATCATCCTTGAGCGCTAATTTATGTAAAATTGTACAACCGAGGAGGAAACTGTGGTGGACTTCGATGCTATCTGCTTTTCCACCACACGAATGATATGAATAAGCGTCGACTGGCAGCTGATAGGGTAGTGAGAAATGCTTCAAGAGCCTACAATTCCGTCAGAGTCTACACGGGCTCTGTGAAACTTCCATTTCGGCCTAGACAATCGATAGATAACTCCTGAGTAAACTTCCACAACTTCACATCCAACCCTCTCTCCCTCATACCCCCCAAAATCTCCTCATTATCAACCCTCTCCCCTTCCGGGCCCACCAAAAACACACCACCACCAGACTTCCTCACACCCTCAACCCCAGCAGCCCTCACAACTCCCTCCCGCCCCCGGGAACCATAAACATCACTCGTCGCCAAAAACAAACCCCTCCTACCCGCCTCATCAACATCCATCTCCCCTGTAACGTCCACCCCAAAGTCCCTCGCCCTCTCCAACCCAGGCGTCGCCACAGGTCCAGGCATAGAGTGCACAAAATTCACACCCGGGTTCTCCCTCGCCAATACCTCGAGCGCAAGCGTGCCCATGGTCGTAGCCTGCACGGAAGCAGGCCAGTACCCCCAGTTCCCGGGCTTCCGGAGGTCGAGGTCCTCCTCGTCGAGCATGGGACCTTCTAACCCCGCCGCTAGCACCGAGACGACGCGCGGGCGGGGCGCGTTGTTGAGGAGAGGGAGGAGTTTTTGGACGGCGTGGAGGCGGGTGTAGTACCGCGTCGACATGGACGGGTCCAGCCCTTCTGCGGTGTTCTGACGTCCTTCAAAGGCGATGAAGCCTGCCGAGAGGAAGAGGATGTCGACTTTTGTTTCCCTTTGGAGGATGGTGTCCATGGCGGCGTCAATGTCGGATATGAGGGCGTGGTCTGCGGGGAGGAGGGTGTATATGGCATCTGGGTTTGCGGTTGCGCGCAGCGAGGCGAGGAAGGTCTCGTGGGATGCGACGGTTTGAGGGCGCGCTATGGAGTAGATGCGTGGGGAGGGCGCATGTTGGGCGAGGTGTTGGAGGGTGCTTTTTCCGATGCCTGATGTTGCGCCGATGAAGACTGCTACTAGGCCCTTTGGGAGAGATGCGACGAGGGCATTGGATTGGTTGACTGCGTGGAGGGTGACCATGGTTGAGGAGTCCGGAGCGAGTGCTTTCTGGTCAATGCTATCTTTGGGCTACTGTCCTGGCCCGAAGTTGGATAGTTCTACCATGCGTTCACAAGACACATATCTTATAATCTATCAGCTACTGGTCATTATCGCTAACATCACCCGATATCGATGTCGTTGCTCGATGATAGTCTGTGAACTATCGTCAGCAAGCCAGAATTCGATCGAATTTCGGACGAGGGAGATGCATCCTCCTGGTATTGGTTCGTCTCATTGGTCGGCTAGAATCCCTCATCAGTGCAGGGTACCGAGAGGTTGGTCAGCAATGGACTGTAGCTCGGGTGGATAGGTCTGAAGCGGACGATAGAAATAGTCCGAAATACGAAGGTGCCAGAGAGGCATGTTTCTCTGTCTCGAACCTGCTAGTCTCCTAACATTTGTGATCTGGTGGATACTAGGGCAACGAAGCTTCATGTCCTTCGTATCCTTACTCTTACCACGATTCCAAAACCGCGCATGCTCTCCCATATTCCCATCTCGTTTTCCCGGCGAAAGGTTACTTCCTCCCCGCGCACCGTCATTGAAACATTCTCCTCGAACGTTGTGGGAGGAGACGTGGGCTTAATCAACTGTCGAGGAGGCGGTGGGCCTGATGAGGAGGACGAAGACGACGACGACGGTTCGGCGCCGGCTCTGAATAGCCCCCACCGACCTGCCTTTTTGTCCTCTTTTGCTTGTTCTACCACAGCGCGGACGACGGTGCGGTCGAGTTTCGGTTCTGGCTGCAGCCGTTTTGCAAGACGCCGGGCCAGACCTTCATCGCTCCACCACCATTCTCCTTCCCTAGATGATGACGATCCAGCGTTGATGTCGTCGTCCCAGCGGCCCCATTCGTCGAATTCATAGGAGGAACCTGCAACTGCATTTCCTGAGGCTGAGCCCGTGCTTTGACCCTTGATGTCACCCCTTCCCTTAGAATCGGGGTCGAGCTCCGGTTCCACGCGGATGACCTCCGCGACCTGGCCTGCCTTTGGGTCGGCATCTGAAGCGATGATCCATTCCGAACCGACTGCTGCAGCGGGCACGAGATAGAGCTCTGTTGATATTGGTGGGTGAGGAGTCGTTCCCAGACGTGTCAAGAGTGACGTGATGTGGGGCGTTAGGAGGGGAAGAAGGGTTGTTGTCGTGACGGTGTCACGGGCGGTCTGCTGAGCTTGCGTTTCGCGGAGCAAAGAAGAGAGGTTGTTCAGGGTCGCTGAGACCGGTGAATTGTGGTTGAGTGACGACGATGAGTGGTACGATGTCGTTGCCTCGTTGTATGAGGGGGGAAGCTCCCCGTCTCCGTCAGGGTTCTTCGACATAACGACAGTACCGTGAGTAGGTTTGGGATTGAGTTGATGCTTTGTGGTCTGGCTTCTGCAACACAGACTGAGACTTGCGTGAAAGTGAGCTCGTCGGGCTGGTGCAGTTGCAAGGCAGGTGATTGGAAGTCCGTCGTTCGTGGGTCACTGAGTGAATGACCTTGGTAGATGAACAGTAAGCCTGAGCTCTTTGTGCCAAAAACGCCTCGGGCGACTCTGGCATCAGGCGCGTGCCACAACGGTTACTGGACCTTGAAGGATCAGAAGAGGCAGGCAACGACTTTCGGTGCCGAGAGGGAGATTCCGCAATGACGAAAGAGGGGGAACACGGCTCGACATACTCCGTAGTAGCTAGGTAGTTGCAATGCTCTCGGCCGACGCCGATGGGAGCATCAGTTCGACTTCTACAGGGCTGAACTCTTGTGACCAGAAGGCCTGCACGGACACATGCACTCGGACTCAGAATCCGGGGATGGTGGCGGAGATTATCGGGTTTGGTGGTCACGGGGTCCTCGGAGCGATCAATGGTATGCAGGGGCGAATGTGTATGATTATGTTGTGCCAAAGGACAGAGAGGGAATGAGGCTGTGAGTTGGTTCGTGGGTGTTGTAGATCCTTGGATAGCCTCTCTTGGGGTCGGTTCTGGCGGCACTGCGGCTGGGTGAAGGAAGACAAGCAGGCGCTGTAAAGGCTTGTCGATGATTTTCGGTTACGCTAATGGCAGGTTCCAAGGGTTCTCGCAGGCGTTGTCGAGTGCCTGGCAAAGGTGCCGAAGAGGAGAGGGAGAGGGAAATGCGCCCGACTAAAGTGCTGTGCTGCGCCGCAGCTGGTTCCTATCGGAAGGGCCCAAGGAGGCATTAGCGCGCCGCCATCGCTCAGCATTCCCGGAACAGGTGACCGAGAATGAGGCCCGCTCATCGATTGACATGAGGGAAAATCAGACCCTAGGCTCG
This sequence comes from Colletotrichum simmondsii, assembly GCA_001563135.1. NCBI lineage: Eukaryota > Fungi > Ascomycota > Sordariomycetes > Glomerellales > Glomerellaceae > Colletotrichum > Colletotrichum simmondsii. The sequence goes on from JFBX01000846.1 coordinate 21,806, forward strand.
GTCATCGCCTGGGGGATAGGAGGTCGAATTGAGTTCCAAGTTTATGTGGATATGTGAGCGATTTCTTGATGTTGACGCTGCGTGATTAAGATGCCCGTTTCAGCCGCAAGATATGTTGGCATGCAATAGCAAAGTAAGCGTTCGGTGACGGGAATGACAGGCCTTCATCTTGCGGTGCCCGGAATTGTAGCAGCAGACTATGCCGTTTGAGAGAGCCTGTGTTGTATAGAAGGAACGTCGATGATCTGACTCGGGCCTGTGCACTCGAGTCAGCCCGTCCCTGCATCTTCTGGCGCCTTTTGATGCATGTCTGACCTGGCGAAACCATGAAAGTGAGGGTGTTGTCGATGGGTGTCGGGCGAAGAAGTGGAGGGCCTCAGATGGGAAGCGGTGGAGTGGATCGACACCTTAATTTCCCCAGATCAGCCACATTTGGCGATTAGGTAGCTCCAGGCATCCATATAAGGCAGGCTTCGAGAAGAAGTCTAGCGTGCATGAGCCACACCACCTGACTTCGCTTATCCATAGGGCTACCATGATTGGCCGGATATATTCCGATAGAGTCACGTGGGTGAGAAGGACTGACTAACCGGGTGCCTGCCGTCTGATGCGGAATTCAAAGGGCCAATTCAGCCACTCTCTTTCCGCCATTTCCTCCATATTCAGGTCCAACCATCCAAGGGTGAAGGTCTTACCATATGCACTGCCGCCACCAACGGAGCGATGTTCTGACGGTGACCATTTACCAATGACACCGCCCCATCGCATTGTCCATCCTCCAATAATGCTATGCCTCCTGAGTATGCCACGAGGCTCATTTTATTAGCTGCCAGAGTGGTGTGTCGTGTAACGAGAATGCCTGATCATGAATGGGTCACACGCTAGTCGCAACCGTTTACCGCCGCTAACTTCAATGCTTGGCTGGGCGTTTGCCCCCAGCCATGAACTACCTTACCTGAGATGCCAAGGTAGGTGACATGATGTGAGTCCATTCTTGAGCTTAGAGCTTAGGTAGAGCTTCGATCTGCCTCGTGAGGTCCAAAGGTATATAATAAGTTGGTTCCTCCTATTTGCAGTGTTGTGTCACACCAACATAAAGCTACCTCAAGATACCCCAAGTCTTCTTGTTTACTACAAGAGAAGCAGTCTATCAATCTCACCAGCAGCAACCTAATTCGTCAACGTGTACTCCAAACATCCATCTATCTCCTACCCAAACTTCGAATAACAGGCTCGTTGGGAAGCAGTCGCCTTAAAAGATCTTGCCCTCTTCTCCCCCTTCCAACCCTTCCTCCATCTTTACCTTACTCTCACTCACTTCTACCCAAACAACACCGCCAACATGTCGTACAGAGTCGCCGCCCCCGATGAGTACCTCGCCATCACGGGTATGTCCGTGAAGACGGTCAAGATCACAAAGGCCGCCTGGGTATGGCCCTTTCAACGCTGCATGCGCTTCCGCATCACTCCACACGACTATGCTATGAGCCTTCAGGCCATGACCAAGGAAAAGCTTCAATTCCTCCTGCCCGTCGTCTTCACTGTAGGCCCGGATGTCAACCAGCGTGGCGCCAATGCTGCTCATCAATCCAGCCACCACTCCGAGACCTCCGACCAGCAGCAACACGATGAGGACGACAGCTACATTTCCTCCAACCGCCGTGAGGACCGCGGCGACGCCCTCATGAAGTACGCCATGCTCCTCGCCGAGTCCGCCGACAAGAAGACCAGTTCCCTCGTCCACCTCGAGAACATCGTCAAGGGCATCATCGAGGGTGAAGTCCGTGTCCTGGTCTCCAGCATGACCATGGAGGAGATCTTCACCGAACGAGAGGTCTTCAAGCGCCGCATCTTCCGTAACATCCAGTCGGAGCTTAGCCAGTTCGGTCTCAAGATCTACAACGCAAACGTAAAGGAGCTCAAGGACGCCCCCAACTCAAACTACTTTGAGTCCCTCTCCCGCAAGGCCCACGAGGGCGCCAGCAACCAGGCCAGGATCGACGTCGCCGAGGCCCAGCTGCGCGGTAACGTCGGCGAGTCGAAGCGCAAGGGCGAGCAGGAGCGCGAGATTGCAAAGATCAACGCCGAGACCGCCGTCCAGAAGACGGACCGCGACATCGAGCGCGCCACCGCCGAAGCCAACCTCGACACCCGCCAGGCCTCCCTCAGCAAGGACGTCGAGATTGCTCGCGTCGAGGCCCGTCGCGCCCTCGAGTCCAAGGACGAGGACCTTAAGCGCGAGGTCGAGGTCAAACGCGCCGCTGCCGAGATTGAGCGCCTGCGTGCCACCGAGGTCGTCAAAGCCACCATTGAGCGCGAGGCCCGCCAGCAAAAGGCCGACGCCGCGGCCTACGCCATTGAGGCCGATGCCAAGGCAAACTTTGAGAAGAGCCAGCGCGAGACCGAGGCCAAGGCCTTCAAGACGCAAAAGGACGCCGACGCGCACACCTCGGCCGAGTTCAACCGCACCACCAAGACGGCCGACGCCAACGCCTACAAGGCCCGTCAGGACGCCGAGGCGCACCAGTACTCTGCCCAGCTCAACGCCGAGGCCGACTTGGCCATCATGCTCAAGAAGGCCGAGGGTATGGCCGCCATGGCGGACGCCTACGGCAAGATGTCCACTGCCTTTGGCGGTCCCGCGGGTCTGCTGCAGTACCTCATGATCGAGAAGGGCACCTACGTCCAGCTCGCAAAGGCCAACGCCGAGGCAATCCGCGGCCTGCAGCCCAAGATCAGCGTCTGGAACACGGGCAGCCAAGGTTCCGGTGAGGGTGGTGGCAACTCTGGTATCGATACCATGCGCAACGTCTACCAGATGCTGCCTCCTTTGATGACGACCATCAACGAGCAGACTGGCATTACGCTGCCTGAGTGGCAGTTTGGCAAGATGAATGCCGGTATGCAGGCCATGCAGAGCGAGAACAGCGGCAAGGTCAACGGTTCCAAGTAAGGGATGATTGATAATATCACAGACACACTCATTTGAACGATTGGTGTAGATCGGCGTTGGTGGTTTATGCCTGATCCACGAGTTTGATGATACCATAGCAGGGATGGCCATAGTCGATTTTATAGATCTCCTTTGTCTGTAGTTGTACTTTTAGATTGATAGTTAATTAATATCTCCTCGAATCATGGAAGCCAGTAAAATTCGATAATTCCGCTATCGCCAAGTGAATAACCTGTGGCCAAACAGAACCGCACGTGATTGGTGTTATAGTATTCAAAGACTGGTACTGCATAATATAGTTCCAGGTAGTTTGGCGGTTAGCATCCGAAGCATAGGGAACACTTACGACATTCGGCAATGATAACCAGCTAGGCATGCACGTTATACTACAATACACTCGTTCTATAATCCCTCAGTAGGATACACCTATAACGTTGCTGAAATAACCATCTCTGCACTGCGAGTACTCCTGGGTATAATCCGGCACGGGAATTGCTTCGGGTGACTAGTCAGTCCATTCGTCAACTCCACACGCGGTATAATTTCCTCCCCCCTTGGCCCTCTCGCCCTGTCAATCTTGACCGTCGCCAACATCGAAGCAATCACGATCCAAACGCTCGCCTCCGCAAGGTGCTTTCCAATGCAAACCCTCCTCCCAAACCCAAATTGTCCCACTGGAAACGGCTCCCCGCGGCCACCCTGCTCAACAGGAACATACCTGTTCGGGTCAAACGCCTCAGGGTCAGCATACGTCCGCTCATCGTGCGTCATCGCCCGCGCGTTGGCGTACACGAACGACCCCTTTGGTATAAACATGCCATCGTACACATCATCCTCGAGCGAGCGGTGCGGCACACCGATTGGAGAGACAGGGCACCACCGCAGCGTCTCCTGGACGATATAATCAATGTACGGCAATCTCGGCCTGTCCTCGAAACAAGGCATCCTCCCATCCCCGACGACCTCGTCCAGTACCCTCTGCGCTTTTTCTTGGACCTCGGGGTGCAGCACCATGTTGAGGACGAAGACTACCAGCGTAGACCACGTCGTATCCTGCCCCGCGGCATAGACCGCCGCCGCGGCGCCCTTGATGTCGTCTATCGATAGCTCTGGCGGGATGCCGGATTTGATCTGCCCTGCCCTCTGCTCCAGTAGCATTTTAGTGAGACTGTGTTTTTGGTCCTGGGTCTTCTTGGCCGTCACGGCGGCGTAGGGCGCATCGTGGATCTGGCGGATCGCCCATCTCCAAGTCCGCGAGAAGCGCATTGATCGGTCTCGGATCAGCCAGTCGGGTAGGTGCCGCACAAAAGGGAAGAAGTCGACAAGTGTCCCGGCCGGCGCCCCGCCGTGGCCGAGTGCGTAGGACGCATCCGTGGCCATTTGGATGTACGGATCGGTATCACTCTCAACATTAACACCGAATCCAATCCTCATGACAATAGCCGTCGCAAACCTCCGCAACGCCGTCTCCCAGGAGCTAGGGTCTCTAACGATCCCCTTCACCAAAATCAACGCCTCCCTTTCCTGCAGCTGGCGATACACCCGCACACTCGTCTTTGAAAAGCCCCGCTGCAGGATGCTGCGATGCATACGAAAATCCGGCCCCCACCGCATAAACGTCAGCGTCTTGCGCCAACCCATCTCCTCGAATAGTACGAAGCGCGGGCGGTCGCAGTAGTTTGCGCCCCGCTTATCGAGCAAGTCGACGGCGGCGCGGACAGAGTTGAGGACGATGATGGGTTGGCCTAGGACGTTGAAGGAGAGGATGTCGGAGCGGTATTCCTTTGACCAGGCGGCGTAGGCGTGTTCCGGGTTATCGGTCGGGATGATGCGGAGGTGGCCGAGGATCGGTTCGCCGGGGGGCCCGGGCGGGAGCGGGAGGCACTGGTGGGTTCCGAATTTGCGGAGGCGCGTGCGCGTGCGCCGGGTCCGTAGGGTATGGACGGTGACGGCGGCGAGGAGGAGGAGGAGGAGTAGCATCGCGGCAAGCCGTGTCTTGTGCACGGATAGGATTTGCAATAGGGCCATTGTCGGGTACTGTGATTATAGTTGCAGGTATGTAGCGAGCGTATGCAATCTCAGGATAGTCTTACTAGAGTTACCGAAGCTGGAAGGTCGGGTGTTGGCGACGGGGACGCCTCGAGGCTCTTATACGGAAGTATCACCAATGATAGCCAACGCGATGCCAATTCCAACCTTGTCGTGATGCAGCACGCAGGAAGCCCGAAATGGCCATCTTGGCTGACAAGTGGAGGAGGGGCCGGTTCCCTTTGAGCACGTAATGATGAGGAGATCGATTCTGCCAGTGGTTTATCAGCGAGGTTTTCAGAGTAAGAGTCAAGCAACACAGACTAAAAAGCCGTTTGACTCGGGTTAGTGCATATGAGAATCTTGGGATGAGGGTGACAAGCTGCGCAACCAACACACAAGAAAACCTGGCCGGAAATTCTGCCCACGACGGTTTGTCGCATCCTGGTCACCACCGGGAAAAGGGTCCGTAGCCGGCGACAAGCTCCTAAGTTTGCCGGACTTGGGGAAAATGGTAGTCCTTTTACAATATGGTCCGTAGCCCATAGGTGTGTCTCCGCGTTTTTCGTTTAGCGAGCTGCGTGCCATTCTCAAAGCTATCATCATGAATGTTTCTCAGACGTGACTTCGGCCGTATCTCTTGATTCTCGCGCCTATCCCGAACGTTACAATATCTGCATACCTTGTCCTCCCACGTGGCCCTCCATCCGCTAGTTCACTTCTAGTTTGACACGATCTCACCTAAGATTCAGATCCAGTCACGAGTAACAATTTCTAGTCAGTGACGTGCAGACGGGAACTCGCAACCACCGAGTCACACGGAGCCGCGTGGTGCAATTTGTTCTGCTCTACCCCTCACACACCTAATTCCTAGCCCACGTAAGGGGGATGGTCGGGGCCGCGCCGGCGTTCGCTTAACCCGCGGCGCTGACTGACTCGGACCCCCGCCGCTACCAAACGGGGATTCAGAAATTGATTCGTATCGGAGGCGGTGCCGGGAACGTAACATCGCGGGCTCGCTGCACGAGTGCCGGCAGAATCATACGGCCAGCATTCGAGCCACCATGCGAATTACGCTGACATGCTGGGACTGAAGACGTGGGTTTTCGCGGATTCCTTTTGCCTAATGGAGCGAGCCGTTGGCCGTTGGTCTCGCCAACGACTACTACGGTGCTCTAAAGCGGATGATACCGACTCCTCAGGCAGCCCCCATGGCCATTCTCTAGTGCGTGGCTCTTTCACTGTCAAGGAAAGTTCTGGGTTGCGTACAATTGCGGGGGGTAGTGAAACGGAAAAGGGAGCGGCAGCTTTCATGCCTCGATCGCCTGAACGGTGAGCTGGGATGACCACCCTTCTTACCTCTTATATAGATAATAACATGGGAGGGGGATTTCCTCCGGTGCGAGCAAGACAATGGATAGGAGAACCAGAAAGGCAATAAATGCCGAACTGAAAAGTACCTGAAGGCTGGAGAACCTTCACTGTGTCTCACTTTCAGCATTGAGGCAACGTTCCGGGAGAGCTTACCTCAGGACACTATCGCAACTGGACGAATTCTCCCCTTCTGTATCCTTTCCATGTTATATCTCCTCACGTCTATCTCGGTACATTGATATAGGTAGGGTTGAATTGAAAACAACGGATCGCTTGTTAGACCATATAAGATATCTGGTATGATGACAGAAGAGATATACCGGCTTGCACAACACAACACCCACGCTTTGTCTATACTTGCTATCGGAGCTTGATACACCGAGGACAAGATAAGAGGCTCGATATGAAAAGATGTTACAGTTCGCATGATCACTTCGCGATGTTTAGGTTTACAAGTAACTTGGAAGAGACATACGCGTTGTCGCTGGGCAGAGGGCTGCATTGACTGGCACGCATGCTGCCATCGCGAGCCTCTACCTCACGGTAGGGTGCCCGAATACATACCTCTATGCGACGCTTTAGACGACGAGGAGCCATATCAATATGCTACCCCAGAGGGCTTCTGGAGTAATGACAAGTCATTCGCTAACGTCGTCAAATGTACGAGCAAATAGGGGCCTGTAATAGTATGAGGGCTTGCGATGAGACGTTCCCCGCTATCTTTAGGAGGTGGTCTTCGCGTCAATAAGTGCGACTCGCTGTAATTGTATCTCTGGTGGCACTCGCATCTATGTCCGCATGTCTTAACCCTTAAAGGGCGAAGGAATGGCAGTGGGGTCTCGTAATTGCGTCTCCTGTCGTCGAGTAGTCCCAGGAATGGCGGGAATGACTTGCGCAGAGTCAGTGGCCTATACAGACGCTTGAGATGTCAGCCAATAGAGCTTTGACGTCCAAAGGTACGCGGAAAGATGGCGAGGGGTCAATGTTGTGAATGGCGGCCTAGATTTATACTTGCCCCCAATGGAGTTGTTTCCTTGTGACCTCTCGGAGCTGACTGCATTTTTGAGTGGCGAGTCCAGTTAAAGTCTACTCACCGTCCCTGGGATGATCCCCCGATGAATACCTACGTGAGACTTTCGTACTTTTCTCGATCCTCCTTCTTACTTTCCAAATCCTGTTTACCTGATGATCAACGATTTATCTGAATTACATTGATCTCTCGCAAGTCCATGTGCCTGCACTCTGATTAAGCCTACATAGTAATCAGTCGGATCACAGTATGTCGTAAACGTCAAATCTGTCGATTAAATCATGGAAGGTGTCATTAATGGCTTTTAAGTAGCCAAGAATGTGTATTATCAGTCCGAGTAAGCTATCGAGAAGAGGAGAAAAGCATGAAATCCTGACTTCGTCAACTCGAATCAAACTGCCAGCTTCAGGTCTCAGAGTCTGAATTGGATGTATCGCTCCAAATAGCCTGTTTCATCACACGGCGTCCAGGAGAAAAAGCATGCTGGACGAAGCCAGTATCATACGCCACCGCTATTATAGAATCATCGCTTCCGCTGCTTGACACCTCTTCCAGTCCACGGACTTGACCAACAGTGCGAAGCCCAACTGCAGACCTCTTGAAATGAGTAGCACCCGACACTGTTTTGGAGTTTGGCAATCGGTCGGCTGGGTTGAGCTCCGGAAGATGACCGGATGGTTTGGAACCAACGCCCCGCAGCTTGCCACTGGCTGCACTGAGTCTTGGCAACACTACTCGTTTCCGCTTTCGAGGATTGTCAATCTCCTTGGAGTTAGGTGGCTCTTCGCGATCATGATTCTGTGTAGGCTTCTCTGGGCAGGCTACAATATCCCCCTCTTTCGTTACCAAGAGACCGAAGCCTTCGTCGTCTACCTCCGTGTCAATCAGACAGCAGCAGTAGGACGGGTCGTAATACAATGGTAAACTCAAAGTAGGCATGCTGCGGATGATCCTGACTCCGCCATGACCCATGTAATGTCTTCGAACGAGAAGGGATCGTTCATCACCAACGCCTTCAAACTCGAGCTCGAACAACCAATACCCCCTATCGGGCTGGGGAAGTTCGATTACATCGCAACAGGATGCAAGACGGAGATACTTCTTCCTGTCAGGAACCTGTAGAAAAGGATCGCAAATAATCTTGACTCTAGATTTACCACTGAACCACCTTTTCCAGGGATTCGACCCAGTCTTTTCATGGGTCATGTCAGTACACACGAAGAAGTAAATGATAAGTGACGCAAAGCAGATCGAAACAACTTACTAGGTCCAATGAAACCTCAATCTCTTCTTCCCACAAACCCCCAGTTTGCTTCGGGCTCTTGGAGGGACTTCCCCGTTGGAACCCAAACGCGGCGCCCTTTGCTATTGACTCTCGTACAGACATCATGTTCGCTGTCGCAAGTGCTGCCCCTCGGCAAATGTTCCATGAACTGCCCTTGAATGTCAGCAATGCTGTCCTCACAGTTCTGAGTCGAGCGATCGATATGTTACTCACTCTTCCTTCGGTGTGTACATCGTGGATGGCTCCGACAACCCATGCCGCCGGCAGGCCAAGTTGAGCCGAGCTTGGACAGCAGAGTTCTTACCACTGCCCCCTGACAGAACAACTTTGACATGGGCGCTGAGAGACACTGCTTCAGCGATCTTCCTTTCAGCAAGGTTCAGAGCCTCTCCCATGGCCCTCAAAAAGCAGCTCTTGGATTCATTTAGTGAAATGTTCACGCTGCAAATCTGTTGCTTGTCGTCAGGGTTCGGACAGGTGAGGTACATCGGCTCAACCTCGCTTCCTTTGAACTTCACGATTTTTCGCTGAAATGATTCGAGAAGTTCTGATCGTAGACGAGGTGGTAAAGCACGCTTAGCAGTCTTCTCCACGTACGACTTGATGAACTTATTGACCTCCTGCTCCCACCATTGAGTACCGCCAAAGGTCGCTTCGGAACACGTGTCAGATATGTCGAGAAACAAGCTAGACACAAGGACATACAAAATGTTTGACCAACTCGGTGATAGCTGAGCTTGCCGTCGGTGCTCTTCTGTGCACTGAACATGCACCCGTTCTAAAGATGGTCATTCGCCCTGTGAACTTGTTCCTGGACATTGGCGATGTGGTAGATTACTTACCATCGTGTGGCCACCGAAGTCCAAAAAGACGACAAGGACTGGAATCTGTGGTGATACAGAAATTTCATCGACGAGCCGTTCAGTTGCGAACAACTTATGGGCCGATGCAAGACTTTCAACGTGAAAGCTGATTTCGAAATTCGGTTTGATCCAAGTCGAAGTTGGGGGGATGTTCTTCCTCAAAAGATTCTCATACTCGGTTCGTTCTCCTAGTCTCCAATGAGCAGGGTATGACAGCCCAATCTCTTCGATGTAGAAGTAGGTACGCGAGTCAGAGTCGTTGTTGCCGTTGCAAAAGCTCTCAACTCGCTCAATCACTGTTCTAGTGATATCATTCATGCCCTGTTTGACAAGGTACCAAGTTTCTTCCGCTTGCGAGCCCCGAAACAAGGCATCAGTGGCATCATCTCCGGTTTTTGGAGATGTGGAGAAGAAGGGCTTTGACGGCACCGGTTCCCTATCCTGGTCAATGTCTTCGCCCGTATAGACCCTTCCAATGCCATCGAGATAGAGTGCCGAACTGAAAGCGCCTTTTTGATAGCGTTGATCATGCCCAGGCAAAGCAGCTTCAGTGAAAATGAGATACTTCTGACGAGTGTCTCGGGTTAGAATACTACCACGGATGGCGCTGCTTCCCCAGTCCAGTGCTAAGATACTGGGCGATTAGGTGAGGTCAGTGTTCATGTTTGATGATAAAGGTGAGACTTTCAAAACCTCAGCACAGAACACTTACGCAGTCTGTCGTTCGTGCTCGACCATGTCTGAATATTTGCAAGATCTTGATAAACCCGGAAACAGAAAAGATGTAAGGGGTGCCTTCTGCTGCCATGTAGGTAAGAATGCCGGGGGGAAGATGAGGAGAAAGATCAACGTATTAATAGTTGTTGCATCTCCCGAAGTTAAACCCTGATATCGATTCATCTCCGCCCCGGCTTGATGTACTTGAAAGATACCAGGTACGACAGATTACCCCATTGTAGCACAGAGACCGCCCTAGACTAACGCGATGCATAATGTATGTAGTTGTCATAGCATTTCGTAATTTTGGGGAGACGTCGCATGTCCATTGAAGGATATCTAGACCACTAGCGCCTACAGTCACGTAGAAAAACTAGGAATACACCGGTGTGTAATTACATGTACATGCACCTTGTTTGAAAATAGTCCATGATGTGGATCCACGGAGGCAACAACCACAATAGGGGTGGTGTAGACATCAATCTACCAGGTTTTGCAATACAATCATGAACTAAGCGGGCAGGGAAAGATTGCGCTGCTACCGCCCGCCCCCTTTTCCCTACATATGACGCCTCAAGGATTGTCTATGGGTGAGCAATGATGTAAGATCTGCAACAGGCTGTGTCATTCTTGGCATAATCACTTCTGCGGTGCGGGCGCTAGACAATCAAGCTTGAGGAAGGTATTCGAGTATGAGTGAGAGAGGAACCATACGTGTGCGTTTAGGTGGGTACTTTCGAATTCATGGTATGGGTGTGGAGGAATAAGGAACTTTTTCTCAAGCTGGTCGTGCTTTCAATTCAGCATTTGGATTGAAAAGGGTCACCCTCTCCGCCCTACAGCGCATCAGCTTTGTCCCTTCTTGTCCGCAGCCACCAGCTCAGGAGAAGTGCATTATGAGCCTTTCAGAAGATTCGACAAGCAGTCTCTCCGAGGAATCGGCAACAGCAATTCGTCTATACATTAGACAACTTGAAGATGACCTCCACCAGCAGATCACGACCGAGGTTAAACGTGTTCTAGAGTCATATGAGATTTTTAGGAGCCATTGTCAGCAGAGCCTTCTTGCGGGTCTTCCTCCCAAGTACCGGCCGGAAGAGAGACCAGAAGTCGTTGCCAGGATCAAAGCACAATTCCCGTGTCATATCAACAACTTCTTCTACGACAACATCGCTGGAATGTCCTGCTCTGCCTTCCAATACGCGGGGACGAAGCCGACTTCTTTCACGATGCCGCAGGATCTCATTTCCATGCGCCGGCCGCCCAAATCGAATCGCACTATCATTCGGCGGAAAAGGGTTGAGGGTTCTCGAGTTGTGACCGTGAACGCGGTAGAAAGAGCTTACTTGGACAGTTTTGTATTCTCCTATATGCTCGATGGTTCAAAGGCACATTGGATCCTGCTTTGTCCAAAGGAGGATTGCCAGACTCGCAACTTCACTCGAGATCCGATCGCCAGTGGAGATGCGATAGCACACTTCAAGCAATGTAAGATCTCGGCTGTCGACGAAGTTACCATTATCAGGAGATATGGGATGCAAGGTAAGCGAATATGTGTCCTATTTCTCTTCATTGCACAGTGAGTGAGTGGCTGACCTGTTTATTTCTCTCAAAGTCGTGCCGCACAGACTGAATGCTCGAGACCAGCCTATCAGCGCTCGGTGGGTAGCAAAGCACAACAAGAACATCAAAGCAGGGAAACACCGGTTGAGTACAGGGTCTCGAAAAGTTGACAGCGGGTCGAGTTCAGACTCTATGGAAGACGCAGACACAGACTCTGACTGACGGTGCCCTAATGGCTGGCTTCAGTGGCGTGGACTGTAATGAACCATGGATGAATGCGTGCCTAATAGCACGGCTGATCCATAGCAATTAGGTACAGAGCCTTAGAATGATATTGCATTGCTCTTGTTTTTGATCTCCGCCCCCTTCCGGGCAACTCGAATTTGGTGATAGATCCTTGACGAATTTTGGGAAATTGAACAACAAATCTTCGGGCTGAGCATGGCCCATGTAGACAGAGTACTAGCTAGACATCGCCACACCACAAACATCGATACTTCCCCATTGCGGGAAGTTCCCTTTCTCTTCCTTTTTTCTACTTAAGTACTCCGTACTCTGTACTTTGTTGAACTGAATGTGGTCCATTTTTGGATACAACCTTTGCGCCAATGGGGTTCGCTTCTATTTGATAACAAGGAGCATAATGTGGACGTGAACCCTGTGGCTTCCCTGAGGATTGTCGAAGCCGTAGCAGGTTCGCGTGTTCTATAAGACGAGGCCCAGACTAACGGTGCTCGTCCCCACTCAATAATCCTAGCAATTTTTCGCTTGCAAGTACGTAGACACTGAGTCAGGCTTCAGTCGTGGTATCCTATTGGCAACGAGGAATAGGAGGCGCTAGAGAGGTAATTAGTGCAAATATCTGCCTTTCGGGCTTGGTGACCGGGAACTTAGCGTGGAACCTGGCATATTCTCACTCTATTACTTCAAGATGAAGGCCATTAAAACGAATTTGTGGGGGTTTCTCCAAGCATAGCTGCAGCAGAGGCGTTGCTTCTTGACACCTTGTTGATCTGTTGCCCAACTGTGACCTGCTGTACATAGCTACCTAACCGGGGTAAAGCCTAAGCATTTTTTTTGCTTATTTTTCACCAAAGGAAGGTGACTGTAGTTCCTTGAGTTGTAACTTGGCCTTCTTGGAACCAGCATGAGCCAAGGTGGTGAGCAAACAATGCTGAACAACACAGCATACCATAATTACGGGGTTCACAGTACCTGGGCAACGTCCCTTGACCCATGAGATTGGCAATTCCTTGGAAAGCTCGACAGGAAACAGGCATTCCTGTCTTGATAAGCATAGAGTGATCTAGACTGCTTCAATGTTCTTTACTCGGCTCTTAGCCTCTTGCAGAGGCAACGTTCGAGCGCCCCCTGTGTCCCTCACACCCCTTTCCCTCAGTGTTCAGTGGAAATCTGTCATTTAAGAACGCACTAGGAAGACCTATCCTTGTCACTTGATCCTTCATCTCCGGCAGATAGTGGTGATCGAGGTTGAAAGCTAACTGCCTTTGGACTGTTTTCACGACCACGGTCTACCCTGGTTTCAAAGTCCCTTTGGCCCTGTAAATTAACGTGAGCATGCAGGTGTGCTCTTAATATTGACACATTTGTTGATTTTTAGCTCACTCACTGCTGGAGTAGCCACTTCAAACCAGCGGAAGTTTATCGCATCTTACACGGCGTGCCCGGCTTGCCCCAAAGCGGATAGCCCCATTGTATTCATGCTACCGTACCTTCCAGATCCACATAGACGTAGTGAACATGAGATTTATCTCTAAGAGGTGGACGGTAGTAGTGACTTCAGACCACTTGCATGGCCCAATACCAGATTATGTATGTATCTTGAGCTATGCGTACATTGCTGGATAACCTCGAGAGCGCTCCTTAGGTCTCCAAATTAAGTTCGATAGCGCCAAATATGTATCGAGTGGTTTCTGGTTCTTGCGTTGAGGGGTGAACATCGCAAATGCGCCGTTTCATGTCCTTGTGAATACGATATTCGGACAAGAAGTCATTGGAGATGAGATAATGTATGCCCCATTCAGTATGCCCATGTGAAATTACGCTTCCTGAGACTTCGGATGCCTTGAAAGTTTTAGCCGGCAGCATGTTGTCAAGAACAGGATGCCTGGAGTGATTTCAAGGCGTGTACACGCACATATGCTCAAGACATGGCATTCTTTTAACCCAGCCTACCTGTCCGCTTGTTTTTTGTCGCCCTTAATTTACCTCGCGCAAAATTAGAAGCAGGACACTATTGTTATATTTATGAACTCCCAAATATAACATGACAGATCGTGGCTGTTGGGCTGATGGAAATTACATTCGTTGTATCCTCAGGTACAGTACCTAGGCACACTTGCATTTAGGGAATAGGGCCAGTCATAAGCCAAACCATATCAGGACACATTCTTTGACGTAGATATGAAACAAAATCGTGAGTCTTCAAACTTATCTCCGGGCCCGGGAATTCACTTGAATTGAAATACATGGACAGCGCACAAAATTATGAAGTGAGGGCGTCGCTCGCACCTGGCCCCCTCGCCCCTCCCCGCTCCCCTTCCCCTCACCAGATAAGAATATGTAATTACTCCTTGGGCTGGTCACGCAAGAATCGCATATTAGTTGGCCCTGGCACGGGATCTTCCTATTACATGCCCAAGTTGAAGTTTCACTAAGGCTCCGTGACCTCCTCAATACGCCCCCCCCCCCCCCCCC
>JFBX01000846.1:36346-75413 GCA_001563135.1 Colletotrichum simmondsii
CCGTGTAAGTACCCTGCCTCTGAATTGAGGGAGGTCTAGCATTGGCCTACGTCTAGGTTGTCTGCAAATCCCCTTGCGAGATAGCGCGAATTTTGGACAACAAGAAATTTGTCAAGAATAACGTGGTCAGGGACGTTATTAACACGAGCTTTTGACATTCAGACTTGGATGTATGGGCTTCCCATTTTCCTAAGATTGCGGTACTTCCAATGCTCAAATAGGGTAAGATCACCCGAGTTAATCAAAACTATTGAAAATTGGGAATTTGAGAGAGCCTTGCATGCGGCTAAGTCTCTCAATTCCTGTTCCTCCGGGGGGCAAATTATCGAGTCAGATATAAGCTCCTGGCTTTGCTACAAAACTTCGTTCAGGTGTAAGGCCACATTAAACAATGCACCCAGTTTGCTTAAATACCTTCTCATTTTATCCACTAAACTTTGACGCGCGGACTTTGCTCCTGCCTTAAAACGTCCCCAAGTGGCAGCCTATCTTTCTATTCAGTTTGGGGGTATTAGAGCGAGAATCTGCGGCCACAAGTGTCGGCTTGCGAACGCACAAATGCTTTCCGCATCATCCCGAAAGACAGTACCATAAAGCTCGAAATGTTGAGCAGCTTGACTGGCATCTGAATGGGTCAGCCGAAAAAGCAAATTTGCAGGCAGATGCCGAATCCGGGCAAATCAGAATGTAGTACCCTCTGCCACTACCCAAGCCATGGGAGAAGCCCCAGTTCGGCTCCATAGGTTTGTCTCATCTTTATGATCAGGTTGGTAGAAGTAAAACGCATTATGGACACGGCCTGGGAGATGGAGAGGAGGGGTAACATTCATACTTTAGCTTTAGTACAGGTGGGCTTGTGTCAAGGGAGCAGACAACACATGGGTGTTTTGCGAACTTGGAGGTGCTTGCGATGTTTCATTACGACGATGGTGAATGCTCGTCTCCGAGGGTGGTCTTTTCTGAGAGAGTCTCCAAATGTATGTGTATTGTTGAGGGTGCCGGAAATCGCGCGAGTGCCAAAAGTCAGAAAAGGTCACATGTTGCGAAACGGCCGTATTCATTCGGCTGAACCAGTGGGCCTCCTCTTCTGGCGGCACAGCTAGTCACTCGTAAATGACCTACCATCGGTCTGCCCCTGATGATCGTGAATGGCGTGGGCGTAACAGCCAAGATCGCGTTTGAGGCCATATTGGACTTTCTCGAGGTCTCCGGGACATGTCAGTGAGACCTTCGTCAAGAAGCAAACAGGCATTGATCCTTGGCAAGTATCCCATTCATGACTAAGACCCATGGTCAATATTTACCAAGCTTGACTTTGCGCCGTCAAGCAGTCGAACTCCATGAGGGATCAAGCATTGATGACATTTGGTACATGAAGTTCTTGTATCCTGGTGCATTATCCATGCCAGGCGATATACCAGAGGCCTTGTCTTGGATGTGGGGGGGCTTCCCAGCACTTGATGCTCTGGATCATTCAACCCCAAGTGTCCATGTATCCAAACATGCATTTACGTGGCAGAGAAAGCTCAGAAATTTGTGGATCCCGCCAACAGATTCTTCGATAGGTTTCCTGGCGACATGAGAGCTTGGTACTTTGCTAGTTTGAGCGTGGGCAGTACGTGTAAAAGGTTGGTTGCGGTCTACGGACGAGAGACAAGAGATATATCTGGGATCCGGAGTGCCTACTATTTGAAGATCACTATCCCTATACCCCTCACCTCAATTTGAGTCACTCTTTGTCACTTTCATGAGAGCCACTCACCTTATCATTCTGTTCACCTTTTTTGCTGGGGAAAAGGTTTCATACTATTCTGTGCTCGAGGCCAATCCTCGAGAGTCATGCGATTTCCAACGCTCTGATGCGCCGCTGTACAGACATGTAAGCCACCACTTTCGCTGTCATTCAACTCACGAAACTAGATTGGTTAATGGCCGCAGTGTTGTTGGCTTGGATTGGGGGAGTACGTCTGTTCGCTTAGTCATTTGCTTCTTGCCCTCGGATGATGAGGGGATTGTTCCGAAGCCGGAAGAGTTGTTTAATCAAAGGAGTTTGCAAACCCAGGATGGTACTCGATATGAAAAGGGCGCGTTCAACGGGTACATCAACATTTCAGGAACTGGGGAAGTCTACACTGGCGATGAGCTAAGCCCTTCAGCCACACAGGTCTCGGCAAAATTCTTCCTAGGTGATGGTTTCCTCGATACAGGCCGGAACACCATCAACGAAGAAAATTCCCTTCGGGTGGAAGCATTGAGAATCAAGGACAAACACTCTGACTTCGAAACCATTGGAAAGAAAGGTTTGGGGTTGATCCTCGACGCTGTCTTCCTTCGGTTGGATGAAGAATGTCGCAAGATAGAAAGACCTCTTAGGATTGTAGACTTTGGCCTCTCAGCCCCTGCTCACTGGAGCGTCACAGAACACGAGAACTACAAGGCTCTAATTAGGGAAAAGTTAGAAAGTAGCCCAAGACTACTTACTAGCCGGTCGTTCGATCTTGACCAGATCTACGATCATCTCCATTTACATACAGAAGCGGAGGCTATGGCCCATTTCATTTCTTCCAGCGAATACATCGCAGACAGAAGACTGGGTACAGACGCCAGCCAATATGTCCTTTTTCTCGACTTCGGAGGCCACAGCATGGTAAGTTCTATTCATTCTGTCACAGCACAGTTAACCGCATATTCTGACGCGCAAAGAATGGCTGCCTTTACTACGTAAGACGAGCTGGAGGCAAAACGGCCCTTTTTAGAGCCGGCGATCCCATCGGTAAGCCTCGCGAGCGAATTGAGAGTGCTCTAAGGATGAGATAATTGGTGATTTACGTGCTGACCTCTCTGTTTACAATAGCGACGGTTGGCGGCGGAGGCATGTGGGAGGCATCCGTCGGCGACTTTTGCACCAACCACACCATATCGGACATCGGTAAACTCAACAGCGAAGAATTCTCGTATTTGCTTCGTAATGAGTTTCTCAGAGAATTTCGTACGCGTCTCATAGCTCTTGGGAACAACAATCCGTTCAAGGAAGAGTCGCCGAACGAGTTCAAGACGCAATTCGAAGACATTGATCTTACTATCGCGAAGCCGGCGAAGTATTCTTCAATATCCAAGCGCTTCCATGTCAATATTCCGATCCATGATCTGACAAAGATGTTCAAGAAAGCCTTTCTTCAACCACTGCTTGAAGCCGAACGAGGGATCAGGAATCTTGAAGCTGAGCTTGCATCATCGCAAAACGGCATCCGTGGCCGGGTTGTAGTGTCAGGAGGGGGCGCCAAGAATCAAAGAGTCAAGTACTATTTGTTCAAGTTCGTCGAAAGGGCTTTTCAAAACACAGTATCTCCGCCTATAGTCTATTTGGACCAGAACCCGGAAACCCCAAATGAGTAAGCACGCTTCCATCTCGATATCTATCTTGACAAGAACAGTGATGAGAGGGGGCTCGGATGCACAAATACTTAGACCAGACGCAAACAGATCTTTCAACAGTGCCAAAGGAGCGGGGCTGGCGACGGCTAAAGCACACCAGACAATCCAAAATTACATCAAGAATGGCGCTGCTTTTGGAATGCAAGTGCAAAGAGGCCGCGGTGGTGGCGGCGATGAAGAATGGGATGATTTTGCTGCTATGATCCTGGCAAATACCGTGAGTCACGCAAATGTCCAAGGGCCTAGACGCCTTTGCCGCGTATTGTTGTTTTATTGACATAAGATTGTTAGGGACGGGGAATGAGGGAATCGCGATACCACACATTCCAAACTGACGGCACCAATAGGTTCAGGATAGTCTGCGACCCCTTCGGCCTGCACCAGTCTATGTCCCAGCCTCATACACAATCTCTACGCTATCTGGATTGTGGCGCGCATACCTACGACTTTCTGGACCTTTTCATGCCAAGTCAAGGGCAATGGCAATTCCGGCTTTCTGTTCCAGAGATTCAGAGTTCTGAGCATGAGCATCTGGTCTTCGAGAGACTTATGGTTGACGGAGGCCGTGAGTTATGGACGACATACGACAAGATCAAGCTTAATGTATTTTTCAGCCGATCGACATCGACATTTTTAGTAAGACCTGATCGGGAACTCGACAACTTGCACCTTGGTCTAGGCTTGACCCCAGACGGAATCTTTGTTGCTTGTACGGCCGAAACTGAGAAAGCTTGGTTCGACGAGGCCAAGCGTCGGACGGATGCCATATGGGCGGAGAAAACTAGGAAACCGCCTAATTACAAGACAACAGGTGCCAGACTTGTTGAGTTCAGTTCGGACAGTGAGGCTTAGGGGTTTAAGAGGTCTGGAAGGTAAACGGAACGTAACGTACTTCTTTAAGATTGTAGAATACAAAATCACATGTTTCATAGTACCCAGCGAGAGCGTAGGGTCCGTACTCACTGGCTAATAGTGTAAGGCAATATGCAATAATGTGATTTCGTAACAGACTACCTTGGGACACAGCCTGTACATACATACAATCATTGAAAGCCGTGCATACGAAGAAGTGAAACGACAATATCTAATGAAAGGATGGTATCATTGACTTCACAAAGACAAAGAATGTACAAAAAGGCGCTCTATAGGAACTATGTAACTCAATCTTTGAACGCAGGGTTCATACCTCCTGACCCAATTTCTATAGCTGTAATAGCAAATCAAAGCACCGCATAGCACCTAGAGCGTGTACATAAAGTCCGGGCGCTTGTCTCCAGCGACCCATCTCTGCTCATCAGTCATGCCCGCCCACTGGGCATCCATCTTGCCGGCTCTGCGGCGGCTGTTGGATACCCTAAGCGCGAAGTGCATGAAGACAGATCCACCGAGGAGGAAAAGAATCTGGTAGCCCAAGACAACACCGTGGCCAGTGAGGTAACGAGGCGCCTCGGCTTTGAGATAAATGTTGGAGGAGACAACACCGTTGAGGTTACCCCAGCCGACGACCATGCCGAGGACGAAGGCGCGCTTGAGCGATCCCTCGGTGTTATTGATGACCCAGGAGAGGGTATTTGAGATGGTCGGGTAGATACCAGCGGCGCCGAGGAAAGTTCCGGCGTACTGGATCTTGGGGTTGGTCGTGGAGATAAGCATGACGAATCCGACGATACCAATAGTGACAGTCGCGACGTTGCAGTACCCACGCCAGCGGGTCTTATCGGCAATTACACCAACAGTGACGGTAAGAGCGGCAGCAACGGCGTAAGGTGGGACAGAAAGCAGCTGAGCCTTGGTCCCTTGGTGACCCATGGCGCGGAGAATGGTAGGCAGGAAGAGGGAGAAGGCGTAGAGGGGCACGAGGCAGCCCATGTAGATGACCATGTAGCCGTAAGTCTTCCAATCCTTCATGGCAGCGTAGATGTGGCGCTTGTCAAAGTCCTCGGCGGTGCGGCCCTGCTTGTCGGCGATGAGGCGGCGCTGGACACGGATGCGCTCGTCGGGGGTCAGGAAACGGGCGCCCTCGGGCCAGTCGAAAACCATCCACCAGCAGAAGATGCCGACGAAGACGGTGGCCAGACCCTCGATGATGAAGATCCAGGCCCAGCCGGGCTTGCCGCCGATACCGTCCATCTTGGCGATGGCTGCAGCAAGGAGACCGCCGAAGGAACCGGCCAGAGCGGCGGCGGAGAAGAAGACGGCGGAGCGGACACCGATTTCGGATCCCTTGTACCAGCAAGAGAGGTAGTAGTTGACACCTAGAGTCTCATATCAGCCTCCGAAATCTCACGATAAAGGGTTTCTGTGAGATCATGATGAAATAGCGGGCTTACCAGGGAAGAGACCAGCCTCAGCGATACCGAGGAACCAGCGGGCCGCAAGGAGACCAGAAAAGTTCGTGCACAGACCCATGAGCGTCATGATCATGCCCCAGACGATGATGATTCCAGTGAAGAAGATGCGGGGTGTGAGGCGCTTAAGCAGGGCGTTGGTCGCAGGCTCGAAGACGGCGTAGCTGATGAAGAAGATGGTGAGCGACATGTTGTAGTCGGTGCCGCTCATCTTGAGGTCATCCTCCATGCCCGCGAGACGCGCATTGCCAATATTGGTTCGGTCGAGGAATGAGAGGAGGTACTATGAAGAAACATGGGATTAGTATATCGCCAATCGTATAATGCGCGCGCAGTTTCTCACGCGTTCAGTCTCCAAGGAGGAGTTGAGTGAGAGGGAAGATCGTGTCTTACAAGGAGGGATAGCCAAGGGACCAGCCAAAGGTCGACCTTCCACATGAGCTTCTTGTCCTAACACGGGAAAATGAGTTAGCATGAGTCGACTAATCTCTTTCCGACGTCGGGAATGAATTGAGAGTGAGTGAGTGAGTGAAGGCTTCACTGTCTTGTCACTCATCAACCGGGCGAGGGAGCACACGTACAATGGCGGCACGCTCCTCTGCAGACTTTCCGGCGTCGGGATCGGGCAGATCGGCAAGCATCTGCGCCTGCTCGAGCTGGGAGTCGATGGGCTTCTCATCCGAGCTCTCAGCGAGCTCATGGTCTTTCTTCCCGTAGCGATCCATGGCTACGGTATTGGAACGACGGTCGTGGGTAGCGGTAAAGGTGTTCGATGTGCGAATGAGATTTGCGTATGCGCGCGAGCGCGTTGGAACCAGGTGTGTCGCTTTTCCGGGGTTTGTGTGTGGGATCCCGCAGAAAAGTTTGCTTCCCTCTTGCCTTTCGACAGTGGAAAAAAAGAAAAGAAACTCTCAATCAAGAGAGGTAGGATCCGTCGGCAAGGCAGGCGCACGAAATCTGGTGCGTGGTTCGCTTAAATGGTCGGGTTATTCAGGTGTATTCACCGGTAACCGAAGCTCAGGATGAGAGGGGATGAGGAGGGAGGTTGAGCAAGACTCGAGATGTGGTGGAACGCGGCAAACGGGAGGCGTTGAGAGGTGACGGAGAGGTTAAGTGGGAGAGAGAAACACACACAGAGAGAAGATGTGTCCCAAAACAACCTGGATGAGCTTGAGGGGTAGATCCGAAGCCAACGTGGGATGAAACCTTGAGCGCTGCTTCTTATAAATTCGACGACAACATGGGATGTAGGCGGCCGTCTCGTCTCCCTCTCTTATTCAACGACAGTTCTGCCATGCCCGGGACCCTCCGTGGCCGCCGAGTGCTACCCCCGATCCACTCACACTCACACTCACACTCTATACATCACATACCCCAATGGGAAGGACGAAATTGGCTTCCCATCTGAATGGTTTCGTTGGATGGCCCGCCCCTCTCTTCCGAAGTACTGTGTAAACAGCCATCACCGTGCGGGCTTCCGACGGGAGGAGAACGGGAGTACTTCAAATTCGGTACCGGAAACCCCTGTCTGCCAGTCATAGCTTCGCCGCCGCGCCGCCCACGACATGGACTAAGGCTAGATTGAGGTCTGGGAGTGCCTCATCCGTAACTGAGGGCAGGGTTTGCAGGGCTTGTTACTTTGGGCTTCCGGTACGTACTCCGTAGCCATGCAGCATGCAGGTTGCTGGTCGTGGTCTTCCTCGCAGCTGGCTTGCATTTCGAGACGAAGAGAATGGCAGGGGGCTTTGAGTTAGGGACGTGAGTGGCTGGCTCTAGCTTAGAGAGCTCAGGTTGAGCACTTTGCTTGCTGCTTGTGTCTCCGACGTCTCGACAATTCGAGTCGCATTCACACTAGGAAAAGTTGTCCAACTTCCTCGTCCGTACGACCGATGACTTGCCCCCGCCAATGCATGCCCAGAGCTCTTGGCACTTCTCATGAGCCAACCCCAGAGCGGTTTGTTGCTAGCGATTGGCCCGCAGACTTGCGAGTCTGGGGCTAGTCAGGAAAGCAGGCTGTGGGCAGGCTTGAGGATGGGGGTCTCACAATGGGGGAAGATGGAGGAGAAAGGCGGAGAAGAGCAAGAATAAGCCAGGCAGGTGAATGGCCCGTTGCCAATACGACGATGGGAGGTGATAGAGAAAGAGACAACTGGAGTCGACGATGCCCAGGCGCGTTTGAGCAACATCCATGACTCGTCGAGCGCAGCCCTCAACTTCTTTTTCTGCCCAGCCCGAGACGCCTGCGCTTATGCTGGCACCAGACGCAAACACGACGGGCAGTGTGCCCTAAGTATATTGCAAATTGTCCTATTGGAATGAGACCATTGCTCCTTGCTGGCAGCTCATTGCCTGCACGTCCCAGTGTGTGACTCGAGGGATTTGTTTGTGCTACTTACGGAGAGGCTGTTCCCTGCAAGCTAAGGAGTTCTGGACGGTTCACGAACACCAAACGGACGCGCTAGATTGACAAGAAGGTCGAGCTCAATGCATAGAATGTTCGATTCTTCCCGTTAGCTTCCTTGTCTCCGAAGTATGTTAGTCCTTCAGGACGGGTGCTGCCTTAAGTTCGAGCCGTCTTCCCCCAAGTTTCTCACAAGCTTCTTCTCGTACTGATGGCCATCGCGGCGCGGGGGAGGAAACGGGGGAGGGGATGGGGAACCTGGTGGAGGTCATGGTGGGCAACATGAAGACAGGGGTGAGAACGTGAACAATTTTCGACGGACTTCTCCCTCGACATCATCTCTCTCCTCAGTGCCGCCATTATCTTTTTGTCATCATCGTGACCCCGTCTTCCCCTCACAAGTCTCTCCACTCATCCACCGACATTCGTGGAGGCCCCCGGACGAAATAAGCATAAGGAATAGAAAAGTTCGGACATTGAGCGAGATAGTTGGCCAGAGACAGGGAGCCAGCCTTCTCACGAACACCCCATGCTGCGCCCCTCTTTCTCTCTCTCTCCATCCCCCGCAATCCTGTTTCTAGGCATTTTCCCCGCACGGAGAGGGAGTCGTGGAGCTTGACGAGAGCGCTCCGATTACTTTACGACTCCATTTCAGTCGAGGTCTTGGAAAGTCTTGGGAGGGGCCCGGCAGTGGAGGCGGGCTAATCAAGCTACGGCTCTTTGCCAGACTAGGGGAATTCTTACCGACGTCTTTGATCCTTCAGGCTCTTGGGGAAGACCTGTTTCCTAGTCTGCCAAGATCGTGCTAGAGAAGAGGCCAATGGGGCATCGCGTGCTTTTGACTTCTGTCGCGCTGTCATGTGCGATCAAGTCCCGTTCCATTGGGGTGGATAGTGCCCAGCCCAGCCTGTATTCATTTTCTATCAGCGACATGGATGATGGCGGGCCAGCGGGCTTCTTCCCGCCGTTCTCATTCTCCAGTGAAGCCGAGACCGGGCAGCACACCGTGGACGTTGGTTGGAGCTTGGCGGGCGCCCGAGCTAGCTAGACGGTCTTGTGAGCAGTGAGCTTGTCAATGAAGGTCGAGCAACACGAGCTCCCCATACCGACGGGAACCAATGGAAGAGAGCGATTTTCGCTAGATAGGCCACCGTCGTCAATTGTGCAAGCCACAAGTCTCTTCTCTCACCGAAAGATCGTGGCAAAGGAGAAGACCGGCGTGATCTTGGCGACTGATGCGCCCGTTTCCCCGTCCATGTCCTGGGAACAGCCGCCGTCCAGGGCACCGCGAAAAAGACGGCTGGGAAAGCGGTCGATGAGATAAGCTTTGCCGCCATTGAGACCGACTTTGACACGAACTGTGGCTCTCGAACTGGCGGCGCCGCCAGCCTGGGGCAACTTGGGGTTAGCTAGCACTGGGCAGCCTAATAGTGGCTCCCAAATGAAACAATGCGCGCTTTTCCGTTGGTCTTCTTACTTGGCGGGGAAGAAAGAATCTAGATCACAAGGTGTCAAGGTTCCTCTTCCCCGGATTTCCTGGCCAACATCAGCCCATCCCGGACTGAAATCACAGCACCACCGAGCACCTCCGGAGGGGGCGGAGTTCCCACGTTTTCTTATGCCGGTACACATCTTTCTTTTGCACCAACCAATATCCGTCACATTGTGAAGGTTGTTCCGGGAGAACTTTAGATTGGTGGTGAGCAATGTGCAAGTTCCACGAAGTGCTCTTATGGTATGCGCGATGTAGAATGGAACGCATAGGCTCACGCAAGCCAAGCTAGAGAACAGGTCCCATTATCGACATTCTCAGTGCTCTTGGCAACAGGCAGTCCGGTCTCAACAACATTCGCTCAGCGCGGGCGGTATCCGATAGCACATCTTCTCAACCGCATAAGCCATCTGCGAGACCACGCGACGAACGCCCATCCGGGTACGGAATGGCCCAATCATAGTCCGAGGCCATTCTCGCCGAGGCGAAACCCTATTTGAACGGCCGCTTCTGAGAGGTGAGCTAGAAGGTTGGTAGTCCGGCGGCCGGGTATGGTGTGGCAACACCGCCTCAACTTGAGATGATCACTACAGACAACAGTGCCTTCTGGGCGGGACGATGCCATGGTTTCACGACGTCCCGGTCTAGTTCCGCGCTCCCTTGCACTTGGTTTTCGAATAAGATCGTCTCTAGCGCGGCTCCCGGCTGGGTGGCTTACGACCCAGCAGGCAACCTCTACAAACGGTTCCCAATATCGCGGTCGAAGGGGCGCTCATAGCGTTCAACTGGTATTCGGAAGAATGAAGGTTGCAAGGCAATCAGTTTTGAACCGTCACATGTCTCGGTCGCAACTGGCGCAGATTGCTGTCTGCTGGTCAGTCATTGCCGAGGGACACCCGCGATTCGATACCGTTAATGCGGATACGGAAAAGTAAGGGTGAGAGTAAGGGTGAGAGTGAGAGTGAGTATGTGAGACTCAGTGAGTGTGAGACTTGGCGGCATTGGCCAACTGTCGGTCGAACCATCTTGCGCTTTTCACCTACGGCTTGTGAGAATGTGCATGTCTTCCTCCTGTCTCTCTCCCTACATCTTCCTCAATTTCATCTCATGCAACCTCGTCTGTTCGAGTAGGTGACACAGACCGAGCGGCGGTGCGGTTTCATTTCCGTGGCCTCGGAGCGACATGTCCTGTCCTGCATACAGTATGCGGCGAAAAGCAAACAACTCTTTTTCTTTTCTCCTTCTACTTACAGTCGTCCCAACGTTTTCTCCCGGATCTTACTCCCGCCGCTGCCGCCGTGACAATGAAGAAAAAGGAGAAGTAGGACACAGTACGAGATCTCCGGACGAGTTCCGTCCCAGTTGGTTGGTGCGAGGTCTCTCTGCAGGGCTCCATCTTGGGCGTTATTCCAACATGAGCAATTCTGTGCGAGACGGCTTGCGGCCGAAAACGTGTTGTTTGCTTCCTTCTTGCATACGCTGCTGAAACACCACAGACCAGTGTATGGTTAATATTCCGCCTGTTTGCGTGTACTCTTATTCGACCGGCAACGATGATCCCGAAAATGCCTCGAGGAGGATACCAAGGGGAAGGGAAGACCAGAAGAAGAATCTCTTTGATAAGAATTTGCCAACAAAGAACGCAAATTGCGACAGATGCAAGCTTGCTGCAAGGTCGTAGGGAAGGGTGAGGCCGCCCTGAATATCGATTTGTTTGCTCGAGGCACTCAACGCGCGGCATGCCTAGTGACGCATGTCCTGTTGCAGGAGGTTGAAGACTTCAGGTGAGTGAATCACCCATTGTACTTTTCACTCTGGAATCCCTTATCCTTCATCCCAAGAGATCCTGTGCGCCAAGTAAAACGTGGGCAGAGCGGCGATGCAGGTATCCACGCGCATAGATCTATTGCTGCGCCTAATATGCTCCCACCCGTGCTTCTCTGCCTAGGTATGGCAAGCAAACAGTATGAATTGGACCCAATAACGACTCGCTACATTTTCCACATGAGCCTTTCTGCCTGCACAGTAGATGAATTCTTAATATAATTGCTACCCATGCCGTTCTTCCCAGCGGGCCAAGCGGCGCAGCTCCCACAGCAGACCCGTTAGACCTTACCGCTACGGGCCCATTTGTCTCGACTCTCGAGAGCCATTCTTCGTCGCCCTGAAGACCTCCTTTCCAACTACCCAATCGCCAAATGCAGCAAACCAAACACCACAAACCCCAGCTCACCTCCAATATCCCGGCCGTCTCGGCGATCGGCCCGATCCACCACATTTGCGCCATGCAGAGAATGAGAACGCCGAGGTAAGAGAAGCACGACCAAACGCAGCCACGCCGAGCGGCAGCCTTACGGCGTTGTCCCAGGAGTCTGGGTCCTACCTTGCGCAGTTGACGCCACGGAATCAGAGGTGGTCAACGAGCACTACGGTCCACGGTCCACGGTTCACGTTGAGGAATGCCACGGACCAGTACCGTTTGAGAGCGACGAAGGTCTCCAGACTCTCGATGAAATCTGCGGTGTCACGAATGTCAACGAGACTTGCCACCGCTGTCATCATCGGCGCATACGCGTCGCAAGAGATATTTGCGGACCTTCTGGAAAAGGAGGAGAGGAAGAGCTGGAGATTGAGTGTTATGGTGTACCCCTTTACTGCGATGTTGCCGAAGAGCTTGCATGAGAGGACTATGCTATCGATTTTGCTGAGACCTGCTGCTGGACCAAACATAGCTGGCATCACCCTGTAGACTGTTTCGTTCTCGCAGGCAGTTTCAAAATCAGGGCGCGCTGGGCACTGCTCCTTCAATAGCTGCGCCGAGGATCATGAGGAGGATTGCGGGAACAGGGTGACCTGCACAGGTATATCAGGAGATCCTCAGCCGTCGCTTGGTTCTTAGTATCCTGGTCAAATCGTCGCCAGAAGGGCAAAGAACATGATAGCTAGAGCTGAGTCCCCCCAAAGCAAGCCCGGATGTTGCGCCTAGCATCTCGAAGGTGACTCTACCTCCAATGTCACAGATGAATACTTCGCGTCGCTGGAAAGACGAGTTGAGGATAGTGCCCTGTAAGATAGGCATTCACAGGAGCATGTTCGCGTTCATCACCAGCACAAGGCAAGGATATTGACTGTCTTTTTAACGACCCACTCGTCGACGAGAATCAGGGCGGCGCCTTGTACTTGAATGATCCGGTCTAATGTGACTAGGCGATGAGGGATGCCTTTCCAGCTCTTTTATTCTCGTCTCTGCGCATCTAGGATAGAATTTTTCGCGTTCCGCATGGCGCTTCGTCGTGGCGAGAGAATTCCCTCTGGAGAAATCGTTTCATTGAGCCTATCTTACTCTCGAAGCTCGATCATACTTGCGATGGTCGTGGACTAGAGGTCGTGCAAGATAGTCGTAACTTTTGACCAGGTCAAAGCCAACTGGTCTTTTCGTCGTCTTTGAAAGCTAAGTCTATTGTTTCTAGGTGGCGTTGAACTCGACCGCTCAGAGGATTGGCAATAATATAGCCATATGCTTGCCTTGGACAAAGTACATGTAGAGGTGAAGGTTTTGTTCGCCAAGGTGTTCCAAGTGGGAGCCGGTCGCTAGGAAGCCATCAGCCTCGGCCCTTGAAAGCCGCAACTTGCATCTCTGGACAAGCTGAGAAACAGGCAAAAGACATTGTCAGATATCTCAAGGTCCTAGCCTCCGATATATCGGACCTCCTAGCGGCCATGAGCCCATGGTAGCCTATCACTAACTTTGGAACTTGGCACCCCGGATATGCGCCGGGAACATCACCGCAAGCCGGCCTGAAGTCACCACGAGCCGAATCCACACAGATCCACCGCTCAGGAGCCTCTCTGCCAATGTGCCAGTCCGCTTACCTAGCAGGCCTAGCAACAGACTACATCAGTGCCTGCCCAGGCTAACTATTGCGAACCGTCCATAGCCTTAGAAACGGGGACTGGCCCCTCTCCCTTCTCGGATGACCGTGCCGCGGCAGACCCGCCGCTATTCGCCTTTTCCGAAACCGGCGCCGAAATATTTTGGCCGATTTCTGGGTCTGCGTGGGGTCCAAAATGTCATCGGTCAAGAATTTTCGTAGGCCGAGGTGGTATGGATATTTCGCCAGCAGGGGGACCGCAAGGGGCATTTCTTCCTCTTATTCTCAATCTGTCCCTTCGCCAAGAAAATCACAAGTCCATTGAACCGTCCGGACGGTTCCATCACGGCCTCCACTTCCCCGATCCCCGGCCTCCGAGTTGCGCCCCACGATGGCTGAACCTAAAACCGATGGCCCCGATGCCGAGACCGGCGCTGCGCCTGCTCCGAACCCCCAAGCCGGACAGGAGAACCTCGTGCTTCCGCTGGAGGGGAATGCACCAGCGGAGTCCTACAGCATCTTTTCTCGCACGGAGAAGTGGTTCATTGTCGCAATGGTCGCCGTGGCGGGATTCTATAGGTAAATGATGTCTTTCCGTGCCTCACACCGCCTCCCCCTGACATTCGGCGTAGCCCGCTGCCGGCAAACATTTACCTACCTGCTATCCCGAAGCTGTCAGAAGCATTTGGCAAGTCTGTCGAGCTTCTGAACTTGACAGTGACAGCCTTTCTTGCAACTCAGGGCGTCTGTAAGTAAAAGACGACGTGCACAGGATTACCCCCTGATGTCCACCCTACCAGCTATTCAGTGCATGAATACGACCTAACACTTATACCTCAATAGCGCCGATGCTATGGGGACCCCTCTCCGACCGTTACGGGAGGAGGCCAGTCTTCCTAGTCTGCTTGACCATTTTGATCGGAGCGTGTATAGGAATAGCCGTGATTCCTACAGACGCTTTCTGGCTCTTGATCGTCCTCCGATGCTTGCAGGCTGCAGGTTGCGCTAGCACGATCGCTCTTGGTAACTCTTCCTTTTCTTCAGCACACTCTACGTGCGACGCTAAGCAAATGTGTACCAGGTGCGGGTGTCATCGGGGACATTTCCACTCCTGAAGAGAGGGGAGGATTCTTCGGCACGTTCAATCTGGGCCCTATGGTACGTTTGGCCAACTATTGGAGCTTTGCGAAAGGCACCCTACCCTATCATGGGACTAACTCTATCAGCTTTCACCCTGTATCGCTCCGGCGATTGGTGGTGCACTTTCTGATAAACTCGGATGGCGCTCCATTTTCTGGTTCCAGGTCATCATGGCTGTTTGCTGCCTTCTCTTCATCCTTTTGTAAGTTTTGCCTTGCATGCTAGACAAGCCCTCGCCCTTCCTTCCTTCCTCAAGACCGTGCGCTGAGAGTAACCAATCTCTATAGGTTCCTTCCGGAGACTCTTCGCAACCTCGTCGGCAACGGAAGTATCTCTCTTGGTGGGGTGTACACCCCTCTCTTACCCGTGGTAGGTAGATCCCGAAGGAAGAACAAGACCCAGCGCAACAAGTCCGGCGTCAAGCGATCAATCAATCCTTTTGTCATCCTCGTATATCCGGACGTCGCTATAACCCTCACCTTTACGGGCGTCGTTTACGCAGTCAACAACACCGTCGTGACGACGGTTGCCTCTTCCTTTGCCAAAGTCTATCCTTGGTTGTCCGAGACCGCCCTCGGTCTGTGCTACCTGCCCACGGGATTCGGCATGATCGTTGGCAGCACCCTCACCGGCAAGTTCCTCGATTGGGATTATGCTCGTATTAAGAAAAAGGCTGAGGAATCTGATGGCGCTGTCTTGTTTCCCAAGGAGTATGCACGTCTTAGGACCATGCCGGTGTTGCTGGTTCTCTTCTCCGGAGCTGTGATAGCATGGGGATTTTGCGTCGACCGAGGGGTTCATATCGCCGTCCCTCTCATCCTTCAGATTGTCTGTAAGTCAACATCATAAGCTAAATACTTATCCTCAGTCGGGTTGCGATTCCACAACTGACGCTTTTAGTGGGGTATACGTCGATCGCTATCCTCAATACGACCATGACTCTTATGATCGATATTCTACAAACTCGGAGCTCGGCCGCGACAGCATGCGTAGGTAACTTGCTCTGAACAACTATGCCAGAACTTGGAAACGCTAATGTTGTCATAGACGAACCTCGTACGCTGCTTACTGGCAGCCCTCTTGGTGGGTCTCATCGACAGGATGACGGCTGCCTTGCGCATCAGTTGGAGTTATGTCCTACTTGGCGGCGTTTGTGCTCTACTCCTACCCCTCATGTATGTAGAAATGAAGGTCGGGCCAAAGTGGAGAATGAGGCGAGACTTAAAGTCCGTGGATGACTAGAGACACGGTGTGTGGGGCTTTGATACTTTACTCATGCCTCTTTTACGTACTTAGATACAGCACAGGACGCCAACAATAAATGCCAACCAGAGTTCTAAATTGATATTCCATCCTCCACAGAAGTCGTACTAACATACTTGGGGCCAAGGTCGAAAGGATTGCTGTTTTGAATTCCCTTTCTACGGTTCCAAACACATCACTTCTACTTTGTCGTTATCACAACTTAGTACCCAATACCTTACTTGCAACAACCTCCCCCATTCTGTTTCTTTTGATTAGTACACTCCGAGGAGTCTACATAGGAGGTTGTTGGAATGGCAGCAGGCTTAAGAAAAAGAGAACGCATACATTTACCAGCAAACTATCTTGCCCCTCGATTAATTCAAACCGTTAGACTCAGTGCTACTCGGATAAGGTGTCGTAAGGAAAAAGGCTGAATCTTGCGACTGTTCAAAGGCTATCAGCTAGCCCGTAATAGTACGAATCAAGATTATGATCGTCACTGCCATCTTCTGAGGAGGCTAGCGGGTATCCGGTCTCCAATTCGAATGACGACTGAATGTACTCGCTTCGTTTCCGTAATGACCTGCTTCTTGTCTCAATCAACCTTACAGGAGGCGTCACTGGATGACTGACAGGCTCGTAATCGTCATCAGAACTGCTGTCATGAGTGTGAACAGCACCGACAAGCTCTGCACCGAAGATTCTGGCGCTTTCACCCAGTGTTGACTCGCAAACTGCTTCTGGGGGTGGTTGTAAAGGAAGGAGATGGCCAGTGGGCTTCCGTCCAGGTTGTCGCTTCTTTCTCCGTGACGATGATTTCGAGACGCGTCTCTGGCGTTTGCGAGGTGTATGATCTGTCTTTGTGCTCCTCTGCAGACTTCTTAGCTGTTCCTTCACGGAATCCTCAGTGCAGCATGTAAGCTTCCCCTCTTCATTGAGTCGAAGACCACGGCCTCCGTCATCCACATCTGTGTCGAGCAAGAAGCAATTTGAAGAGTTGTCAAAATACATTGGACAGGAGAAATGCTTCTCGGATCTTATGGCTGTACGTGCATTCTTGTTGGTTCCCAAATAGTCTCTGTGCAGTGAAAGGATCATAGTATCACCGTCGTAAACGATACATTGTGTGAAACGCCAGTAGCCTTTGGTGGGGGGAGGTAGCTCGAGTATATCGTAGCTCAATAATGCTGTGAGCTCCTCTCTGCGTTCTGGGACCTGTAAGAATGGATCACATATGATCTTGACACTTTTCTGCCCAGAACACCACGTTGTGAATGGATATGACTGTTTCTGTATGAACTGGTCAGTTTCCAAATCCTCAGGAGAGTCAATAAGAATGCGTGTGCGTTCCTTCACAACGTTGAAGCTCACACGCATCAATGACATCCGAGCAAAGCCAGTGTACATACTGCATCAACGGTGACTTTGGCCTTTTCTTGCCAAAATGTGGTCCTGTTCGTGACGGCTGACTCATTCCTCCTCACTGTGGAACCGTCGCTGTTCCTTATGTACCCAACTTGGATTCCGAATGCTGCCCCTCTCTCGATGAACTCGAGGCCCGTCATAGTAGTTGCGGTGGCAATTGCCGCACCTTTGGAAATATTCCATGAACTACAGCATAAGTCAGCAGATATAAGATTCGAGAGTAGCTCTGGTTTTGCTGTAATTACTCTTTATCTCCCGCCTTTTCGTAAAAAGGATACGGAGCATCAATCTTGGCTTTTCTGCACGCATCATGGACATGAGCCTGAACGATGGAGCTCTTGCCGCTTCCGCCAGAAACGACAACTCGAACTCTGTCGCTCAGAGTTGCCGCCTCCGCAATTTTCTGCTTCGCTAGATCGATAGGCCGTTTCATCCCGTCCCAAAAGCATTGCCCAGCTTGAGTTTCCGTAAGGTACACCGTCCGTGATCTCGTTGCATTTTCCGGATCTGTGACATGCAGAGACATGTCATTGATCTTATTTGAGTTGAACTTCTTGATCTGCAAGTGAAAGCTTTGCAAAAGCTGCGTCCGCTCTCTTGGGGGTAGATAGATACCTTGCTGAGTCTCAAAGTATCTGGCTGCAAAGTCTGCGAAGGCTCGCTCCCACAATTGAGTGCCTCCACTTGTGCCTGTGCAGACAACTTTTAGCCAACGCTTCGCCACAGCAGCATTAACAAGACAATTGAAATAGACTTACAGAACGTGTCGCCTACTCTATAGTAGCTAAAGACCTCTTTCGTACCCTGGATAACGGTAAACATGCAACCGTTCTAGTGGAGAAGTAAGTATTGTCTTGTTCCGGACGCTGCTCCATCTGAGGGTTGCAAGGTGGCTAAATACCTACCAATGTGTACCCGCCAAAGTCCAAAAAGACTAACAACGTAGGCTTATCGGAGATTTGAAGAATCTTATTGTGGAGGCGTTGGTTCCAGAATAAGTTGTGGGCTGAAGCCAGATTTTCCACATGGAAGTCTACATCTGTGTCGTTCGTGAAAACGTCTGCGAACTCAGGCATGACTCCCCTAATGATACGTTCGTAGAATGTCCGCTCCTCTTGCCTCCAGAATGCTGGGTAGGACAGCCCAACTCGACGGATCTTAACCCCGCTGAGCATGCGACCGTACAGATACCCTCCGTTGCAGTGACTTTGTACTTGCTGGAGAACCCCTCTGGCAATGGCCTCCATTCCTTTGAAAATAAACTCTCGGGAGCCACTGCTCTTCACCCCGTTCAGGTTCTTATTGATAGCCTTGAAACTGTTGTTGGCAGTTGAATTCATGCTGAAAAGTTCCTTGGATGGGGTAGAAATTCGATTGTCGTCCATTCTTTCACCAGGATACACGTCGCCCTTGCCGTCTAGATACAGGGCCGAATTGAATGCACCCTTTTGGTACCGCTCATCGTGCCCGGGATGAGATTCAGTGTTGAATACTTCTTGTATAATCCGCTCACTACCTTGGAAAACTAGTAGACTGACTCTGATTGCGGTGCTGCCCCAATCCCAGCCCAATATCCTACATCATCTTGTCAGAGGTACGGAAAGTGGCTACCGTTTGGAACGTGTTCGTGCGATGGAATCGGATAGGAGGTGTTGTCACTTACGCTGAAGGGATCTCTGGGGATTCCATATCGTCATACAGGAAGTAATCGTGCAGCACTTGGGAACATGAGGCCGGGTAATGCGGTCTAAGTGCTGGATCCGAGGCGATTGGAGATTGGTCTTGATTGGTTCTTGAGATCCCTCAAGTCGAGGTAGGTGAGCGATATGGCTTATCAAGCAAACAAATGTTACCGAGAGTTCAAACCTCGCAACGGTACATTTTGAGGATAAATATAAAGTGAAGGTTTTTTACCAAGGGGACATTGCGTCAATTTGAAAGACTAGCAGGGAACTTCGAGAACATTCAGGCTTCCAAGGCTTATGTTTGCAGCAAAGCTTGTTGTTTTCCTACAGATAATCGGGAAAGGCTGCAGGAAAATGCTATTACGAGACAAACAAATATGATGTCTGGATACAAAATTGCACGGCGATTTGGAAGCTACTAGGGTAAAACGCCCCTTGCAGCTATTATTTCGTTGTTTTTGTCTGCTTGCGGTACGTTTGCCTGTTTTGCCGCGAGAACAAGGGTGATAATACAGAAAGCAAGTGACGATATTTATCTTTGAATTGCAGGGTATTTTTATTTATTGACATCGGTTGCGTCTAATGAGAGGCAAACATAGGAAAAGTCGACGCAAGCCTGATCCTGGTGGTCTGGTCCTACTCATGTCAGAAACAATCGAAATTTCCAAAGTCCTGATAGATGTGTCGTAAGAGAACTATATATCAGATCTTACCTCTATCAGTCAGATTCTCTCCAT
This sequence comes from Colletotrichum simmondsii, assembly GCA_001563135.1. Taxonomy (NCBI): domain Eukaryota; kingdom Fungi; phylum Ascomycota; class Sordariomycetes; order Glomerellales; family Glomerellaceae; genus Colletotrichum; species Colletotrichum simmondsii. The sequence goes on from JFBX01000846.1 coordinate 56,127, forward strand.
CACTCGCCACCAGAAAAATATTACCTGTTTATTATGGATGAACAGCTGCCGATGACATCCTCAATCTCTCGGGACACTGTAGAATATGTTGAAAGGCTGATACAGCAGTACAATGGCCATCTTGAGCATCAACTGAACCGAGAAATGAAAGTCCTCGTCGATAGGTACGAAGACTTCAGGAGAAAAGTGCGCAAAAAACTCGTATCCGAGACGCCCAATCGATTTCCCCCTCATGAGAAAGAGTCTATCATTGCCCAGATTGAGAACCACTTTCTCTGCAACGTCAGAAATCTCTATCTCGACCAGGTTCGAGGATTTATATTCTCATCGATGGACTACGGACCTTCAAAGCAATCAATGTTCGTCATACCGCCTGAACTTGATCAGTCCAATGACACTCCGATAGTGGTATTCAACCAGACTCCACGGCCTGTCCTTCACTTCTCGTCGCTAACAATTATGATAGCTATCAGACGAGCTTCCTCCAGAACAGGCTGAAAAGACCACAGATTATCACTTGGATCCTCGTAGTCCTTCTTTCTCGGTGCTGAGCCACCGCCGTTCAGACTTAAATACGAGACGCAGGCGGGGCCATAACCTTGAGAGCCCAAAAGACACACAAGTGCAGAGATCATGCCCTGCCCCATCAACCAAGAAGCCGCTTCGAAAGAAGTTGTCTCAAAATGGAGTCAAGAAGCTTAAGTTGAAGAAACAGAATACCAAACCGGTTCAACGTGCTAAACAAAAGACCAACACACGCGTCTTGACGTCATCAATCACACGATACTACCCTGATAACTTTGTCTTTTCCTACAAGCTCAACGACGATACCAATTTCTACATTCTCTCATATCCAAATATGGATAAAGGCTGCCGTCGTCCAATTTTTAGTAGCGATCCCTTCGAAAATGGTCCAGCAGCTGCGCACTTCCAAAGTTGTGGCCTCCCCATTACCAACGATGATGATATTGTTCGTGAATACGCTCGGCCAGGTATGTGAACGGGGACTTGCTCTTTCCACTGTGTTCATACAATTCAAGATATCAATACCACTTAGTCACGGCGCCGAAGAACGACCCACCCAAGCAAAGATGGGTGAAACAACACAACGACGGGCTAAAAGCCCGAGAATCGCCAAGTCCGCGGAGTAAGTTTAGTACTGTGGCACGTTAGATTCACGCTTAAGGCTCACTCAAATACAACACAGACTCCCCGCAGACCAGTACCTGTCATGATATCCCCGCATCCGGGAAGGAGACGAAGGACAAACCTGACGGAACTGGAAGTAATAAAGACCTTAGCTTCGAGCCCGAATCAGATGATCACAGAGACGAGTTAGCAAGTACAGGGTCAGATTATGACATGGATTGAAATCCGACCTACCAATATGTATGCAGCAATTCTTTGCCTCTTAGCTTCCAGGACACTTCAGTAGACCAAAACTCTGGGTACGGAGCACCATTTTTTCAACGTAATTTCTAGGCTTACCGGGTTTCCGTCACGAAAAGGGCATGTCCTCAAAAGCTTATACAGGGTTTCCAACTTTTCCAAACGGCCATCTTCTGCTTGTGTTTTTGTACGGCTACGAAGTATGAACGGCCTGTGACATTGAACTCAGGTCGTATGTAGTGCTGCCTTCTGTAAATACGTGCACCAATGGCGTCGTAGCTCGCTCATGATAGGCTCAGTCGGGGTTCTCAGCGGTCGGTATGCCTGCACTGACTGTCACTAATCTAGTCCAGGGAAAATCATATGATGTCATGATTTGTCCAATCTGTATTTCTAGAAATTGCTGCACGCTTGTCCGAGAACATCACTTGTGTTGTACTACAGGAATCTTGCATTTGTGGCTTTCATTTGAAGCAGTTATTTTGCAAGAAGCAGCATTTGACAACCAATAGCCCAGCGGGATGTAGTCAAGAAAAGGACCTTGCAGGAGCATTGCAGCATCACCTGACGCACTAAGTCCGCTTCGTTCAGAGGAAACGAACCTGAGCCGAGCTGCCAATATATAAATGCCGTAATTCTCCTCTAAACCCATTCCTGATCTAGCTCCTCATACAGCCTTGAAAACAGTCCTCAGTTTGGTAGCATTGCCAAGACATTCAGAAAGTTTCCTGAACTATCCGCCCTCCCCGAACTGTCTGCTCCGCTTCAACAATCTAACACCAACTCCCATAACATAAGCAACACTCCCTTAAGCACATTAGATATTGTGGCACACCCTCACCTCTCATTACACCATGCCCCAACCGAATCACTCGTTTCACAGAGCAGGTCAAGATTCGATGGGAGGGCCAGGAGATGTAGCTTCTGACGCCGTTCTACAATATTTCACGAATCCCTTTTACGACTTTGGAACAAGACAAGTAATGCCTTCATTTTGGCGTGAATTAATTGATACCCAGGTCTCATGTGAATATCCCATCAGAAGGCTTATCTTTTGCTATGGAAGCTTATTTTACGTCCCAATTACTTACAACAATTATATTGCGCATACCTGTCAGTTCACTGCTCCGATACCCCTATCACCTTTGAGCAGTTATGTGCCTTCGGCAAGATACGAATCCTTAGCGAATCAAGCAACAAAAGGGGAGAGATTCGACCGCGTTTTCATGAATTTGTCGACGCCAGATGAGCTGTATGACTGCTTTTTCGGACAGCCAGGTGCTTCTGCGGCGATAGGCAAGGTCGTCTGGTGCGATGGCGGTTTCTGGATTTACGACAATCCCAAGGGACGTCCTGGAATCATCTTGGGTTACGATAGCCACACTGGCATATATATAATTTCTCCCACGTCAACGTCAACGAAATCTCAAGATCATACCGACACACACCTGCTCCTTGCCGGTAGCCCAGACACCCAAGGTCGCGCAGACCTGCATTTTCTCGACGGCAGCAATAACAGGACTTATATGCCAAAAGACTGTCATCTCAACTATAGGGATACCTGGGCCGTGCCTCACAATTGTGTCCGGCCCATGGATAAAGGCACTATTCGCGTCGACAAAAACAGCCCGATTTTTTATAACCAAAACAAATTTTCGGAAGCCTAAGCTTTGTCACCTGAAAGACAAAACTTGAATTCCAGCATCTCTCCTCGGCAACAGAAGCTACCCTCAGCCATTGGCATAAGTAGGATGTGCACACAGTCTTTCACTTGAGCCCGAACAACACTACTAGGTAGACGGACCCCAAGCTTCCGAACAGGCCGAGCCCGAGGTCTATAGATACTCATAATTTCGAAGAGAAATATTTACCGCCGTGGAAACCTGATTGTCAATTGCATTCGACTTGTCGGTCGGACGGTCATACCCAGGTGTGGTAGGTAGGGGCGTTGGTACAAGTCCTTCATTTTCACAACCTTTCCTATTTCATAAGAAACGATCAAAACTAAAAACCCCCCGAGAGGGAGGAAAAAAAAATAGAAATCAAAAATCAAAAGCCAAAAAAAAGAGGGAAAAAAAAGAAAAGAAAAAAAGAAAAGATTTCCTTTGTCGTTTTTATAGCATTGGAGCAGGTCTCCCTCCTTTCATATTCAAGTTCGGCATGAAGAAATTTGGGGGGCCGGCTTAGGGCTTACCTTAATGTCATGGTGCTATCACACTGCACAAAGGCTGTATCCGGGAGGGGCGAGGTCGCTAGATTTTAGTTATAGCCAACGGCAAAATCTACCTTGTGCTCTCCATCTAGGATGTTGACCAAGATTCCGTACCTCTCCATTAATGCTCGTTGACTACTTTACCTTAGCCAACTCCAAGCTCAGTGAATGTAATCTTGACAAGTATATCTGAACTGTGTAGGGTTTCAATCTGCTGGACAGTGCGAACTCACTCTCCCCTTTCCCAGATCTTTAAGGGTTTCAATCAGGTAGGTTGTATGGTAGGTAAAGAGGAATGATATGTGTAGGTAGTTTGAATGTTAGACTGCGGAGACTAATTCATATAGCAGATGTAACGGAGGTGAATATACTGGAGTATCTGAGTATCAAGGATACATCGATATGAGTTCATGGCAAAGCCCGAATAGGGGTGGTGGAAATAGAGATGGTGGAATTGAATAGGGACTTGAACAAAGTGATGTGCGTCGGTTTGAATAGGGAGACGGTCTGTTCTGACCCGGCACTGTATTTTCAGTGTGGCGGTCGCTAACATAAGGTAGGTTGACCCTAGAAATACACTGATCCCCCGAGTCACATCCTATAGACCCCGAAGCATACCCTGAGCGGGCTTTCCCTAGAACGTCGAGTTGCCAGCACGATGTTCACGCATTGGCATGATGTTACTCAATTGTATAAGTCCTTATGGATGTAGTTCCCTGGAGTCCCATATCGATTATACAGCGCTAGCAGTGGTAGCAAATGACTGACACAGGTTTCCTTCCGGCGAATATCAAAGGGAAAGCAGTCTGCTCCTAGGCTTTAGTAAATAGGCAGAAGCTGAATTACAGTGCAACCCCATAGAGGCCTCTGACCCCAACCATAGAAGCTTAAAAACGGTTCAGCTCCATCCTGGCACACCATGAATGCACCATTAAAATCTGGACCCATTTCCCCGGGATAGTATACACCGTTGTCGTTGAGGGTGAGACCTTGTGTACCGTCTTCGCACTTGAGCTCCACGGGTCTACCGCTAGGTACCATCGCAGGCCCGCGCCAGGGCACCACCATGCCGGCAAAGGAGGATGCGTCGTCGCCAAAGTCAACACCAATGGTATTACTATTGGCATAGAATATGCTTCCTTGACTCTCGGGTACCAGGATCACGGTGGCCTGACACGCGGCGTCGGAGACGTAGCCGAGCTCATAACCCTGGATGATAGGCCCATTGCCTGGGGAATCGGGGTAAAGCATGTTGGCCCATAGACGGAAACCGTTGGTTCCATCGTCGTTCCTGGCGGCAATGGTTGCCGCTGTTGCACCAGCAGCAAGAAAGGTTGTTTGGAGGATGGCTCGAATGATCATTTTGATGTTGTCTTTGGATAGAATGAGGAAAGTTGACAACAAGGTTTCTTTGGCTGGCGTTAGAATGCACAAAGCATTTCGTGAGCGTCTGGGGCTGATATGAATCCACTTGTCATAGAAAGCCTCGCCCTATTTATGTTAATGTCCATCAATCTTTGTTCTTAGTTCGCGACATGTTTCAATATGGTAATGTGCTCACATTTTCGTTCCTTGTCTACATTCCGCATATGTATGTCTTCTGTTTGTGCCCAGATCTTCCCACACCGCTCGTAAGATGGTGGGGTTACGAAAGTCCATTCAACTGCAGGTCTGCCTATGAGGACCTCCGCAGGATATTGCCTCGGGAAGGAAATTCGCTAGTCAGACGCTGGCCAAGGCTGACTTACATCAACTGGCCACGATCTACCTCGTATCCTTGAGGCGATATTACGTGCATAAGCTGTAAGATCAGACATGCCTAAGCGAAGTCTAACGAGATCAAAATTACCATGCGATCAGAAGAAAACAGATACGAGGGACTGTACACAAGAAACGTCATGCGCTTTCGAATTATCAAAAGAGGTGTAATTCGCCGCTAAGGACCAAAGGATTTTCCCCTCTCACGGTCTAACTTATTCAGCGGCAGCTTAGGATAGGAACACCGGCCTCAGGGAGTGGTCTTCTGAAACTGATGCTAACTTCTAATGTTAATTATCGCTCTTGAAAACTATCTTGTCTTCTTAAGTGGGTTCCACGGTTTATGCAACTTGGTGCTGTCATGTCACTGATTCCTCTCAATCACCTTCTACTCAATGATTAATTATGTGTCATTTCTAGCAGAGTAAGAATGTGACAGCCCTGAAAGATCCGTTCTACTGACTTCTTCGCCAAAGGTTTCGACAGTGTGACCTAATTCCCCTTACGTGGCTACACACAACCTATGGTGGCCTGATCTGATTGATGATCTATTCACAGAGTATATTCTATGTGGGCATTCTGGACTAGGTAATGGGGAGTGAGATGACAAGAATATGTGGTAGTCGTAGTAGGCTTCATTCAAATCGCCTGTATATCTTCGTGCTGGAATTATCTGGCGATGATTTCCTCTTCCTTCATTCCGACTTCGAGGCCACGAATCATGGCTAAATTTCGCCGAAAAGGAGACTGTTGGCATCCAGCTCGTCAGGCCCGGGAACTTCGTCGGACTGCCTGAAGTGCGCGTACCAGACCAGAAACTCTGGAATCGTCTTAAAGATGTGTAAGCCGTGATCCAGTGTGGAAAGAGTGTACCTCCACTTCCAAGGGTCTTCGTCAGACTCCCGACTATACACAATGCTGAAGTTGGCATCAGGCCCTGTGCCTGGCGCCCAACCTCCCGCGATTTGCCAGCACTCTGGGAGACCCGCGTGTTGCGCGAGGTCCTCAGGCGCCATCACTCTCTCGGCGTGCGGGCATAGATCATCTCGGCAACCCCACCAGAAGGCCGGGTGGGCCCGGTTCCGAAAGACGGGCAGCCCGTAGCCCACAATTCCGTCAACGAGCCCGGCCAGCACGCGAAAGTCCTCGGGAATCGAGATGGTTTCTCGCACGTCTTCCCTAGACTTTCGCTTCAGATTCTCTTCAATGACGCAGAGGTACTCGCGACGGATAGCGTCACGCTCCTCAGAGGTGCCTTCATGCTCTTGCATCGTGTAAGTACCGTCGAGGCCAATCTTCGGCGCCAGCTCATCGAAACGGGTAAGAACCTCGCTGGGCTCTGAAACACCAAAGTCCTTGACGTTGGTGTCAAGAAGAGTATTGAGGCCGTCTAGGCGGAGTTCTTCGACGTCGTCGTCGTCTTCTAGATCGTCGGGTACCGCGATAGCAATGAATGGTACGTAAACCTCGAGAGCGCGGCGGTTCTGCGCTGAGATGAACGAGCGATATGCAGCGAGCGAGGCTGCAATGCCATCTGGAGACGAGGCCATCTTGGGAGATGAGGTTGAGAAATAAGTTCAAACTTGCCGTGTCAATTAATTACATTAATTATAAGTAACAGTTAAAGGGGGACTTGGTGATGGCAAGGAAGGATCTGGGGATTACAATGAGTGCAAGCCTCTTCTTGGATTTTAGGCAACCCATTGACTTAGACCGTGGTCTAACCAAACCGGGATCGCCGTGCGAATGTGGAGACAATCATATTTGCGGGGACTTCATGTGTTGGAAGACATTGGGTTACGTTGAACCACAAGGGCACAAGTGATGGCGTTTACGTGATTTGCGATAGTAATGAGTGAAATTGTGCAATTGCAAGGAGAAATTCTCGATACCTTCAAGAATATGCATACATAAGAATAAGTAAAATAAGAAGAGGGATTCTGGTAGCATCTGGCTCAACATGCTGGCTCGACGCGCCTCATCCGCCCCCCTTCGATCGGAAGCCGACCCCGTGCTCTGCTGAATCAGCCTATGTACGGTCAAGAAAGAGACGCCAAAGCAACGACGCTCTTTGATCGGCGAGTAATGACTTTGCCAGGATTTTCGAGCGAAAATCAAACCGGCTGGCCACCGGGGCTGAAGTTACCGCATTCCGACAGAATAACATTCCACCGCTCGGCCTCGTGGAAACGCTGAGTAGAGGGCAGGTTCGGGAAGGGGATCTCGCGCCAGTTGACGCATTCCCACATGGCGAGGGAAGCAAAGTCGGCAACGGTGCGGCAGGGGACGTTAATGGCGTACGTGTTGTCGTTGCACCACGCAATGGCCGAGTCCTGGTTGCAGGTGGTCCGGATGCACTGGCGCGCCTGCACGATACAGCGACCGACGTTGTACAAGTGGTTGATGCCAGTTTGGATATCAATTTGGGACACGAGGCCCCAGCGGCCAGCTCCGCAGGTTTGAGAATAAGCCTTTGTATTCATTAGCAGGACTTCTTTTGAAGTGTGTTGAAGATGGTTACCTGGCGAGCTTCGAGGGGGCTGCTGTCATGCGTATCTCTCTGTTCAACACCGGACTCGGTGATGTTGACAAATATGGAGGCCTCGGGCGTATCGGCGAGGATCTGGGCGTTGATGGCCTCGATGTCGGCGCCCTCGTAGTACACATCAGGACCTCCGGGGGTAAGGGGTCCCTCCCAGCCCAGAAGGCCGATGGGGTAGGGAATCAGGTTCTCATCCCGAGCAACGAGGCCAGAATCGACTGGAGAGGCCTAGAGAGAAGCAAGAGTTAGTAAGGGGATCCATCATTTAGAAAGGAAAAAAAAAGTATGTTGTCAGATCCGCGACTTACATAAATGATGCGAGCCATGGTGGTCGCCACGAGTGCGGAGAGAACAGTCTTCATGGTGACTAGAGTAGATTGAATTAGAATCTCTGATGTTGACTGGGAGCTTTCGGTTGATGATGAGAGCAGGTGGATTGGAACTTCATGAACAGTGAGACTTCATCAAGTCTTTATACTTCGCGTGTGAGGCGCCGAACCTTCCATGCCTCGGTCATGAGGTTCGCCTTTCCACTGGGATGGATCAGACTCGACACACTGCCTGCTCCGAAGTCTCAAAAGGAGGGTTCATTCCCTCAATAGTCTTACACTAGACCAAATCAAAGCATGTAAAAGTTTCCAAGTCCAATGTTAATCCTGCGGGATCTGCCAAGTCATAGTGAAGTTGCAGTCCATAGCTCTGGGCCGCCAGGGTTAAGCTTGGCAGCAATATACGAATTCCTGAGTTTCCGTGTATCGATACCATAGACTAGACAGCCTCGAAAGGTTCAGGTATGGGCGCAATCGACTGAAGTTCTGTCTTGGTGCCACATGGACTGAGAGTTCCACACTGACGGAAGTTCTTTATGATGGCTTGGCACCAAGCGTGACCATCCAATTGTGTGCTGGTTCAACTTCGAAATTGCGCCCAGATTTCACGGATATATCCAAGGCCCGATTCTTGCTATGGAGTGGTAGAAAGAATGGTTTTAGAGAGGCCGCAGAGAACCATTGCGGGCCTTTCCAAGTTGACTATTGTGACCATGCTTTAGTATTGTGGGCTGCAACGTATCTTGTCCCCTGAAGGTTGAATAGCAAGGGAGAAGGCAGTAGCGGGGAAGTTTCACTATCAGGCCAGTTAGAGTAGTTCCTTGGTTTACCTAAAGTAGACGATGGGAACTAAGTGTAGTGGGTTTTGCGTTGCAAACAGCAAGCGAGCAAATCAAAGCGTGGGGTGTTTAGTGTCAATAATTCTGAAAGATCCCTCAGCTAGCTCATTATGGCAGGACGTTGTCATTGCATGGACCTCGAATGCATGCTTATTGCCAGCATCCCAAAGTCCCAACTTGTCTCGTTAAAGTAAGCTTATTTTGGCCCAGGGCCCGATGCGAGGTATAACCATGCCTATTCCGACTTTGACCGAGTGCCAAGGAGAACTCCTGATGCATAGTAGACCCGCATGCCAAGCGAAGCTGAGAACTGAAGTCCTTTTCCATAGCTTGGCCTTTGAGAGAATGTTTTCTATCAAAGTCTTGCTCAATGCTCTCCCATGCGGCTAGGGACGGCTACATAGTAGACTTGAATATGAAGTACTGGCCGAGAAAGGATATGTCCGTGGTCGTAGCTTCGAGCAGAAAAATGGCAGCTGTGCCACTCGTGGGCTTGCATAGAGGTCGCTCCCCTGCCTATCCTTGCATCCATCAGGTATCTATCAAGATGGCATACGCGATGATTCTTCAACCTGCTCTTGGGTTGCAAGGAGAAAGTTCTTTTGACGTCGGTCGAAGCTTATCCCTCTTTGCTATTGAACCACTTGTCCACCTAGCAAGTCCGAGAAGTCCGAAGAGTCTAGCATGCGTGCCTAGCGCAAGCCCATCCGAATTTTCCGGTGAGTAGATCCGGAGTCTAAATCAGTAGCCGAGTACAATTCTTAAGTGTTTTGGCTCAGCGCCGGGTAATATGGTCATTGAAGGAACGGACTGGAAATGCTGTTACTCCGATTTCAAAGCTAGAATATTCAGCGATTATCTCAGCTCCTGAAGCCACTTAGGTCTTAGGACTTCTGATATATACACCGGCGACCAAGGCAAAAGCCATGATCCCGAAGTTGGCCTACCTTTGGGGGAGGTCGGGCCCCAGCGGTTCTCGGTTTGGTGGGATGCGCAGCAAGCAAGTGAGACTACTTGGGGGATGAGACCACTTGGGGGACTCGTAGAAAGTCGGCCGTCCTAGATGACAAAGTGGATTCTCCAGCTCGATAACGACGGCCCAATTGCTTGACCTAGCAGCTTACTCCATGCCTCTGAATTTCCCCGGATGTGGAGGCGCCGAAGATACAGGGATCGTCCCAGATGCTGATCGGCCGCCAGGCGACGATGTCGTTTTAGCTCGAGAAGAGGACAGAGTTCAACTAAGGTACACTTATACAGGGCAATATAAGGTAGGAGAAGATTGGATGGCAAGGCAAGGCAGCATCTGAACCCCGGCAATGGAGACCGCATGGGACATCTCTCAAAAGCCTGTTATCGAGGGGCGGAGGAGATGTCCCGATTCCTTAGCCCTATTTTCATACTCAGGCATTAGCGTATCGCTGGCAACTGGGCGAGGAACCAGCAGACGGCTTGATTGACAAGAAATAAAAGTCCCTTGATTCTTTCGGCTTGCGCCGGGTCCCCGTGTTGGGTTCCAAAATATTTATCCAAGGTGTATGCTGTATTTAAAAAGAGTATGCATGCCGCTCCCTGAAGCGCCTCCGCCTGGCCAGATACCGTTGTACTCGTAGCTCAAATCCCACCGGCCACAGCCACTCTCTGAACTCCCCCTTGAAATATATATGCGTGCAGATTTTTGTTCTCCCCCTTTGGTCTCGAAAAAAGGGCAATCCTCGTTGGTCAAGCGAGCCTGCCTGGCATCTAGCCGCGTCCACCGTTGTAGTCAGCGCCGCCAGCCTTGCGCAACCGCTTAACAATGTCGTCCTCGTCCAAGTCGCCCTTGTGATCGGCGTTGACCGTTATGCTGTGGTGCGGCAGCACCCTCTTGACCTCGCTGCTCTCGATGCTGACGCGGGCCTTACGCATAATCTTTGTGTTCTGACCGATCCAAATGACAAAGGCGAACTTGACGCGCTTGCTCTCGACGTCGTTGGCGTACTCGACGCGGACGTAGGCGTACTGGACCTGTGAGTCGTCCAGCTCCGAGGCCAGCTCGGACAGGCCGCCAGTGCCCGTCTTTGTGAGGGTCATCTTGTTGCCGACGGCGCTGGCGTAGGAGATGAGGAGCCAGTTCGTCTCGTCCTTGTCGGAGCGGACGGCATCGTAGGCCGCGGCGATTTCGGGGGCGTCGAGACCGGACATTTTTTTGAGGCTGACGGATGTTCGGGATCGGGAGGGCTAGGAGGAACGGCGGCGGCGGAGGGATGAGGAGGAGGTGGTCCCTTTGGTGGAAACTCGCGTCCGGGTGTGAGCGGGAAAGGTTGGAGACAAAGAGAAGGTTAGATAGGATGAGAGGGAACAAAGGTTCTTCGCTTCTCGAATCCTGCAGGCGGTTTGGGGCCGGAGAGGCAGACGGAGGGGTGGTCGTTGATTGTGTAGGTGCTTGGATGAGAGTGGTTCGAGAAGAAGTGGCAGCGGATTGGCGGTGACGGGACTCGACGTTTGGCAAAGGACGAAACGGCGTCGAGAAAGGCCAAGGTTGCACTCTTCTCCCACTCGTCTGGTTCCAGGTCCCGCCCATCTTTCCTTTAACCCCACCATCCGAGGGCGAATCAAGCTGGAGGGGGAGGGGCAGATTTGTCTACGTACCTATTTCTGGAGACCAGTCTCCAAGCACAGGCCATAGCCGGCCTCACCCGAAACCCCCCCGACAAGTCTCATATGCTGAGTCATCAGATCCTCTCACCGAGATCTCCTTCCCACCGAACTGTGTGCATCTAGACAGCTCGGTATGTCTCGGTGTGAATGATCCCCACCGAATTGCATTTCCCATCATGCCAACCCGATACACGGGCTGAAAGCTTAGCGGCTGTTGAAACATTCACACGAAAGCCTTACTTGAATACATCTCATCCATCAGATGAAGCAACAGTTCAAAGCCCAGGTATTCAGACGATGCTTTAGTGTCACCGTACTGCTTCGTCACTCACGTCAACAGCGTTGCAGTCGGTGACTAAGCAGCTGCTTCTTTTCTTAGACCTCGCACACCGAGCGTCGTGGACCCCTAACATCCCGATATCCCTGACCCCTGTGCCGAGTCGACCTTGCGGTAGATCGTGCGACGAAACAGCCCCCCATGCAAAACGTCCATCACTGACCTTGACAGGCCCCGTCCAGCACCTGCACCAGAATGACACAAAGCTGGAGGGTTGCTTGACGTCGCACGCATGATAGTCCTCGACACCCCTTAAGCGCCCAATCCAAGCGCGAAGAAGCGTCCGGTCCCCCGAAGGCACATTGGCGCGTCTCAAGACCGTTCAACGTCCGCCCGCTCGGTCCTCGATGCACACCGCGCCCCCCGTGGGGGAACCCGGTCCAAAGTCAAAGGTTCTGCGACACAAGAGCAGGCCGCATGACATCAAATACCACACCAGATAACCCCTTCTCCGACCACATGCGAGCAGGAGCTGGAACCAGGGGCCCTCTCAACTTGTTTGGTGTTTCTTGGCTCCATATTTGTCGGATCGGCCGGCGGGATATATCAAACGTCGACGTCGCCCCTCAAGCTCTTTCAAGCTTGTTTCCAGAAACAGACGACGCAGCTATTGCTAAAATCTTCACCAAGCTTAACCTTTCTGCCTACTGATCGCCCAAAATGTCCAATGAGTTGGCTAGCCAGGCGGGCTGGGAAGCCAACCCGCTATCGTTCCTGTACCGCCAGGCCGTCATCACACCAGCCGAGATCCCGGAAGAATTCGACTTGTCTGATTGCACTCTCATCATGACGGGCGCCAGTAGCGGCCTCGGTCTCGAGGCCAGCCGTCAGTTCCTCGAGCGCTCACTCGGTCGCCTCATTATGGGCGTCCGCAACACATCAAAGGGGGAGGCTCTCGCCGAAGGCCTACGACGGGAATTCCCCATGGCGCAGATCCAAGTATGGCACCTGGAAATGGAGTCATACGAGAGTGTCAGAAACTTTGTTGCACGGTGTAAGAAGGAGCTGACGCGGATCGACATCGTCATCCTCAACGCCGCGGTTGTCGCTCAAAACTTTATAGTCTCCCGGGAAGGCCACGAACTGATGCTTCAAGTCAACTTCCTCTCTACCACATTACTCGCCCTACTTCTACTCCCGGTCATGAAGCAGAAGAAGCCGGCGGGAGACCAGGCGCGGCTAGTTATCGTCAGCTCGGATTTCACGTACTGGCATACGCCAGAAGAGGACATGGTGACGGGTTCCATGTTCAAGCCGGCCGACAAAGAAACCCTATGGGAGTCTGGGAAGAATTATCAGCAGTCCAAGTTTCTGGGCCAGCTTTTCGTATCAAAGCTGGCGACCTACGTCAACCCGAACCAGATCATTGTCAATCTCGCCAATTCGGGCCTCACCAGCGGTACCAACATCGTCAAGCCAGCAAGCGAGTCATGGTTCATGGGCCTGATGAAGAAAACTATTGGTCGCAGCGTGGAAGTCGGCGCTAGAAGCTATCTTGATGCGGCGATAGTAAAGGGCAGAGAGAGCCACGGGAGCTTCACCTCGGACGGACTGATCAAGCCGTAAGTCAAATTATAAGAGTCTCGTGAGCTGAGGATGGCGTGACCACGGAGCTAACATGAATTTAGATGGCCGTCTGTGATGTACACATCTGAGGGGAATGGCCTCAAGGAGAGGATATGGGCAGAGACGAAGAAGGAGCCTGGGTTCGCAGAGGCCTTTGCGGAGGTTGAAAAGGGCCTCTGAGCATTTAGAGTGCTCAAAACGTCGCACCTTCAGCTGGGAAAGGGATATGTACTATGAATCACTAAGGAGGTTTTGTAATATTTGGTGAAATTCCCCAATAGCCTACAAAATTGAGGCTTGCGTGTGCAGGTACGGCGTTATCAAGCGGATATGGCTCAAGAAGCAAACTGGGATATATGAGATGAGCATTCAACCTACTTGGTCAATAAACGACAAATACTTTACGCCTACCTAGGTGTCTACAGCCTTTGGGCGGAACTACAGGCTAAGCTAGCTTGGCTTGCCAAGATCCGCATAGGTCTACTATCAGTTTGCAAAGGTTGTCGGGAAAGGACGGCTAGACGAGGAGCACATTGTGTATCGTCTGAGATGCCGATGGCTTACTTTCCACACAGGTCGCAGGTTCCAGCTCAACCGTAGCTGTACTCAATCATTGGCCGTCCTCCACGATGGCACACAGTCGGCTCATACTCTGGAATGATGTGATTTTTTTGGTCACCTCTGAATGTCCTGAATCAGTGACCTTAGCAGCATTTGGGATGGGGGGACGGGTCATGGCATTGCCAGCGCTTTAAGTTAATAGATTACACACTCCTGAAGGCATTAGGCAACCAAGCAGATTTGTCTTTGATGCCTGCTTCCAAGCTCAATACAGCCCTGCAACGGTCGATACCTTTTGAATTCGACGAGTACTCTCTCGAGTTTCAGCTGCCTGCTTGACCCACCTTGTGGTATCTAAGTTACCTTCCTTTGTGATCTGTACGGTACCCCCATACTTGGGCATTCACTTAAATTCCTGACCGTCGGAGAAACATTGTTGGAAGGTATATAATCCATCTTTCTTCCTGCAATTCTTTACAACATCTTCACTCTGCATCATCTCAACATCCATCTATTGACTACCACCTTCGTCTCAACTAACGTTACGATCAACAGTTCACCGTCCCTACAGACCAAAAGTGCAGAATGGCTTCCGTACCCACGCTCCGAGAGCTTGCAAAGCAAGTCTCTGAATCCATTTCAGACGAACATTTGTCCGGTAGTACGTTTGCTATTGGTGGCGAGGTTCCTATCAAGCAGCCACAAGGCGAATCTAGCTCTACAGCTCAGGTCGCATCTTCTTCGGTCATTCTTCGTTGGGACAATCCAGCGGGGCATCCTGGTCCCCAGCGAGTCTCTTTCCCAGTCGCTTCAGATGACGACACCGCCGCGTTCGACCACCTCCTCAAAGTCTCTGAAAAGGCTACTTTCGGTCTCAACGGACGACACGAGTTCGATGAAACATACCGCAAGGCTCAGAAGCTCGGTGCGAGTGATTTCTGCACCTCCTTCTGCCCGTATGAAACAGGCATCATCGACGCTGTTTGCCAAGTACTTCTCCCCAGCTACAACATGGACGAAGACAAGCGGGCAATCCGTGCGGAGCTGTACAACATGAATGTAAGTGGATTGATGTATGGTGGTCTACAATCTCGATGTCTCTGACATGACATTTCACAGATCTACTCTGGTCCTTCGGGCAGGTTCAAGGCGCACGTCGATACTCCTCGTTCGCCCTATCAGATTGGCTCCTTGGTTGTCTGTCTTCCGATGAAGCATGAGGGCGGCGAGCTGGCCGTGAGACATTTTGGTCAGACTCATGCCTTCGACTGGGCCAAGAACTGCAAAAACTCCGTCATTCAGTGGGCGGCTTTCTACAGCGACTGCGAACACGAAGTGTTCGAGGTCAAGTCCGGTCACAGGGTTACGCTGACATACAACTTGTATGCCACAGCAGGAAACGGAGACCTCGCAGGTCAAATGTCTGCTTTCAGCCCTACTTCGCTGCCACTCTACAAGCAGGTTGTAGACATGCTCGGCTCCAAGAAGTTCCAGTCCAAGGATAGACTTCTAGGAGTCTACAGCACACACGCCTATCCTCACACCGAGAAGGAGCACGGCCTTCCATTCTGCCTCAAAGGCCTTGACATGGTGATCTACAACACCTTCAAGAGCCTAGGCTTGGAAGTCCATTTGTGTGCTATTCTCGACAACCCGAAAGGCTTTCGCAGGCGCAAGCTCTACAATGGGGAATTCTCTGATGAAGACACCGATGCTGAGCCAAGGAAGAGGAAGATGGCATTGCCGAAGAACAATAATGGCGCCGAATCAGACTCGGAAGACGACGACGGTAGGAAGTACTACACCAGAACCGTAGGATACATCAATCAAGCATACTCCACGGACGAGCTGGTTGAGTACCGAGATGACATGAAACGCATCATCAACGAGGCCATGAGAACCGATGAGGTTAATTTCGACGCCAGCAAGATCATTTGGCTGAACAAGAATAATGGCGAGTCGAACATGCAGGTGTCATATATGGCAGTACGTTTCCCCGTTGCCCACGTTGAGATCTGGATTTAGCTGACATGTACTTGCAGTACGGTAATGAGCCATCCTCTGCGGAAATCTACTCATACTTTGCGATGGTCATTGAAATCCCTGCTGTTGGAGTGAATGCAAGCGATAACGAGGAAGCGTAGAATCATGCGCCATATTGATGGAAAGGACTTCGGTCAAGAAACATCGATAGAGACGCAGACAGTCACAGATAACCTGCCCGTGGGATAGTATCAAATATCAGTATATCTTTAGATGGAATAGTAACTAGAATCATCTTCAAGTTTACGAAGGCTAGCGTGTGATGAGCAAAACAAGTTTATGGAATGTTAGCGATCGCAGCCTTCTTTAGCAGCAAGGTACCGTCCATGTTCAGGTCTAAGTTTCGAGGTGACGGCACGGAACCAACATTTCCCCGATCGGGCCTGCAGCGAAAATGGAACATTTCCAGGCAACCGCCCAATGTTCCAACCACCTTGCTCTATACTCTTCTCAAGTTCCTTTCCCACTTCACAACGAGCATGAGTCCCCGTATATGCTCGTGCACTCTCTGTGGGTGGGCTGTCGTCGATGCACCAGGCAGCGTTTCTTGGTTGAATCAGTTCCGCGGAGGTAAGCGCTCTGAGGTTGTTTTCGGTAGTAGTAAGCATACTAATCTGTTTCGAAGTCACTTCAAGTCAAAATGGCGTTATTCTCACCGGTGTTGGCTTATACAATGATCCGGCAAGGGGCGCATTCATCGCCCCAGTCGACCTCAAGCGTCGTTGGGATGACTCAACCTACGACAGTACAGATGAAGACCACTTTGGTGCTATGGGCTTCCCGCCAGTTAACGGAAGACACGGCTTTATTTTCCATGACGCCTGCTGGAACCTTTTAGAGAAAGCCTTCCTTCCGAGACCAGTTCCCTTACTGAGACTGCTTGACGTCTGCGAATCACTCCCATTTCCGCTACTCTCAGTAGGTATCAGCTGGGGCCACGACTACGGGGGAGCCACTATCGTCGATAATGAACACCACTTTCCGTTCGAGGACAGATTTTTCGACCGGGACTACATGGACCCCGACCCCGTTCTCAGCGCCAATCCGTACGAAGCTGAAGAGGTGCACCACTTGCTCACTGAAGCACCCGAAGAACCACCAAGTCCTGGAAGGCCTATTTCCAATGGTACAGCCCCAGAACGGGACAGTTTCTATGCGCTCCCAGAAGAGCTACGGTCAGCGATCGCCATTTGCCTACCGACTTTGGATGTATTGAACCTACGGTTGGCCTCACGTTCGTTCTGGACGATTTTCAATAGTCAACAGTTCTGGGCCTCAAGATTCAAACATAAGTCAGACCGCTCATGGCTTTTTGAATCCCAGGACGGGGCTCAGCCTCGGGACTGGAGATGGCTGTATCGTCGAACCAATAATGCAAACATAAGTCCTAGCCTCCAGAACAGAGTTCGTGTTTGGAACCTGGCCCAGAAAGTTGTGGCAGCTCTGGACTTCCAATGGATCGACAGTGGTTCAGAACCTCCCCAGCAGCAAGGCTTGACCCAGCGTTTAAAAGTGTCGGGAGACTTGTGGGAGAGACCGAGCGGGCCACACCACTCCCACTTGGATAAGGGTTGCCTTCTCCGCGAAACGTACCGCTTGACCATCCCTGAAGACCTATCGATGGTTTCTATCTGGTCTATTCCCGTAGGAGAGATTCTATACATCGCCGGACTGAAGTTTACCACGGCCGCTGGCGATGTTCGTCAAATAGGCTACAGAACTACTACCGAGCAGTCTGTGAAGATTTCAGACATAAGCGGCTTCAAGCTAGCTGTGGGAGAAAGGGGCATTCAAGCTTTGCAATGCATCAATCAAAATTCCGATACCTCACACTGGCTCGGCAATCCGGAGACGTCGCTCAAGACACTGCGTTTCAATGTAGGCGAGCGGTTCAACTACCTTGATATTGGTTTTGATGTGAGTCAAGTGGACCTTTCAAGCTTTGTCCCATGCAAGTATGCTGACTTCACAGGGTTGCAAAATTGTGAGCTTGGCTATCTTTCCCCAGTCTTCATCTATCGCAAGACTAGCACAAGATGACAACAGACTGAGGAATATGGGGATGTGGTACCCTGAGATCCCGGGACCAGACCTCTGCTTAAATGAAGCTTCTTTCGCCCCCAGGGAACAATACTTGGACGGATTCAAACCACTGTTTTGGACCTCCTTCGGCGGCTCAGGTGGTGCCCACCTTCGAACACTCAATAACCTCAAGGTCGTCCTGGGCCCCGCCGGCATACGCCGTATCGACTTCACATATAACACTCCAGAACACGATCGAGCGTTCGGTTGCCAAACGCCTGGAGATTTGACAAAGGAAATCAACTTTAAAATCGACGGAGCAGAAGGCGAACTCATCAATGCGGTCGAAATTCTCCAGGAAAATGTTGACCCTGAAGATGCTTACGCATGGATGGTGGAAGAAGGATTCATAGCTGCATTCAAGGTGAGTTGCCCATGTTCACCTGTCCGTTGTCCAAACTCCCCCGCAAGAGATGTGCGCTGAAGTAATTACGTTGAGGTGTCCACGAACCGAGGAAGGAGCTGCTTCTTCTCCATTCAAGATAACCTGCCAAGCAATACTTCGTTTCTAGTTGCCGCAGGTCCTGGAGAGGCCATCACTGGGTTTTATGGAATCCAGGTAAGCGCGTCCGCATATTTACACTGCGCGTCTTCTCGCGAGGTATCTTTTATTGACTGACGAGGGTAGCATTCCCATGAGGGTAGTAGCATTTCGGCTTTGGGTGTCATTTCCGAAACGATCGAAGGAAGTTGAAGATTGAGTTGATACCGGGATAAGGTAGAAGCCGTCCGTTAGCCCCCAAGTTCTGGGCTCAAGTTCTGGGGAGGGTTGGGAATCGGGTTGTTGCCCAGTCCTGAAGGCTGCCGTTACCGAATGATTGGCCATGTTATTACGCATGTCACGCTATCGCGAATTTCGAAAGGCACCTCCGGCGACGGACTTTTGTGGAGTTTTCCCTGAGCTTGTAAAGGCATGAACGAGGAAAAGGAGGGCAGGGTGTAGAGTGAACCCGAGAAACGTAATTGTCGACAGAAAAAAAAAAAAAAAA
>JFBX01000846.1:75423-93479 GCA_001563135.1 Colletotrichum simmondsii
GGCTTCCATTAGATACGATTAGAGATGCGACTTGAAGTGACTTGCGAAAGAGGTGGCATCCCATTGACGTCAACCCTTATGAAAACTGGCGGGGTCAGCTATCTAGTTACAAAATCCCTGGTGCACTCAGTGTGAAGTCAAACGCAGCCCAGCTTCTTTTTTGGAATGTATCGGAGGTACGGATACATGAGGTGGAATAAAGCATGTAATTAATGTTTGCCTTTACCCCTGTTTACCTTGCGTAAAACAAATGGCCCCCCTGGCCTATTCACTTTAGGCACCTAGCTTGCCGCGTCGCGAAAAGTCGCGTCTTTCACCGGTGTACAGGTTGGTCAGAAAGCCTGCACTTCAGATACACTGCTGCTGCGTCTGTCCCTCAACAAATCTTTCACTTCGCCATACTAGCGTTCCTCAGCTCGCTCAGTGGAGTAATTCTGCCTTTGTACAAGTTCCTGTCATTAACGCTGTTTCTCATATCCTTCCCTGCCTCTAAGCTCTAATGCACTTGATCCTACCTTATTTCCACGTACCAGCCAGTAACCTCACAAGTCGCTGACAACAGCACGATCCTCGCAAAGGGGGACGTGCTTCAGAACATAGGCTGACCCACCCTCATCTATCCGTATTCTCATCTCATCCATCTTTCAGTGCGACAACGGACGTGCTCATAGAGCTTCACTCCCAGGTTTAACGACGCATTTCAACCTGCGCGCAGAAATCTTCAACTCGTGTTGCACGCGTCTTCAGTGTAAATATTGCCTACAAGGCCAGCCTATGTAAGCCTCCTTCAGGCCAAAGACGTCATCTCAAAACAGCCACTGTGACAGCTCGAGTGGTCACATCCCGTTTCCCATGTCCAATGCTCGCACTAAGTCAGAGGCAGCGTAAGTCCTTCATAACCTTTCTCATGACCGTATTAACACCTTTCATTCAATCATTGTACCGTAATCTACATCTCATAAACTGACCGACCGTTGTCTTCGCGACGTACAGCATTCTGGGCATAGACTGGGGCAGCACCGCCATCCGTGCAACCATTTGCATCCGCAAGACCAAGGAGCTGCACCCAATCTGGAACCACGGCGCGGTTCCTGGACATGACATCCGCTATCAGACCGGCGCTTTCAACTCAACTCTCTACGTCGACGACCGCGGCGGAATAGTGTACACGGGCGAGGTGTACAACCAGAGCTGCACGCCCATTCCCTCAAAATGGTTCCTGTGCGAAGACCGCGAGACCGGCAACCCACTCCTCGATGGCCTCTTGGCAAAGTTCAGAGGCATGGAGAAGCGGATCCGCAGGGCCCTTGAAGCCATCGTGAGGACCGTATTTCAGGAGGTGACAACTTTCTGTGCCGATCGCGCGCTTCATATTGACGAGATTGGCCTGTCGCATCCAGCGCACTGGACGGCCCAGGAGCTGTCCAACTACGAGAACCTGATTGCCGCCGTCATAATGGAGTCTAATACGTTTACAAAAGCGCACGGTCGCATCAAGCTTCATGTGGAGAGTCTGGCGTCGGCTCACTTTCTCTTCTCGAGCCCGCGTCACATGAAGCAGATACTCACTAAAGTGGACGAGCCTTGTCATCTGGTGTTTCTTGATTTTGGAGGTCACACAATGGTGAGTCAGCTGTAGCGATGTTCGGGAGTTCACGATCTTGGCCTGGAGAGATATTGACCGCAGTGGCGCAGAACGGCTGCATATTCAGCGCAGTACGACGGAGTGGCGATGAGTTGAATTATTTTCAAGTTGGGGAACCCTTTAGTAAGTTCACTCACATTCTGGATACGTACAACACAGAGTCACATCTAATAAAAGATTGATCAGCCGCTCATGGCGGTACACAGCTATGGGAGAAAAGAGTTGATGATTTTGCAACAAATTACGTCGAAAAGTCACTCAAATCGACTCTACTCCCGAGCCAACGAGCAGACCTTTTGGAGATGTTCCACTTGAAGATCAAGAGGCTCCAAACAGGCTTATTCGCGAGCATGGTCTTGCACGCAGAAGATCCAGACAACCACGGTAGTATATCAGTACACTTACGCGCGACCGATGCCAGGCAATGTTTCCTCGACGGGCTAGAAACCCCCCTCAGACTCGCCAGGAAGAAGATTGACGCCGCTGTCGCCCTGGGCTCGAACGTCAAGATAGTTTTGTCTGGCGGCAGTGGCAAGAACGTTCTGGTCCAGGCGAATCTTCAGCAAGTTTGTGCTCAACTCAAGATTGACGAGCCGTTCCTCTTCTACGAGGCGGTGGGCGAAAAGGAGTATGTAGATTGGGAACTTGAAATTCCGAAAGGCCCGGAGATGAGTAAGTTGCTAACATGTCGTGCGTCTTGACAGCTCTTTCAACATTAGCAAAGGCGCTGCTCTTGCGGCGGTCGATAAGATTACGGTGAAGAAATTCATTGACAGAGGCGCTGCTTTCGGTTTCCAGACAGGTCGCCCGTCAGATGGCGACAATGGCAGCTTCATCAGCTGGGACAATACAGCCTTTCTGGCTCTCGATTCTGTAAGATTTCCCCTCAACTCCAGCTACCTACGTAGGCCTGCGTTCTCGACCCGGTCTATGGACGTGCGTTGCTAGATGCCGATTAACCATTTTGCTTTTCCCACTGACAAATGCTCGATCTGGCAGGACGGTCCCCATTACTTTAGAAAGCGTTACAGCGGGACGACCAGGCTCAAGATCGTTTGTGATCCTCAGCTTCAAGCCTCTGCCAAATGGGACCACGTCCCAGCAACGTGTTGCTACGACATTCTCGAATTAGCGCCGCCTACCAAAGGCCACTGGGAATTCTGCTTACAGCTGCATGACTTCGGTGACGGCAAGCTGGGGCTGACAATTCGAAAGAACAAACTGTCGTGGAAGGGCAAAGCCGTATTGAATAAGATGACCTACGGCCCTTTTCCCCTCGAATACGACACGTCGTCGAGGTGTTGCCTGATTAACCTGGACTGGGTCAAGACCGAGAGTACCGACTTTGAGAGTGGCATCTTCCTGACCGAGGACGGGAAGCTTGTGCCATGCGACCCGGAGGCGGTGAATGATCAAATCCAGGATCTGCAAAAGGAGAACAATGATCGACTGAAGGAGGCAAGCGGGAACAATACGTCCATGTCGCAAAAGGTGAAGGACCAGCAAGAGAAGCAGGGACAGCAGCAGAAACAACAGGAAAGCAAAGCGGCAGGAAAGCGGCCCAGGTCCGCGTCGGTTTCCCAGATGAGGGGCAGAGGGAAGCGGCGTAAGGAGTCCGGCCGTGATGACGATAGGGGACAGGAACCGGCCTACAAGAAACGACTCATGAAGCGGTAGCACGAAACGAAGCGACGGAGGCAGCAAGCAGGCGAATCCTGAATGAAGGAGACACTCGGGCGCGGGCCTTGATAGAGTGCTCAATGTAGATATCGTCCATTCTCAGCCCTCTCGTCATGAGATTGTGGGTGCTAGTTGTTTATATCCGTGAGAGGACGCCCAAGAACACAAGGATGTTTGGGCCGCAAAAACCGCGCATGGAGCCAGTCATATGGCTAGAAGCCATAGACACCGATAAAGATGAAATCTAGATGCCGACCATGTAAACAAAGATCTCTCGAGAATGACTTTGCCGCTAGACCCGTTCCCTCCCAAGTGAAAGCACTCTTCCTCAGCATCACTTGGATCAGATATTTGCACTTTGGATGATACCGTGAACTCACCTTCATTGGAAGTAACGATGCTGTTCGCAAATAGCAAGCAGAAGTTCGGGACTTCGACACAGAGATAATATATTGACTTGCAATGTGTGTTTCACACTTCAATGGGGGAAGCAGGCCAGGTTGCAGCACGCGTTGCAGCAAGATAATGCAAAAGAAGATATTGAAGGTGTGTCGGGAATCAAGTCGTTGCATTGTTGAGCAATCTACTCATTGGCCCAGTGTCCCAAAAAAGTGACCGCCTAATATGAACCGCATACTTGAATGGAATTCTGTGTTCTCGTTTTTAGGCAGTTGCACACTTCACGATGATCTTACCAAATTCGTTATTGCACTCCAAGGCCCCCATCCAAACAAAGTGCCTGTAGTCTGCAAGCCACCTGGCCACGCTAGGGTCTTGCCGGCGCTATCCATAACGCCCAAGACGGCACATCAGCAACGGCCACAGTCCCTGCGTTGACTTGCAAGCTTTGAGAAGATATCTTCATGCCAGGGCAAACACTTTTGGAACAAGGGTTCATGCAGTTGGCCCTGTCTTTGTGTGTTGGATGTTCTGCGCGCCCAGACGCAGCAATCATCCAAAACAGCACCCACCTGAATACATGTTTGCTCGGTGTTTAGCACCAGCCCTCATTGCCCTCTTTGGTTGGGGGACGAGATCAGCCGCCCTGATTACAATATTCCGATAAGGGCTGAGAAGTGTTCCCATGTTTGTTAAGTTGAAATAGTGTAAAGATTGCGTTGTGTAGTACACTTTCCTTGCCAAGTTGAATGTCAATGCTTGGCCAAGATGGACAATCCACTGTCGCTGCATGCCGCGCCTCAGCAAACATCAAGAACAGTATACGCCTGTGACCGTCAGTGCTGTTGGATAGTAAGCTCATGAGATTTCCAAGTCCATCGGGCAGATTTCCAATTTACCTGAGATAATCGCGGTATCAGCATCGAGTATCGACTAGGTAGAAAGAAGCAAGCGGATGGTAGCACCACGACAGAATAGTTAGAGTTCGCTTGACCACTTTCTTCCCCATGAGTAGATAACGGCATCAACATTCAGTTTTACCATCACGTTCACCTTATAACCACAGTTTATAACGGCAAAATACCGAAGTCACGCCCCCGTAGCAGATTGAGGCCTTATGTTGTTGCCAACGGGCTCAAGCTCTTAACTCACAAGATGGCGGTGTCCGTACCGCAACAAGGTTTCTAGGCGAGGGATCACTTCCGAACATCGCGAAATCTTCTCTCTTCGCCTTGAGGCTTGATATGTATACGATTCTGTTCGTTGAGAACACTTGATAATAGTTAGTTCCTAAGGAACTACCGCCGGAGAGTAGAACGCCGAGCCAAGGGACACAATCTTTGGTGGTCCAACGATCTCTCTAGTCAATGCTGGCTGATGTGTTTTCTTTATTCGAATGCATCTACGCATTCTTACGCCAGTCGTGCTGAGATTCATGTAGCTCGATGTCTTGGCGACGTTGAATCACATAGAAGAGTGTTACCCCAACAAGAGTTGAATTGGAAATTGCTCATTCACGTCGAGTTCGGAAGTCTTCTTATCCAAGATGGGGCCTTTGGCCAGATCTAGCGATATACACGAGTGGATCCAACCGGTCAAGTCTCAATGTTCAAAACCCCACCGCAAGTCTCTATGGACAATCGAGATAATCAACAAAGCAGACACTGAGATACAAGCATCTCGGGTTTTCCTTTTCCTTTTACAAGCTAACAGTAATCACATCATGCCTTGAGGTGAAGGCCTATGTGACCAGGAAACTTAGCTAGCCATCTATAATCGAAACGAGGTGGGATCAAGGTCGCAAAGACCACAAGATCAATATCACCGATCTACCATAGACTATTTACTTGGATTTTGACATTCAGTCAGAAACACTCAACAGAAATATTTCACCGACGAAAAGAAATAGGAATCAAGGATGGTAATTTAATTTTTTAGTCTGTTGGTCTAGAGGAAGGTGCGTAATGCGGTCCTATGGACCTTCCCTACATGCAGGTACGTAATTTTATAAGAGATTTGAAACTCGATTCGACCAGCCTTGTTACATGGCTAGCAGATAATTATCAAGTTCATATACACTCAAACTACCTTATCCTATAATTTCCTCTAAAGTTGTGTCAACTCATATCCAGAGACACTTCACGTCCAGAGACACCTCATCTCTTTCCCTTTCTTTAGATGCTGTTTCATTGGGCAGACGCTACAGCTTTATGCTACATTCATGGCCAATGGGGCATTTTGATTTCACGGTGGATGCAGTGGTATTATTGCATTGCTTTATGACAGAGATGCTGGAGTGAAAATATCAGCTTCAGGGAGCTATAGCAATGAGTAATACCTGAGTTGCCAATCTCACCTCCAGAACTTGCTAACCTGGGCATTCACATGAAATACACTTGAAGCTTTCAATAATGAACGGAGGAGCAGCCACCGTTCGAATTTCACCTTGAACCGTTCCTTCCTTCGATACCCATAGCATCTTACTTCAACTCACCCTCACGTGCTTTCTTCTTGACCCAACCACTAACAAGTAGGGAATTTAGGAAAACAAAGGATTTTTGACCGCCCGCCCACATATCGATTAAATTGTGAGCCCATTCACAAATCTCAGATTGATTGACCTGCCACAAGAGCAATCTGACTCCCTTCCACTTCCTCATTTCTTTGTTGTGCTTTCCCTTCATCTTCCCGCGCACACCCTCGATTCTGAGTTGTCTTCACCCACGACTCCCTTCCCTTCACAGTCAATCCATATTTTCGATTCGCTCTATCGTCGCCGAATATCGAAAGAGACCCTTGCTTAATCGACACAGAGGCGGAACCCAGCACGATGGGCAAGCACAAGTCTTCTTTGAAGGCTTGGTGCCACAGTCTCATCCCGCTCTTGCTTCTCGCTCTTGCGGTCAATGTCTGCCAGGCTCGTGGCAGAGGTAAGAACTATCAATCTCACGTCAATGCCTTCCATCTAACTATCTTATTCCTCCCTCTAGATCACAAGAAGCGAGACGATGTCACCGGATCATTCGCCTCAACCGCTCCCACCGACGGAACCAGTCTTTCCATCTCCACCTCTGAACTCCAGGAAGGTCGCGTTGTCACTCGCATCGTGACCACCTCTATCCTCATCACGCTTCCTTGTGGCGCCTCTGAAGGCTCTTCTTCCTTCAGCTCCGACCTGATCACCACCCAGTCCTCTTCCGGCTACCTCAACACAACTGCGGGTTCTGAAAGCAGCCTGGTTCGATCCTCGAACTCTACAACCATCCACTCTGCTTCCTCTTCCAGCCGTATCAATTGGAATACGACTGCAGTCAATCATGGGTCCTCGTCGACTGTTTTGAACTGGAACTCTACAATTGCCGGTCCAGTCGAGTCTTTGTCGTTCTCTGATTCCTCTTTCCAGAGTCACCAGCCAACAGTCTCGGGAGCGACATTAACTGAGACCGGAAATCGTGATCTGCCTGCGTCCTCTACCAAATCGCCATCTACCTCTCTGGCGAGCCAGAATGGTAGCACCAGTGACATTGCCCCCGCCTCTTCGCTGCAGACATCTTTGTCCGAAGGTGGTACAGCCCTGACCCCTGGTGCTACCACAGGCCCTGACCATAGCCCAGCGTCGACCACCATTCCCCAACCATCTCAATTGTCCAGCAGCATCTCCAGCAATTCTGTCTCTATCGAGACTTCCATCTCAGATGTGACCACCGGTACAACTATCGTCAACGTGCCTCAGACGTCTCCCTCTAGCACTGATCGCAATGCCGAGACTTCGCCCATGTCGGGATCTGCTTCCAGTGGTGGCAGCTCTCACGCAACGACCACTTCCACATCTACGACACAGAATGATCAGCAGTCTACCAAGGTTCCCATCGTCTCCACCGAGGAAGATCAGAAGTCAACCAAGAAGGGCGATGATGACGATTCCAAGACAACTACCAAGAAAGGTAACGATGATGGCAAGACGTCTACCAAGAAGGGCAATGACGATGATGACAAGAAGTCTACCCAAAAGGATGATGGTGGCGACAAGAAGTCCACCAAGAAAGATGATGATGACAACAAATCCACCAAGGCATCCCCGGGCAGCACCCAAAAGAGCATCGTGTCTACACACCATGCTTCTTCTACTCAGCACTCTTCGACTTCTACCTCAACTGCTGCTCCCGGGAGCAGTGGATCAAATGGTCCTAGTTCCACGGGCACATCTTCTACCTCTTCAGGGCATGGAGATCTCACTGCTTTCTACATGACTGCCACAATCAAGCCTCCCGAAGGTGTCCAACCTTGGACATGGCTCACTTGGACGTCTACCGAGGTCACCAAGACAACTACTCGTGATGGTCAGGCCTGGCCGACAATCTTCCCCGCATGGTCTTGCATCGGAGGACAGCTTCTGTGTCATCCAAAGTGCCTCATTCCTTTCCTCTTCTGCGATGTCCCAGCCCTTAATCTTCCGGGCCCACTCGGTTTCCCTTGGGCCAAGGTATGTCCATCCCTCTCGCTCACTCTTTGCTCTTCTCGACGCATCCGCTGATGAAACCATCTAGCCGCCTCCCAAGAAGCCTAAGGGCAAGCCCCGTAAAGTCAGGAAGGACGACCCTACCGATACCGAAGATCCCGAGGACGACGAATCAGAGCCATCTGAGACACCTACTTCTTCGTCTGAAGCTTCTTGCACTGCGACCACCACCGTCTACCCCGACTGCAACCAGGGATGTACCGCCAGCCCTATCGTGGGTTCCGACTCTTCAACGAGCTTCACCACTAGCTGTAACACGGCCACCTGCAGACCCTCCATTGTCTGTAGTACCACCGTCGATACTACCACAACAACGACCATCACGACTGTGTCTGCAACCCCTACAGAGAACTACTGTGGCGGCGTTGACTCGAGCTGCCAAAACTGCAAGGATAAGCGATCAGGTCTCTCGAAACGTTCCCAATTCGTCAAGTGGGATCCTCAGCCGGATCCTGAGATCCTCGGCGGACCTGATGGACTCACGAACTTTGCGACCTGGCCTGCGGGTAAACAAAACTGGTTTGACCGCGCCTGGAAGTATTTGTCTCACTACTGCGATGGTCTGGATCATTGGAGACCTCTTGGTGACTTCGTTGACGGCGCAAAGAAGCTGGTCGGTTACTCTACAATGCATGCCGATGTCTGGGGAGATCAGCCTATGATGGGAGGTACCGGACCACTCTGGGGTTGTAGCGGTATCATCATCATCACGAAGAGAGGCATCTACACCAGTCACGTCTGGGAGGTTCCCAACTTTTGGAACCAAGGTTTCGGGGAGTACGACATTGACAAGGAGTTCCGAGAGGGCGTTCTGGAGTTCCTTGAGACCGGCTCAGGTGATCGACCTGGCGACGGAGAATTCATCTTGCAGCCGAACAGGCCGAATAGATTGACGAACCCCCCGCCGCCTAGACCTGGAAACCCGATGCCAGATCCTGAAGACGGCACCAAAGGTCAGTTCCAGACACCCTATCCTGGAATCAAGCAACTCAAGGAGACAACCCCGATCTTCGACAACATCCCCGAGGACACTCTCCAAGTCATCTTCATCTACCCCCTTACTGGTGGGCAATGGAGCAACCCTGTACCCCCGAACTATCCCGACTACTTGCCGCCTAGACACCCCGAGCGGCTCCAGCAATGGAAAGACTGGGTTTCCAACCATCTTGGCTTTCCCGCGGACAAGTTCACCAATGTGGGATACCATAAAGGCCCTGGATACTGGCCCAATGCGGAAGAGAACCATCCAATGAACAACTATGTCCCGCCCTATGGCCTCATCTGGTGGCAGTATCATCCAGCCCACGTCGTGGAGGTGCTTCCTGACGGCACGCAGATCCGCAAGCCTACCGTCAAGGTCTATTGGGAGACGTGGCCAGTCTACGAGTTCTCTTGGTGTCCTCCAGGCACTGAGCTGAAGCGTGACGAGAATGGAAGTGAGTCATGCCCAATGCCCGCCGCTCCTGCAAAGTCGTCCGCCGCTGCTTCCGGTGGCACAGCTTCGGCTTCCGGTTCCGTTCCCGCTTCCGCGTCTGCCTCGGCTGGCTCCCCTGGTAGTCAATCCTCCAGTCAAACCTCAGTATCTAGCTCCCCTAGTGGTCAAACCTCCGGCCGGGCCTCGACATCTAGCTCCTCTGGCGGACAGTCCTTCGGTCCGACCTTGCCGTCTGGTTCCCCTGCCAGCAACTCCCCTTCTTCCAAGAGCAAGGTTGTCGTCTGGGTCACCGCCACCGCCGAAGTGACTGTCACTAACGACATTGATGTCACCCTGACTGTCACGCCCTCGGCTGCCGCTCCAACCTCAACGGCTGAGATCTGGCGCATCGCCCGCATCACCCAGGACATTACCTTGGGTGACGATAACTCGAAGCACACTGCGACAGTCAGTATCGTCCAGATCGAAGACGGAAAGGAGGTCAACATTGTCACGAACAGAGACAGCGATGGCGGAGGTCCTGTCAAGCTTCCTCGTGAGCTGGTCACCATTGATAACTCGGGGGCCAAGTTGACCATCTCCTTCAAGAAGGATGACCAGCCCTACGAACTCAAGTCGGAGATCGGTGGTCATACCCAGGATTGGTCCATGAAGCAATGGGGCAACAAGATCGCCAACGGTCCTTGGTGCAAGATCATCAAGAACACTACGGGCGAGGTAAGCTCTTGCACTCCATTCGAGATCATCTCATATCATTCTTTGAACTTCAAGCCTAACTTTCTTCACCTTCTAGGGCGTAGTCAAGCGGTCTGCGGAGTGTCACTACCGTGCTTTTGGCCAGTAGAGACCTCGAAGCTAATCCAATACCCCATTCTCCCCAATTTCAGCACATCCTGGATGAGACGGAAGTCAAGAACGCGGAGCACGAAATGGAACACACGGAAAGGAAATTGCGAAGGGTCGGCATAGATGTTAGCCGACATAGATGCCGATGTCCGCTGCGGTGACGCAGAGGATGGTAATCTCGATGCAATAAACCACATTCATCATGCTTTTCGCGAGAGTGACCTTGATCTTAAGGTTCTTTTTTTCAATGACTGGTTGTGAACCTATGCCATGAGAACCTTCCACAATCAACGTGGCGTAATCTCCTACACCTCGTACTCCTCAATGACACTCCTGGGCTCGGTATACTCTCCAACCCCAACGAATGGCATGCTCAGCCCAAAAGCTTGAGGGCCCCCCACTGGCATACCTTGCTCCGTCTTCCAGAGAGGGTGAGAAGGTAGCGCGATAACATTAACACGCAAGCCATAGCGGAGATCCTGAGACCCAATAGCCTCCCCATCTTGGCCCAGAATCGAGATCAGATCCGGCACGGTACACAACACCTCTTGC
Organism: Colletotrichum simmondsii; assembly: GCA_001563135.1. Taxonomy (NCBI): domain Eukaryota; kingdom Fungi; phylum Ascomycota; class Sordariomycetes; order Glomerellales; family Glomerellaceae; genus Colletotrichum; species Colletotrichum simmondsii. The sequence goes on from JFBX01000846.1 coordinate 86,500, forward strand.
TGGCCGCTTTCTGAACCCTCTTCATCTGTGAGAGCCGCGTAAAGGTATTCATTCTGAAACGGGATGATCATATGCCGGTCTGGAGGTGATCTGTTCTTTGTGTCGGAGTCTTTCTCTTCGTCGGCAAGGGGGGCAATGAGGACGCTGCCCATTGTATAACCGCCACCGACATAGCGCCTTACATCGATGATCTTGCCTGTAAAAAGAAGTTTCCCAGCAGATACTTCGAACTGGGAGCGGATTAGTCGAAGGTATTCGGAACAGAATAATGAGAAGCAGGAGCAGGAGAGATTCCTCCTTGTTCTCTCAATGGTAGTCTCTACCCAGGGCCAAACGGTGCATGTGACAATGTGGGTACTTACGATAGCGTCTACATAGCTAGACTTCCTCTTTCGCGCCATATGTACCGCCCGACCTAGATACCAGGCTTGCGATAGAGTGTTGGGGACGCCGTGGGACTTTATGGCCGAAGCGGGAAGCGGCCTGGCGCAAACGGCGCATCCGAGGCCGAGCTCAACTGCTGCCGTGCGCAGGAATCGCTCCAGGCGAATGGGCGTGTCGGAACTCTATTTTTAAACCAAGTCAGCGTGGAAAAATGGCTGTAATCGAAGGGAGAACCCACCATCACAACGGAAACGTTGCCCCTTGCGTCGGAGAGCGCACAGGGGGTCAACGGGTGACCATAGACGCTTAGCGTGGCTATTCAAGACGCTTTGTTAGCTGATCTTGGCTTGTCTATCGACTTTCACTTGTTACCTTGATACATGGTTGGGTATGCTCTTCCCATCGCGTCACCATCGATGACCGGTATGTCATAGTGTACGCCGGTTGGGAAAACACTGAGACCATTGCCTCCGCCACTACTCTCTGTCAGTCAACATGCTTAAGCGGCCTTGGACTTTTAACTCACATCTCGTCGATGAAAACCCCGTGAATGGGTACATCACCCAAGATCTTCCTCACGGCATCGATGCCGCTGGGGATCTCCGAGCCACCAGCAATTCTCTCGTTGATGACGCTCGGAGTGCCATACCAGGAGCCGAAGCATACAATGTCAGTGTCGGCGAGGGACGAAGGTGATATGATCCTCATCTTGCCAGGCTCGCTATTGCGTAGGACATGCAAGCTTTTCAAGAATTCGTGGTGGGTTGGACCTCCACCTCCAGTTCCTAGCACACCACAGCCGGTTGAAATCAATTCCAGATCTACCTCTGAGACATACCAGACCCTTCCTTGAACGTCGGGCCGGTAGGTCTCGAGATCTACTCGCAGTGAAGGCTTGATGGTTGGCTTTAGAGCGTCCGGGACACTCTCTTTTGGCGCCTCGGCCTCTTTGTCTTCTTCTTCGACTGGCGTCATGCTCTCAGGCGAGTAATTGGGATCCTCGGGAACGCTCAATCTGCCGACGGCTCTGACTTGTATCCTCATGGCGCCATTATCGACGTATTGAAGCGGCATCTTGTTGACCTCGACGACGCGAACGTCTGCAGCAGCAGCGCCCTTATGGATGGCTAGATCGATAGCCTTTTGGCACGTCGCTGCAACGACTGCTTTCTCGTCCCTACCTTCAAGGATCTCGATCACGTCGACTTCGCCAGAAACCTTGCCAATGGCAGCGCCAACCGCATTGGCAGCGCCTTGGTGGATAGGCTGAATACACTTCTCGACGCCTTCGAGGTTGTCTGTAACGAGCAGAGCACCCCCTCCCACCAGAAGGACGTGTACAGGCGCAGCGGAAACCTTCATCTGCTCAATAACACCTTCCAGCATCTTTTTGATCTTCTGACGCGCGTCGTTAATAGTTGAGCTTGGAATGTCTTTGATGAGGCTCGAGTCTCCCAGTTTCTCTTTCCCAAAAGCCACCACAACATCCGTTGCTGTTAGTGTCGGACCGCCAAAGATCCTTGCCTGCTCAGTAAGGAAGTGTCCAACTGATCCTGGGCCAACCGTGACACCCCCAAACTCGGAGTTCATCTTCACTTTGCTGCCGCCACCGAGCCCAATTGAAAGGACTTCGGGCATTGAGAATGCTGTTCTCACCCCACCAACTTCCACGAACCCGGGTGCTTGTCGCGGAAAGCCAGATGGTAGCAAGGCGCATACGTCTGTGGTCGTGCCGCCGATGTCAACGACGAGCACCTGAGGCTCCACTTCCTTCTTTTCCAAGGTATCGGTAGAAACTTTGGTCGTCGTCTTTGCTTGATCTAGTCCGGCGAGGAAAGCCGCTCCAGTCATGCTGTTTGTCGGACCGCTGGCGAAGGTCTTGATGGGGAACTCGGCTGCGGTATCAGCATCGATCAGTGTGCCATCATTCTGGGACAGATAAAGCGGACACGCCAGCTTCAGCTTCATCATTGCGGTTTCGAAACCTCGGGTGACCTTGTGTGCTGTTCTGAGAATTGCGGCATTGAGAATTGTCGCGTTCTCTCGCTCCAATAGGCCGGGTGGGCCTATGTCGTGGGAGCATACCACATCGAGACCCGGCACTTCTTCCAGCATGATTCTTTTACAAGTTTCTTCATGCATACCGGAGTGATCCAGCGGTGAAAAGATACCGACTAGGGCAACTGAGCTCACCCCAGACGCGACGATGTCTCTTGCCGCCTGGCGAATCTGCTCATGATCGAGCGGCGCAATCTCCCGACCATCGATCTCCAGCCCTCCATCGATGTAGTAGACTCCACCACTTAGAAGACGGTGAAGTCCAGAGGGGAAGTCTGAAAATGGGGGAATTTGTCTTGTAAATGGCCCACAGAGACGGACGACAGCGACCTTGCTAAGCCGTCGCGTGTCAGCCTCAACAAGAGCGTTGATGAAGTGCGTTGTGCCTATGGTAACACTCAGGACTCGCTTTTGGTCGATTCCTGAGCTCTGAATAACAGCGCGGATTGCAGCTTCTATGCCAGTGGTAATGTCTAGTGTAGTTGAGGCCTTGTGGGAAGCCAGGACACCGCGACCGGGCGTGTCTGAGGCTGTAATGTCGAGGATAGCGGCGTCGGTGTTTGTGCCACCTACGTCGACACCTATGCGGTAAATAGCCATGATTGATGAACTCTGATATGGTGTTGAAAGTGAGATTTGAGACTGAAGGGGAATATGTGGTGTGGTTGCGCTCGATAGTAAATTACTTGCTTTATATGTCTCTTCTTATGGTGGATGACGGATAGCAAAGCTCCTAACAAAGGAGGTGAAACTAAGACAGACTCAGTCAACCAAGACTTTGATAAGAAGTTGGCCGACAACAACACCGACGAAAAGTTGAATGATCAAAGAGTCTAGGTCAACTACTGGCGTCCGTGTAAGTTGGGGCACTCAGTCGTCCCAGGAGCCCCGCCTGAGGGGTTCATGACCTCCAAGTTAGCCGATCGATCGGCCAACTTCGGCCTGGACAGGGGTCATCCCCAGCCGCGGCCCTGTGCTCCTCCCGCTACGTTGAGATAACACCAACTAGAACTTCCGAAAACGCCCCAGTGGGTGATAAGTATCCTTGTTAGCGCAACGTGGGATGACTGCAGAGTGTCGAGATAACACCACCACAGCCCGACTTTTATATCTTCAACGGAACTCCTCTTCAAATCATGCATGTCTCGTGCCGCACTGATGCCCGAAGCGAAAGGACTCGAACAGACAGTGCCCCATCCGTCTACAACTCTTTGCATCATCGTTTCATTTGCCTGCTGCAGAATAACCAACATCGAAGGAAACAATGGGGTTGCAGGCCACCTTGAAGCGGGTGGAACTCCCCTCTGTCTCCCGCTGGATCGTACGTAAACTCGGCCCACCCCCGCACATCGTTCATGTCACTGGCTGTTAGGGGAGAGTTGCTAGTCAAGACAACACTAACGCAATATTTGACAGAACGATGACATTCGACCCATTGAGGCTCAAAGACGTACCTGGGGCTTCTTGACGTTTCACAACTTTTGTGCGTGAAGTCTTATGTGTACTGGGTCCCCTTGATGCTAACTGTATCCGAGGGCTCTTGGTCAACTGCAATATCACCACCTACTTGACGGGCAGTGCCCTCATCCCTCTAGGTCTAATTTGGTGGCAGGCCTTTATATGTGAGTCTGATTCCTCTGCCGCTTCTCCTCAGCTATGTTTAACGTGTATCAAGGTATCATCCTTGGCAATCTTATTGCCACCGCCGTGGTGATCATCAACTCACTTCCGGGCAGCTACTATCATAGTACGTTTACAAAGTGCAACTTACTGCAAGCTTTCTTGGTTGCTAAGTCTACCTAGTTGGCTTTCCTGTGTTCAGTCGAGCGGTATGGGGTATGTGGGGATCACAATTCGTCATCTGGAATCGCATCTTTCTGTCCCTTGGTAAGTCTCCTCGCTCACCAATCAACTACCTCATATGATAAATCATAAACTCATACTGCCTATGTCTAGTCTGGTTCGTATCGTTCCACCCACATTGCCGACATGTTGACCTGTACTAACATACTATACACAGGTATGGCTTCACTGCCTGGGTGGGAGGAGAGTGCATCTATGTGATCCTTCTTTCCTGGGACCCAAGGCTTGAATCCCACATTCCCAATGGCATGCCAGCGGATACGGGTATGACGACTGCACAATTCGTGTCGTACATCATCTTCAGCATTATTTCTCTTCCAGTCATCTGGATTCGTCCGCACCGTCTCGAGAAGTTCTTCCACTTTGCCTGCTCCATTACACTTGTCTTCTTTGTGGTACTCCTCATCTGGGCTCTCGCCACCATGGGACCATCTGGTTTCGGCGATACCATTACCTCAGGATCAGCCCTACCTAACACAGGAGGACCAGACAGTGTGGCTTGGCTGATGATCTACGGCATCGTCTCGACAATCGGTTCCATCGCGGCGGGCATTCTGAACCAGAACGACTATTCTCGATTCGCTACACAACCTAAGCATGCCATCGTAGGCCAAGCTATCTCGTTCCCTTTCTATAGCATCTTCAGCTCTCTGATCGGCATCCTCGTCACTGCAGCGACCCAGGAGCGATTTGGTGGCGAGGCCATCTGGAATCCGCCTACGCTCTTTGCTCAGCTGCTGGCCCAGGACGAAACAGCCGGAACGAGAACAGCATGCTTCTTCGCGGGTCTCTGTCTCGTTATATCCCAGATCGGAGTCAATGTCCCTGGAAACGCGCTTGCCGGCGGCTTTGACCTGGCTGCGACATTTCCCAAGTACTTGAACATCCGTCGTGGCGCCTACATCACCGCGATTTTCAGCGTCGTCGTCAACCCGTGGCGTCTCGTCAACACTGCAACAATCTTCCTCACTGTCCTTTCGAGTTATAGTGTGTTCTTGGCCCCGATGACGGGCCTGATGATATCTAGCTACTTGATTGTCAATAAGAGCAAGGTGAACGTGGACCACTTGTACCGCGGCGATTCAGGGAGCATATACTGGTTCTCCTACGGTTTTAATTGGCGAGCCCCAGTGGCAGTGAGTTACCTTCCATCTTTATCGAAGCAGAATTACTGTTGACTCGCATTTTCAGTGGCTTGTTGGTGTTGTGCCCTGCATGCCTGGCTTCATCGCCGCCGTTGACACGTCAGTAAATGTCAGCGAAAGCGCCACGGAGCTGCACTCCATGTCGTATATCTATGGACTTCTTTTGAGCGCTTTAGTGTACGCCCTGCTGCATTGGCTTTTACCGGCGAAAAGTCTAGATGCTTTTGTCAAAGATGTGCCTTCAGCCCGTGAACTCCAACAAATGCAACAGAGCAAGTGGGATGTGACGCTGGCCGAGACTGCTGAACTTCTTGAAGTGCTTTCTGGGCCTGGAGCCAAGACAGCAAACTCCGCCACACCCTTCAAAGAAGATGTATAGATGCTATGGTTCACATACTCAATTTCAACACCTGCCATTATCTTCTAAGCTACTGTTGGTATACACGTAAGCAGGTCAGACCTTTCAGTCGCAACGAGGTCAATAGGTCAGTTATAGGTCTATTACGCATAAGTAGAAAAGAAAGTTCGTAGGTAGAGCCCGTAATCCCTTGATAAGTATAAATAGGATAAAGGGTCTATTATACGGGCCTAAACTACTTACTTATTACCCCTATTTAACTATTTAATTAGCCCTATTTTATTTTAAAATTTAATATTAATAATTTTTATTTTATAATAAAAAAAATTAGTTTAAGGGTTAGATCTTTTATTAATATTATTAATAATAAAATTTATTAATAATTTCTTATTTAAAAATACTTAGATAATAAATCAGAAATTTTAATATAACTTTTATTATAAATATTGGAATAAAAAGTTTTAATATTTTATTTCTTTATTTATTTTTAATTTTTTGATTTATATAATTTAAATTTTTAAATTTTTTTGAAAATTATTAAATCTTATATAGTTAAAAAAAGGTTTTTTATTAATTTAATTATATTCTAAGTATATATATATATATTTTAAATTAAACTTAAAAAGTATATATATTTATTAAATGACTTATTATTTGTAATGTATTATTATTTTAACTTTATATTATTTATTTCTTTATTTTATTTATAATAACTCTTTTATTCATAAACTATTTAAAAGATTTATTTAGGTTATTTTTTATAAATTTGTTAGTTAAGCTATTCTTATTATTAATTTAGTAGATTTTATAAAACTTATAGTATTTATATTATTATTAAAATACTTTTTTAAATTAAGAGACGGCTAATTTACTACTGTTTTTAGTAGCTTTTATTATTAGATCTAGTGGGCTATTTATTATAAATTAGTTATCGGTTTATATTTAGATATTATACTTATTAAGCGGCCCTTACTTTTTATTATTTTGAATATATATTTTAGAGTACTTATTAAAATATTTTAGTTATATTACTGTTTTAAATAATTTACGCGGCTACGGTTAATATGTTAAGTTTCAATTTTTTAAACCTTTTTTATATATTAGTTTTTTTCCTTAATAGAGCAATTTACTAGGGCCATACTTATTATAACTAGCTAGTTATAGTAAGTATA
>JFBX01000853.1:20542-69195 GCA_001563135.1 Colletotrichum simmondsii
TGTGCCGCAGACGCGCCTTTCTAGCCTGGACAGTTTGAAAGATCGACCCGGAAAGGGGTCATACGGCGCTCCGAGCTTTCGTCGTGGGAAGCGGCTACGCGGCTGCGGGTTCCCCTTGACGTGTCCCCTGCGCAGTGCATCACGAGCCTGCTGCTGCTGCTGCTGCTTGTCAAGCTTGAGTGTGGTTGTCGTTTGGTTTCTTTCTCTGGAGCTATCCCTTTGGCTGCTTTGCGCGTCCATCCCAGTCCTTACCGCAGTAGACGTGGGAATGTATGCATATGGGACGTCTGGTCTGGGGTTCAGTCCGAGCCAGCAGCTAATGTTGGCGGTCGATCATCCATTTCAGTCCAGTCCAGCAGCAGCTTTCAGGCCAGATGATACCCACCCCCTCCCCTTAGAAGGCAGAGAGAATAAGCAACAAAGGGCGAGATATTGCTCTCTCTCCCGAATTGCCCTACAGCGGACGTGCTCGTACATGCAATCTTTCTCAAAAGTATTGTTTGCTTCCCGCGGTGCTCCGTGCCCTGTAAATGCACGCTGCATGCGAGCTGCATCATGCAGCTTGCAAGGACCCAAGAAACGAACGTTTTGGCGATCCCGCAACGCGGACGTCACTTCTGTTCTCGGTAGGGCCATCCGGGGAAAAAGAAACGTCTTCTCAGCCGGAGAGACACTGGAATGTCTCGACTAGAGCGGAGAAACGTCCGGGGGTTTGTTCGTTTCGTAGGCTGCTGCTGAGCCATTGTCTCTCTTGCTCACTGTGTCACTATCTCTCTCTCAGTCTCTGTTCCTCTGCTTCTGCCAACAAACTTGCGAGACAGAGCCAGCGATCATGGGGTTGCGGTGGGATGGCCAAGGACGATATACATGGGTTTCCACTGGATGTCTCGCTACCATGAAGCGAAGAAGGGGCCAAACCGCTCCCTCGTGGGCGCGGAGGTTCTAGCTGCCGTTGTGGCTGGCCCTTGGAAGCTCACCAGTCTCGACTAGAAGCCGCCGCTACTTTGCGCGGCTTGAGACACCGCGTTTAGAAGAGCTAAACTGCCTTTCTTCGCCTGAACCCTACGTTCAACGTAGATCGCTTCTAGCCTAGCTCTCGTCTTCTTTCAATGACCGGTTTGGTCTCAATCCTTCAGAAGAACGCCAGTCCGGCTATCGTTTGACCGCAACGGGGGGAACGGGGGACCGCGGAATGTCGACGTTCCCCTTGCTCATCAGCTCATAAGACAGGTACTCGTTAGTTCTTGACGAGCTAAGACAGCACGAAAAGAATTGGTCCAAGCCCGTTTCTCTGTCCCCCCCAGAAACCTAATCTCCAAAGCCCGAGAGACGAGATGCGATACCGTAGCACTAATCTAGATCGCGATCACGAACGATGTGATAAATCTGGCCGTAGCCCCTCCGAAAGCGGTAGCCTCGTTCCTTGCTAGCTAAAGCAAAGCAAGCGCAATGTAAACCCCCCTTGTCTGACCCTGAACGTTTGAGGTATCATTCATCGGAGGACTATTCCAACTTAGACTACCACTTCGTCAGCTCTGTCCTTCCAAAGTGTCTCAAAATCGTTGACAACACGGCAAGAAAACAGTGTGTGAAAGAAAGAAAAGAACAAACCTGCCCGCCCGCTGAGCCTCCCGAAGTCCCGCTCGCGCCTGCCTCGTCCTTGGTCCTGCTGCTTGAGCTGGACGAGCGGATGAGAAGTGCTTGTTTCTTCTTTTCGGGGCTTTTCAAGGTCCAAGAAACCCAAGCTGCGTCTCTCTCCCGCAGACGGGATCTCTCTGTGCCCGGTGCTTTCATGGTTTTCTCGGTTCCCCAGTATGCAAGATGGGCTTGCTGGGGGTCTCAGGCAGGTCGCCGATGGTTGATGTGGGCGTAAGGGGGTGTGTAGAGGTGTGGGTGGCAGTAAGCGAAGATGAGAAAAAGCAATTATATCAAGAAAACACCAAGCCTAAACCGCACTGGCCCCAACACTCATGAGCTGATGAACGAACCATACACGGGTAGAATCCGGGTTCAGCTTGTGTCCCGATACCATGTCACCGTGAACAGAACCCCCCGGCGCGTGGGCAAGTGGAGAGAGCAAAGACACCGAGAGTGATAGAGAGAAAGAGGGCATTCGGAAAAGCAAAAGTACACAATCTAGATCCGGAATACTCCCTAAACCACCCACAGAAGCAGTACCCAGAGCGATGACGGCGACAATATACCAGTCACCAGCAACAGGGAGTAGGTACCCCCTCCGTATCCGTCCCGCCTGTCATTGAAAAGAATAAGTTGGTGAAGCTAATGCAGCAAATGCCCGCAATCACGTACGTCGTCCATCATGTCTGTCTCAGCGCCATGATGACCGCGCATCGATGATCAGCAAACGTACTCAAGCGCGGCCCCCTCTGCCTCCTGTGCTCCTCTAAGGCTCCTCCCCCGTTTCCCTCCGGGCCTCCTCCCACACCCCGTCCCCCGTGGCCGCCGTGCCGCTCCCCTTCCCCCCTCACATATCACATAACCCCTACTGATCCTCCTCACAGCGCATCGCCTAGCGTGGGACAGACACTCTGGCCAGCAAGAAGAACGCACGCTTATGCGGATGCGGACCGGTGTCCTCTGAGACATGCAGGCCGGTAAAGACCCGGCACTCGGGCAACCCCCCCTTCAATCCCTCCCTCTATCACATCACGGACGTCTCATTGAAACATCAAAAAACTTTCTTTGTCACCGAAAGTGATGAGATCATCATGAACGGCCGGTCTGGTAGGACGGGTTCGTCGTTTATTCGGTGAGTTGTAATAAGCTCTGCGCTATTATCCAGGGGAGGGGGGAGGGGAGGTCTCAGTCTCTCAGAGACGGCATGCTTACCAAAGGCTTACAACGAACGTCCAAAAGCAAACATTGTTCAATAATTCTTGCTATTTCGCCGTTTGTTGTCTCGGGCTCTCGGTCTCGCTTAGAGGATGTACGGGGCGGCATATCATCGATTACGAGTCAAAGGAGACAACATGGCGTAAAGGTAGAATCTCGAAGCGATCTGGAATGTGAATTGTCTTGCGCGAAATATGACACGGCTGGCCGTTCTGGCCACGCCGCTCTGGTCAACCCCAGATGTCTTGAACTTCTTCCTGTGTGAAACGAGACTAGACCGGAACAGCATGCTTGAATGCCACGGGGACCATATACGGTTACAGTAAGTTCTTCGTCAACGTGCCATTCATGTGGGCAACTATTGACGCGCGGGTAACATCATATGCATGCGGTATCTAATACAACGAGATCAGTCATTCTATAGTTCATAACGTCATTGTACGAGAAGATGAAAACATCGTTACTTGAGAAGATGAATATTTGTCTCGTCCGTGATAATACTACACCTGCAAACCCCTTATGCAACATGTACAAGTAACCAATAAAACAATCTACCAAACGCCATGGCAACGTCTGCGTCGAAAATGAAACCCCAGCCGAGTCCGGCAACACCGTACCGTTCCAATCCAACACCTCCAAAATCCATCTTCATAAGTGTGAAAGTCAAGAGTCCCGTCTGATCATCACCGGAACTCAGGATTGCTGTGTATAGACACCCACAATTACCTCCATCGGAAGATATCCTCCAACTTTTTTCGGTGCCGCCAGAACAAAAGAGAGTGATAAATGAGCAACGACAATAACAACCAATGAATGACCCGTGTGCATGCTATGGTATCTTCGCCACCCAACGCTCTTGTATGCCAATTGAAAAGAAATGATCTTAGACTCTGGCCATGGGCTTACGTCTGATCAGGAACGGACTGGGCATCTCGTCCCGCTCGGGATCCCATACCGCGGCAGGCTCGCCGCCACTAGCCCGACGGTCCGCGATGCGATCCTTGAATGCCCTCTTAGGGCTCATGTTCTCGCCACCAGACATGACAGCGGAAAGAGGACGACCTCCTGCTCGGGCCTGCTGAAGTTCGACCAGCGTTCTGCCCTTGATGTTGTTCTTCGCCGCAACCTTACCAAGGGGCTCCTGATCCTTCTTGGTAGAGTTCTTGCGAGAAAGACCGCCGGGAGACTCGCTGCCGTTTGCAGCCGACAGGTTCGCTGCCGAAGGAATCTTACTCAATCGGCGGTTAGGCGACTGACAGCGCTCGCGGAGACCGCGGCTGAGGTCAGGGTTCGAGGCCATGTTGGGCAGCGAGGGCAGCGTCTTGTTCTGGTTCAAACCAGTTGCCGATCCTTGAGGCTTGACTCGAGTGATGGGTGCTGTCTTTTGAGACATCAAGACCGGGCGGTTCTTGGATGTGAAGGGGTTGTGTTTCGACTTGATGTTGCGTGTTGGGGAGGGAACGATGTCCTCGTCGTCGGAATCAATGCTGATGGTGTCACGAGGGACATCCCACATTGGGTCGCCAGAAGAAGCGGCGTTGCCAGAGAATAGGTTTCCGCTGTTAAGCTTGGGCACCTGAGTTCCGGCATGTCGTCTAGGTGACAATGAAAGTGAAGCAATAGCGATAGGTGAGGGGGATGCCATCTCGATATCCATAGGGGTGCCTTGACCACCGACAAACATAGTCTGGGCTCTGCTGTAGGGGGTGCGAGTAGCCTTCTTGCTCGTGAAAGGACTGTCCGAAGAGATATCGGTGAGATCGGTACACGATGAGAGCTCGTCGTCTCCGCTGCCGTTACCAACGGAAGACCTCGGGTAGTCTGACTTTGTTTGCGATGTTGCGAGGTCCAGCGCGTGCATGGGCTCGGCAGCCAAGCTGATCGTCTTCTTCTGCAATTCGGCGTCGACACGAGACTGAACCTCGCTCTCGAATCGCTTTCGGAGGGCCTCAATTTCTGAGTTGATTTGCCGATCGATCTCGAGACGCGCCTTGACCTCCCACTCTCTTCGCAGCGAGCTGTCGACCTCTTGTCTGACGGAAGCCTTATCAGCCTCGAAGGCGGCTGTTCTCTCGTTCAACTCCTTCTCGCGGCGAGCCAATGAATCCTCCTTCTTCTGAACGACCTTGTTGAGCTCAACAACTTCTCTCTCCTTTCTCATCAATCGCACAACAGGGAGGTTGAGTAGTTGCGCAGTGTCCGGGCGGTGGTCGGGGTTGACTCTCAAGCAGTCCTTGATAGTGCCCATGAGCTCGCTGGAATAGCAGCTGGGAAGAGGCGAGACCTTGCCCTCCTTGATCTTCTGAACAAGCTGGAAATGCGATTTGGCATTGAAGGGGGGCTCGCGTGTGCAGAGCTCGTAGATGATGCAACCCAGAGACCAGATGTCCGACTTGAGTGTGTACTTCTCAGCGGCGCAGATTTCGGGCGACATGTAAAATGGTGTGCCGACGTAGGTGGAGGCGAAGTCATGGGACTGAATCATCTTGGACAGGCCAAAGTCACCAAGCTTGACGGAGTTGTCCTCTCCAAGGAACACTATTCTCAATTAGTATATGTCACATCGATTGATGGGGCGATGAAACATACCATTCTCCGGCTTGAGATCGCGATGCAGAATGGTCATGGTTCCCGGGGGCGTCTTAGGCTTGGAAGCTGTGCTGAAGAGGCCCAGGACATTGCTGCCAACCTCGGGAGGGTCGATGCCATAATGGCATCTGTAGAGCGCAGTAACCAGCTGCGAGAAAATGCTCCACACAAATGACTCCTGTGCGCGCTGGCCCTTGACAGCCAAATCTCTGATAACGCGACCGAGATCGCCATTGCCACAGTACTCCATGTAGAGGTGAAGATCTTGGGTTGATTTGAGGTGTTCGCGATGGTAGTAGCCGACGATATTTTGATGGCGAAGGGTTGAGAGGATCTGGAATTCGGCGTGGAGCTGCTCGCGCTCCTTTTGCGACATCTTGAGGTAGCTGATTTCCTTCCGACACATGACGAGGTTATCGGCCTTTCTTCGAACCTTTCGGATGATTCCAAAGGAACCATGGCCTGTTGGATTGCTTGGTTAGTGAAGAGCTCTTTGGTTGGTCGCAACGTGAAAAGCTCGTGAATGGTGGTGCCTACCGATTTTCTCCAGCACCTCATACTTATCCGCCTCCAAAGACATCTTGGATGCAACACGCAATGAATTTGATTAAAGTGAATCTTTGTATGTATCCATAGAAGTTGAGAGGCAAAGAAAGACGACGGTCGCGAACCTGCTATGTTAGTATCCGAGCTGTTGGTGGTGGTTGACCGGGAAAGGTGCACTGCAAGTCAAAGCTGTGAACTTGGTTACATGGGACTAACAAGATCGAGCTCAGGTAAACAACTGGGGGCTGATGCCATGGCAACGACGCTAGTGACGGAGCTGAGATAATCCAGCTCCATCTGTCAGAGTGGGTCAATCTCGCTTATTCCTTATCGATAAGCCATCACTTCAGCTCTGGAGGGGTTCAATGGTGGGGCACTGATGATGTACTGGAAGCCATCACGTAAGGAAGGTCCAAAGTGGCCCGTGCAGAGGCGACCTCATGGAGTTATCGGACTTCATTCTCACTGAGATCTTCAATGTTCCAGATGTGGAGGCGAACTTGAACCTCTCACTGATTTGATGTATTTTCTTCATATTATCATTTGCTTAGACTTCCAGGCTATAGAAATCCTGTCCTGTTCGTTGAGTCCGTCATCATGGTTCTCCGAAAAGATGAATTAGAAGTACAGCTTAAAGAAGAGCATGAGTTGATCGCAAATGGCGTGCTTAGAGAGGACAACCCCTTGGATCAGACGGCCGAGTTCGAGGCTTTCCTGCTGGCTTGCAGAAGAGGCGACCTGAAGACGTGTCAGGAGCTGATCTCGGCTGGCGTAAATATCAATGGCAAAGATCGTTTTGATTACACACCGTTGATTGTTGTGAGTGCGCAGTCCCCGCACCTTTGGCTGAGGCTTCACTGACAATAAGCATCAAGGCCAGTTTATGTGGGCATTTAGAACTCGTACAACTGCTTCTGGAGTCCGGTGGGTTATACATATTGACGTACAGTGAGACGTATTGACTGATCAATATGAAAGGTGCACTGGCCGAAAGGAACACGTTTCAGGGCGAACGATGCATTTACAACGCCCTCAATGATAGGATACGAAATCTCCTGCTAGAGTATGATTATTCAAAGTCTACAGACCCCCTCCAGCCTTGGGCCGGACACATTACCAGCCTACTTTCCAAGAACGTTCCAAAGACAACCGACATCAGCCTCATTGCAGCAGCGCAGTCCTTCAACATGCACAAGTTCCTCCTAGCAGCACGGACACCGTACTTCAGGAAGAAGCTCGATGGCGCACCCGATACCGCAACATGGAAGCTTCCGACCACCTACCCGCTCGAGTCTTTCCAAGTTGCCCTACGCTATCTGTACCTAGGAGAAGTACCCAAGGATGTGGTCAATGCTCGCAGTACCGTGACGGAAGAAGAGGTTCTCACTGGCGTTGATAAGCTCAGCAAACAGCTCGAGATCGAGCAACTATGGGAGGCGATCCTGGCGGGCAACGACCGGCGACTGTCGCGCCAGAGGTACGAGGACGAAGTGAAGCGCGCCCAGGTCCAGGTTGATCGTTTCTACCGGGAGAAGGTCCTGGGCCACAAAATGATCGTGGAGACGAAGAGGGTCGGCGAAGTGAAATGGCGACACGACAACTCCATCTTTGCCGATTGCCTCCTTTGCGCGCACGAGCCGGAAAGCGACGAGATTGAGAATGATGCGGAGGATCCTGATAATGTTGTCCATGCTGTGGGCATCCCGCTCGGCCTCGCATCCAACGGCGATAAACCCAGGAAACGGCCTCGAAAGTCGGTGATCTACCCCGTTCATAAGGCGATGCTCATCCGCAGCCCGTACTTCGAGACCATGTTCTCCAGTGAATTCAGGGAAGCGCAGGACTCAGAGAACCTACACGTCGTCACGGTGGACTGTATGCCCGAGGTCCTCGAAATCGTGCTTACGTTCCTGTACACTGAGAAGGTGAACTGCCCTCTGGAGCTGGCCTTAGACTTGCTCTACACGGCGGACATTCTCTTCCTCGACAAGCTCAAGACGAAAGCAGCTCAGGCCATCAGTACCCTGGGAAGCGGCAGCAGCAACATCTGGGCTGACCGCACTCACAGACCCGATGGAGAGGACCACCGGGAAGAGGATATGGAACCCATAAACATCTACGACGTGATCCACGCGGCGTGGGACCTGCGTGTCCAGCGCCTGGAGGAGTTTGCTGCTCGGTACTTGGCCAACCGCTTAGAGGACTATATTGATGAGGCCGAGTTTGCGGAGCTGATCAAGGAGAGTGCAGAGAGACTCAAGAACCGTGAAGAGACGGACACTATTGAGTTATTGGACGACATCCGATATTATCTGGGCGAGCGCTTCCGTTTGCGCTTCGAGGACGCCAACCTTGAGGAGATGATGGATGAAGAGGGAGAGATCAACGCCGAATTGGCAGAAGCCATCGCTGCACAGAGCGAACAGTTGAATGAGGAGATGGGTGAAAATGGTGCTGCCCCACAGGAAACCGCCCCTGTCACTTCTACTGCTGAGACTGTTCAGAATGGCGAAGACGGAGAGGGAGTCAAGACTCTTGGTGGTGAGGTGGCCGAAGACGAGTTCGCCTCAGATGCGATCAATTACCAGATATTACTTGGAAAGATCGATACAATGCTGGATCATCTGAAGCTAGATGCATAGATGACTTGGCGCGCTTGAATACGGAGATATAGGCAAATTAAATGTCCACAATCTATCATGAATATCAAAAGTGTCGAAATGTCCAAACTATTTCAGAGACTTGAACCAGTCCAGGGCACCATGAATATTTTTTCCTGTCCATGACCTAGGTCCGCAACTTTGATTCCCTGATATTCCCCAATCGGCACGTGTCATGCTTGATCAAGTGACACAGCTTATTAGTAAACTTACCTACTGGTGAAAAGGATATCACGTCTGGATTTGCGACCAGCTCATTCGTGTGATGATAAACTCCCTGGCACGGATGGAAACAGCCTGCAACTTTAACAAAGGTGATGCCCATTCTTACGAAAATGGTCATTGAATATTTGAAAATTCATGTTTGAGTTGGACTAGAGCTTTCTGGATGGCTTTGATCCCCAACAGCCTCTTTCTGCCCAGCAATACCATCTCGATTCGCCCTCCACACGCCCTCCTCGCCATGGAACTCCTCCCGCTTCCATACCTCGACCTTGGCCTTGCACTCCTCCAACGCCTCCTCACCAGCCCTCCAGGCAGCCTGTCTGTGAGGGGACGACACCGCAATCAAGATGCTCTCTTCGCCGATGGGGACTGTTCCCAAGCGGTGGATCATGGCGAAGCCCTTCAAGCTGTGCTTCTTGACGATGGCCTTGGCGATGGCCATCATGGTGCGGAGGGCGAGCGGCGTGTAGGCGCTGTACTGCAGCTCTTTGACGGGTTTGTCGCCGAATGTGTCGCGTGTTGTGCCAGAGAAGAGGACGATTGCGCCGGCTTGTGGTGAGCGGACTCGGTTCATGATGGCTGAAGCGTCGAGGAGATGGTAGGTGAGGGCAACGTAGCAGGAGTCCTCGGAGACCTCCCACGGCCCTTGATCTTGGTTCTCCATGCCTATGGGATTTGCGAACGATAGAGGTGGAAAGATGTGTCTGCTCCTTCGAGTCGTGGTTGGTGGCAGAAAGAGATGGTGGGGTTGAGGCCGTGTAAGTATCCCAGACGACGATGGGCTTTTTGAAGTTGTAGGATTTTGGTCAACGCAGCTGAACTCTTTGTTGTTTGTTGGATATCTAATGCAGTACACTTGAAATGATCAATAATTTTCTCCCGGTTGCCAACGACATGTCGATTATTCTATAACCTTGGGTTGAACTTACCTCAAAAGATGACAATGATGAACGTGGGGAGGACGAGGTTGATGAGTACCCAGGTACAAGGTACAAGGATGGAGGAGCGCGGACCAGGTCCATAGGTAGGTACCAACCTTATCGACGACCCCGCTTGACTAAGCAAGAGATAAGGTGCAATCCCATGAAAGGCAGCCGCAAGTCGACTACGAATGGAAGTTGCCAGGGGGGGTGAGCTTCTGCCGGCCCCAGCGTTGTATGAACCATCCCTTCTTCATTCCCGACTTCGCCCAAGCCCATTACTGAGGCCCGTCGCCCTTTGTCGTTCCACCAATACCTGGTTGAAGCATAAAGGCACGGTCTTGTCGTACGCCTCACGAGGGACAGCACCGCGCCTTACTCCTTCCTTCCCTCCTCTTCTTCTTCTTTCCGGACCAAACAAAACTCGACCCAGATCACACCCGAAGCATCGCGCATAAAGATCGGACACACCCCTTCCTGCGATCCGCGATCATGTACGAGGACAACCATCGCGCGCGCGAGAGGGGACCGTACGAGCGACGAAGATCCCCTCTACGAGATCAACAACAGTATTCAGACAACGACGGCTTTCGAACGCGGCAGGGTAAAGAGACTAAGCTGAGCCTGCGGAGGACATGACCATCTGCAGTACATCTGGCTGGTTTGAGCTTCTGCTAACTTCCCCACGGGACGACGAGACTCTTCTAGGTCTCCCCCCAGGAATAACCTCGAGCTGTCCTACGACGACGACAGCTACGCCCCGGAGGATACCCGCCGTCGCGAGCGCGACTGGGATCGGGACCGGAATTGGGATCGTGAGACTGCAGAATACCGCGCAAGAGACTACGACCGTTACTACCATGGACCGCCGCGTGAGGCCCACGAGCCACGTCCTCGATCGGGAGATCAAGGCGGTGGTCGGGATGACTATATGGATCGCCGTGATGAAGACGCTGCGCTACTTCACCCACATGACGGCGACGACCGCGGATCACGTCGTTACGATCGAGGTGGCCGGGGCTACTCTCGCCCTCACTACGACGATGGCACTCGCCGCGATGATGCCAGACGTGGTCCTGACGAGGATCTTCGTCATTTTTCCGCCTCTCCAGGTGGCAGCCCAGATCGCCATCCTCGTCGCGATCGTTCTGCATCGCCTCTTCGACAAGCTGGTACTCCGAGTGATACTGTGATCCTGGAAGGTTTACCATCCGATGTATCTCTCGAGACGGTGCGGGATTGCCTCTTTAAACAGTCCGATCTATCACAATATCCATCTGTCGATCTTCGCATCCCCTCAACCGGGCGAGGTAAACCACCTATCCCCCAACCCTCCCACCTGCACTTTCTTACATCTTCGTCAGGCAAGCGTCGCGCTTTCGCGCAGTTTGAGAATGTCGACCAGGCGGTGGAATTTGTTAAAGCAAACTACCCTAAGCTTGTTATCAACTTCTTCAGCGGGGAGGTTGATGATAGCACGGATGGCATGACCCTGATTTACATCCATTACGCAAGGAACCGCGATGATGCCGAGCGGGAGAGTCGCGCTGGAACTGCCGCCAATTGGAGCTGTCCGACCTGTGACTTTTCAAACTACGCGACCAGGAGCCGTTGCAAGAACTGCGGCGGTCCGCCCACAGGTATGCACATTCAACGATCCTTCTTGCAGGACCTGTACTGACTCGGCCAGATCCGTCCCAATACCGATTTCTATTGACTGGCGAGAGCGATGCATCCGATACACCTTCTCAAATCTTGGTTTTCTTACCTTTGGCGCCCTCCGTGAACGAGGATGTGTTCTCGGCGGGAGCTGGAAAACTAGAGCTCGTTCAAAAGCAAGCAGCAGCAAGGAACTCCGGCGATGGGCCTAAGCTTAAGTCTACTGCTCCGACAGGCGATGCATCTGGCTACGGCGCAAGGCCGGGCTCTCTCCACCGCACATTCTTGATGCGTGATCAAGAGACGAACGAGTCATTCAACTTTGGATTCGCTGAGTTCTGGACAGTGGAAGATGCGATGGCGGCCATGAAGAAGTTTCAGATGATGCGCGAATTCACAATTGCTTCGAAACCTGTGACAGTTTCGACAATCCATCTTGGCGTCTTCGTGCCAGAACTCAGGGAAGTGACGCGGTTCAACGAGCGTGTCTCGTTCAACCCGCTCTTCAACCCGGCGATTCGGGTCAAGTACTGGGAGCCCCACGTCTATCCCAGCCAGAGGGTGATCACCGAGGTACCCCCTGGCGGCACTTCTGGAGACGGAAGCAAAGGGGATGCTGCCGACGAGGCGAAGAAGGGCAAGAAACGCAAGGCGGACGGGAACCTGCCCGCCTCTTCCACCAAGAAGTCGGTACCGATGGCTGGACAAATGGCGTTTTGGCAGAAACGGCATGTCGAAATACACGAGGGCAAGCGAGCCGCCGATGCTGTTGGTGAAAATGGACAGCCTGAAGAGCGCGCTCCAGTAAAGATATCTTTGTCTGGCGCGAACGCAATTTCTACCGGTCCTATCAAGATTTCTTTGACTGGGGCAAGCCTTCCGAAAGCCCCTGCTCCGACAGCATCGCCGAATGGGGCCCCTACTATTGAGGACTCTCAGACACCCGCGCCTCAGACGGGAAATGCGGCTCCAGACAAGACATCTACGCCGGAAGCCTCAGTATCATACGTGGATCGCGAAAAGATCTGCTGCTTGATCTGCATGATGAAATATAAATCTCTGGATGATCTCAACACGCATGAAAAGTCGAGGAACCACAAGAACGCTACCGCAGACGAGGAGAAGGTCAAGGCAGCTAAGCCGCGACTAGCTGCCCGCGATAAGAGGATGGCGAAACAAGCAGAAGAGCAGCCGGCGGCATCAGCGGCAGACGAGGAATCAGTACCACAGTACCGCGACCGCGCCAAGGAGCGAAGAGAGGTTTTTAACCAACCCGCGAAACCAAAGGTCCCCGTCCAAGGCGGTAATAAACCAGTGCGTAAAGACGAGAAGACGGCAAATTCCCCTGCGGCGACGGCATCCAAGGAAAAGACACCTCCGCCGGCGCCTCCGAAATCCAAGGGCGCGGGGATGCTAGCTAAGATGGGCTGGAGCACGGGACAGGGCCTGGGTGCCAACGGCGACGGCCGCACCGAGGTGATTGCCACGCACGCGTACCAGGAGGGCGTCGGCCTCGGCGCTGAGGGCGGGAATCTGGGCGACGCGGCGGAGCTTGCGCAGCGCAAGACGACGAATAGTTATGCCGAGTATGTGAATACGGTGCAAGATCGGGCTAGGGAGCGGTATAACAAGATGGGTTGAGGTGCTTTTCTTGGGGGTGACAACGGGCAACGGAGATACTGCTTGTGGTGCTTGCTACGGCGAGGAAGTAGAGATGGGAGGAGCAAGGCTATCATGGGGTAGCTTCCAGCACAACACATGCAGTACAAGAAACTTCTAGATGGCACAAAAGAATACAACAATGCTCAACTACAATTCAACATTTCACATCACTAGACTTCTTTTTGGCTTTCAAATCTGGTATATTGTAGACGAAGTATGTGCAAAAGAAAGGCACGGGAAAAAGTAGCCAGTCTCCGTCAAAAACGCTAGGTTACTACTTTCAGTAATCCACAATCTTGAGCCGGGCCTGCACGTCCTCAGGCAACTCCTCCTTCTTCACGATCCCCATGAGCACACAATCGCCCAGGAAGAAGAAGGCACGCTCCTGCGCGTAGCCCAGGTAATCGTACTCGTCGCCCTCGTCCTCGGCCTCGGCCTCCGCAGCAGCCTGCACCTCGGCTTTGGCGTCCGCGTCGCCCGCCGCGGCGGCGGCCTCGTTCTGCGCCTGCTTCTCCTGCTGCTCGATTTCCTCCTGGGACTCGAAGCCGGGTACCTTGGCCTGGACGACGCCCCACGCGACCCACTGCGCGCTGTTGATGCCGCGCCAGAGGCGGGTTTCCTCGTAGAGCTCCTTGATCTCGGCCTCGACGGCCTCCTCTGCGCGGCGCTCCTCTTCTTTCCAGTGGTTAGGCGGGACGCGGGCGTCGAGCATGAACTCGACGATGGAGGAGGAGGAGCTGGTCGGGAGGAGGGCGGGTGTGCCGACGGCGCTGCTGCCGTCTGCTGCGGCGCCGGCGGGGGTGAGGCGGGGGGTGGAGGCGCCGCCGTGGGTGTATTGGGGCCGGTGCTCGACGTAGGCTTTGAGGAAGCGGCGCTGCTCCTGGATGGTTGGGTAGACTGCCGTGTTGCAGACGAAGGGGAGGGATTCGTGGTGGTAGTTGTAGGACCATTCTGTGAAGTGGTTTGCGAACTCGAGGCCCGGGACGTTGGCGGCGGCGTACTCGAAGTCGATTACGACGAGCTGCTTGTGCTCGTTTGCTGGCTTTAGGAGGGGGGATTTCTCGTCTTCGGGGCGCATGCGGAGGATGTTGCCGTATTGGGTCTGGATGAGCGTGTTAGTTGGTGATTGACTTTGACATTTTGGGGGGAGAAGATAGGGTAAGTGTACTCACGTCGTTGTGGGCAAAGACGAGACGCTCGCGGATGGCATGGCCCTTGTAGGCGCTGAGAGCCAACTCGCGATACTTGTCGTAAAGCTCCTTGAACTGCTTCCACTCCACGCCACACACGTACCCGCGGTCGCGGAAAACGCAGTTGCCATTGCGCACGCCCTCGTCGAGAGCGCAAATCTTCTTCTCGACGTTGCCGAGCCAGGCGTCCCAGTTCTTGAGCACCGCGGGACCCTCATCCTTTTCCCGTTCCAAGACGTCGATGCCAAAGTGGAGCTCCCGCATGCGCTTAGCAATCTGCTTGGAGGTATCGGGATCGCGCAGATCGTTGGGGGTGAGGGTGATGGAGTTGAAGTACTCCTCGAAGCGGCCGTTGGTGAAGCACCCGAGGAGTCTCGGGCCAATCTTCTTTCGTGCCAGTCGCCGGAGCACACTGAGTTCGTTCTCGCGGTCGATGAGGGCTTCGAGTCCGTAGATGCGCAGGAGGAGCTTTGGTGGGGGCTTCTTGCCGGGGACTTCTTCGAGGTCTTCGGGAGGAGAGACGACGTAGACGGCGTTGGTCAAGGCTCCGCTGAGACGTTGCACGATAACGTTGTTGCCACTGTCGAGGGGAACTCTCCTCCATCCCTTGATTCTCAGAGTATGAGCCAGACGCACGATCTCGTTCTTGAACGTTTCCCAGGCCTTCTCCTTCTCGTCCGCCTGGCCACCAAGGGTCAGGTCATCAGTGCTCTTGCCACCACCGCTGTAGCTGAGAGTCTTGGAGTTGTCGAGAATTGCGTCGCAGGTTGGTACTATGACATCCTCGCCGATGTAATCGGTGTCGGAGCTCGCCGTCCTATGGAGCATGCTACGCGACAAGGACTTCTTGTGGCGAAGGGAAGGGCGCCTGCCGACCTTGGGGCTCATCTGAGGCACCGAGCTGATTCCCATAGACGCCATGCTGTCCTCGATGATCCTTTGCAGCCTATCGAAGGAAACGTCGCTGGAATCGGAGTCGATGGAGTCTGAGCGTGATCGAGGAGCAGCGGACTGGGCTGTCGGGTCTGCCGTCTCTGCCGCAGGAGATCGCTCCTTCTTGGTCTTTGACTGCGGTGAGCGGCGTCGAGGCGACGTCTTGCTCTTCCGGGCGGCCTTCTTCTTCTTCTCGTGCTCCAACCAGTCGTTGAGCTGGGCGAGCAGCTTCTGACTCTCGTAATGAGCCTTATGGCTGTGGCGATGGTGGTGGTGAGAGGCTTGAGCAGCGGCCGCGGCAGCAGCAGCAGCAGCAGCGGTAGCATCGTCGGAAGACGGACCAGGCGACGGCTCCATGACAGGGGAAGAGCGAGAGGATGAAGAGCTGGTGAGTCCCATGCGACCTGTCAACCTCTTGGCCATGTTGGCGGCGTACTGTCTCTTGTGGTGATGATCGGAAGGCGGGGCAGGGGGAGGAGGGGCGACAGCGTCAGCCTCTGGCTCAGCGATTTGAACGACTGCGAGAGTGTTAGTCAATCATGAGTCTTTTCTTGCAAGTCACAAGCCCAGCGACGATACCGGTCCATCAAGCCGTGTCTGCGGTGAGCAGCAAAGTGTTCCTGGGTGACGCGGGGGCAGGCACGCAGGCATGGGCACAATCATGAGCATTGGAAACGAGTTACTATCGCGGCTCGACTGCCAGCCACATGTGCGCGATCCCTTATCCTCCCATCACTGTCGAGATGACACGATACCACTTGATGCTGATGCCGAGCCTGCAGAGACCGTGGGTAGGTTTAAAAAGAGACGAAGCCAGACGTTTGTTTGAACTGACCTTTGGCGGTGTTGGACGCGCACTCTTCATCCGTCTTCATGGCTGATCGCAGGGGCTGCTGTTGTCCAGTGATCTGGGGCGACGAAGAGGACGACATCTTGGCAGACAAGACAGAGGAAGAAGAAGCGGGCGCAACAGAGTTTATGAGAGGAGGGAGTCGCGCGCGCGCAAGCAAAATCGGGTGATGGTGCTACCTAGTTCGCGGCTATGCGGATAGAGGAAATTTTGCTCGCGTGAGATGACAGGGTATTTGCAGTGTGCGTCGGTGAAGAAAATCGAGGTTATCCTCCTTTGGGGAGGTGAGAGGTGACAGTTTGCGATTGCAGCTTAGGTTGGGTATGGGGGAGCCTGGAAGGGGAGGGGCACAGAGAATGGGAATCCCACGATAAGTACGGAGTCGGGTGCTGGAGGTTTCTTATCGGGCCCGGCGCAAAACGACACGGAGGGGTTTATCGTGGGGCACACAGGCGATACGGGTCACCTCAGACCAGGTACCTTAGGTAGTGTACCTTGAGATGGACCCCAACTGTGAGGGGTGACGGGGGTTTGGCTGCAGGCTGGGTTAGGTTGGGTTCTCAAAGTGGTTCTGGGAGAGGAAGATTTACGAGAGGATGAGACGAGAATGGCCAGAGATGTGCAGGGAGACGATGCAAAGAAGAAGGTTGTTCAGATGAAGGGTAAAAGGATAAGAAGGAAAATGGAAGAATAACACGTTGAGCGGTTGTTAGGCGAATTACAGCCGCAGCAAAAGGGCAACTAGTCGTGTGGTGCGAGGTTCTGAGGAGGTTGCACTTATGGGCCGTTGGACGCTTTGGTTGACCGAGCCGTGGGGACGGGGACCACTGGGGAGAGCTCCAGGCAATGGATCCCAGCTGGAAGTGGTCAGGTGCACCCCTCGCCGTCATCCCTGCCCGCTTTACGCCCCAATTACTGTGCGTATCTACTGCGTAAAGGTACCTTATCATTGGTCCCAGGTTTCTTATAGCGCACTTTAGGCCGTACATTGTCCCACAGTGCCGCAAATGCACCCGACGACAACCGCACAAATTTGGTATTCCACCGACTTCCGCCCACCTCACATGCTAAGGTACCTTGTCTTCAGGTAGCTTCACAATCCAATTCCAGAGCAAGGGTTCTTCTTATCGTCGCACTAACACCAATTCGCTCTTCCATCACTTCACCACCAGCTAAAACTTCGGGAAGGATTCTGTCACCGACGTGACATCTCACGAGGCCATAGAAACATACTTTAGAGTACCTTAACCAACGTCGAGTTTGGCACCTTTAAGTCTCTGTCAGCCCGGTTCCATGGCAATGCCACGCAACCCACGCAACCACCCCGAAAAGACAAGACTAAATGTGACGTCAGGGGGACCCTACTGTACCAGTCGGGAGCTCCCGACCCTTGCTTTCCATGGCATGGCGCGCGCGTCTTGCATGTGACGTACATGGCGACACACCAACAGTTCGCCCCCAAAATTGACTGCAGTTGACATCAATTGACAGCTTTGGGCGAAAATGGTAATTGGGTTCTTCTCCAATTACCATGCCGGTAATTGCCATGTGCCTTAATCGACCGTCCAATCTCATTCTTTAAACATACACGACGCTACATCGCTGGGAGCAGCCCGTTTAGAAGTCTAAATTTCAAAATCCTGTTTCGATACATGTTCAGATACCAGTACGCATACGCTTAGCACACACAAATGTCTCTCTCGAGATTGAGCTCAGCCACACCTTGTATTACACCTTCCAGCTGGATTTGTAGTTACACATCTCACCCTGCCATTCACTGGTGAGCTAAGGCTACCTAAACACAATACACTCTTGGTCCATCCGCTGGAGTTTCTAGTACCAACCAACATGCTCCAACGCATGGTTAGATCTTGGCCGACCTTCCCTCCCTCTGTAGCGCCCACTCAACCGCCGCCTTGACATCATCCACAATCATCTTGGGCTTATGCGTAGGTGCGCCCCTCTCCTGACTCCAAACACCCGTCTTCACCAGCACAGAAGCCCACTCCGTCTCCTCGTTGCTATAGTCATTCGCGCCCCGGATGTCGCTCTCCGGGTTATCTCCCACCATGTACACCGTCTTCAACGGCGCCACATCTCCACCACCACCAACACTCTTACTCATACCAAGAAGCGTCTTTCGATGGGCATCAAGCACCCGCTCCGCATACTGATACGTAGTCGCAAACGGCTTCCCAAACACAGTCCTCTTCAACTCCGCCTGCCCCGCCGTGACCTCCTTCCACACGCCCGCCACAGCCGCCTGGAACGCCCCCTGCCCGAACCGCGGCTGGTGGTACGTCGTCGACCAGAACAAGTCCGCATTCGAGAAGATGAGCGGCGGCTGCCCGTCCTGTTGCCATCCGGCGTTTGGCAGCGACGCGTCGCCGTTCTTGGGCGAGTACGTTCCCAGCAGACCATTGCGCGATAAGAGCAGGTCGGTGATGATTTGGATGTCGAGAGCCCAGTCGCGCGGATCGTTGAAGACGAACATGGCATCGATTTTGAGCGCGTCCGCGTCTGATATGGTACCGTCATGGATCGGTTTCGGCAGGGGCTCGTGGGAGTCTGCGTAGACGGACTTTTTGAGGAGTTCAAAGGGGAATACTTCGGGGTGGGCGTGGATGATGTCCGCCGGCGTCACCACGTTCTTGAAGCCGTACCTTGTTTGGTTGTCAGTTCATGTTGAGCTCACAGAAACGCGCAAGAACTGACAGCTTCGCAATCTCTCGACACTTCTTCGCATCGGCACCCGTCAG
Organism: Colletotrichum simmondsii; assembly: GCA_001563135.1. NCBI lineage: Eukaryota > Fungi > Ascomycota > Sordariomycetes > Glomerellales > Glomerellaceae > Colletotrichum > Colletotrichum simmondsii. Next base: position 39,389 of record JFBX01000853.1, read on the forward strand.
GAAGATAGTCTTGTCTCCCAGACCCTCCGGCCCCTGCACCAGCTCCTGAAAGGGAGTGTGCGACTGGACAAAGTTGTCCACCGAGAGCTTGACCCCGAGCTTGTCGCTCAGGTCCTTCACCCGTACGGCCTCGGGCTTGCCCCCGCCGTTGGTCAGGAGGATGAAGGGGATGTTGTTATCGTTGAGGTACTGCAGCGACTCGGCGGCCCCGGGGATAGGCTTGGCCACGTGCAACAGAACGCCGTCGATGCTGAGCTTTCTCGTTAGTCACGCCTCTCATAAAGCTGCTGGTGGAACATGGGTGACGGTTATGGCTTCCAGAACCACATCGGGCCCCAATGAGCTACGCATTGTTGCGCCATGGGGCTTGACTCACTCAAAAGCAAATGCAAACGACGGAGCTTCACCCGCCTCGAAAACCGGCTTCTTGCTACTGAACCACCGCTCCGAGCCAACAGTCTTGGTGACACCAAATGAACTCGTCAAAGGTATCGTAGCCCTCCTCAGCCCGGAAAGCCCTCTCTCGTGACGCCCGATACCGGCAGCCGCGCACCTGAAAGGTGTCGGTGAAGTGGTGGTGAGTGGCCTTGAAACGAGCCGACCGAGGCCCGTTGCCCTGACTGCCTGTCTCATGATGTGTAAAATGCAAACCCTTTCAAAATCAATCTGGAATTCAAATATGCCGCATGACAGAACGCGAAAGGAAAATGGGTGCTGTTTGAGTGTAAGAGTGATGATGAGTCGAGGTTGCCCGTGTGGTTGAAGTTGAACCCGCGGGCACGGATAACGGATAACGGTCAACGCTGAGCTCTCTCCCCTGCAGGGAACCTACCCCTGCCATCCGTCCAATGCTCTCCGCTCGCTCGCTAATTTTAGCGGCCAAGCCGACCTCAGGTCTGCGGGGTGCGTGTTGAGCCCAACACTCAATGCAACAGCTTGAAACCGACTTGCAGTAGGTGCAACTTAGGTATTGAAAATAAGCTACATTCTGATACGAAGGAGATGCAGTTTAGATGTATACTGTCTTTTCCGTGGCTGAGGTCTATGTGCGTAAGTCGCAAAAAAGACAATTATTCGGCTCTCTGTTAATAGATATCTGAATAACGAAGGGCCAGGAGGTTGTTTGACGATTCCTTACTAGACTCAAAATGCAACTGCTAAACATCCACTGCCATCTTCACGTTTGAGCAACATATCGGTCTTCATCCATTGAAAAGCAAGGCCAAGGTGGGCGAATCCTCAACCTAGTTCTACCGACTGCAAACGTCGCAAGGTATTACAGTGTGATTGAGTGGTCTTGGAGCAACGATGGCTCAAAGGTCTATCCATATGACAGTTGATGGTACATATTACACAAGTTGGTACACAACACACTTTTCATCAATCTTCTACTCTCCCTCTCACAGCCTACTCCTCCTTCTTCCACCCTCCCTGCCAATCATTCATATGATCCAGAATAATCTTGGCCGCCTGGGACGGCGAGTGCTGCCGCCCCAGCGCCTCCACAAAGTCGCCCTCGGGGTCCATCAGGTAAAAGTATATGCTGTGGTCCACCAAGTAGTCCTGGCCCGGCTTGACGTGCTGCGGCGTGCTGAAGTAGACGCGGTACAGCTTGCACATGGCCTTGATCTCGTCGTAGGTGCCCGTCAGGCCAATGAACTTGGGATGGAACTCGGACAGGTACTCCTTGACCACCTTGGGCGTGTCGCGCTCCGGGTCGCAGGTGATGAAGAGGGGCAGGACGGAGCCGGGGCGCTGCTTCTCGACGAGGTCGTACATCTGGGCCATCTTGTCGAGTTCGTCGGGGCAGATGTCGGGGCAGTGCGTGAAGCCAAAGTAGACCTGTGGCAGACATGGTCAGCTCTTCCTTCTTCTTCTTCAATTGCGACATTGTACGGCTCCACGAACCAGTGCGTAGCGACCCTTCATATCCTCGCTGATGAACTTGTTGCCGTTCTGGTCGGTCAACTCGAATTGTCCTCCCACCTTGGGCCGTCCCATGCCCTTGGTCGCCTCCGCGATGCGCTTGCGCTCCATGCGCTGCTTCTCGGCCTCAAAGTACCATGTCAGACCAACACCGGTTCCGACGAACAGCAGGCCTGCCTTCCATGAAAAGGGCTGGTTCAGATATCCAGTCAGCATGACCAATCTCAATTATAACGGCACCCAAGTACTCTAGATAGAGACCATACCCCTGCTCTGTATCTGCTCTTTGCCTCCTCCACAGTCTTGAACGTCTTCGTCCTCCTTTGCGCCGGGGAAGGTCTCGTCTGAAGCATGCTCGGTGCAGCGGCAGTCGGCCGGGTCTGCTTAGGAAATGTCGATTGGGAAATGCATCGTCGGCATTGTGTCGAAGTTGTGGAGGAGAAAGACTTCCACAGAAGCCTCGTGGTGGCTTGCGACATGGTTGAGGTGATTGAAGGTTTAATCAACGAGACGATGCAGGGCGACCGGGAAATCTGGGAGTCTTCGTCATTCGAAAATCGTAAGACTCCAAAAAGCTCTCGGTGAGCTTGGGCCACCTTCCAAAATATTGTGGGTCGGAAGAACCATTGATGCGGGTTTCCTTCCCTTTTGTCCTGTTCACCGAAGTAGACCGAGATCCAGCCGATTTCACCGAGACAGCTGTGGGTCTTTTCTTAATGCTGGACCTTCCACTCTCACTCACTCTCATTCTGTAACTTCACTCTAGTGAATCTCAACGCTGTGCATCACGTAACAAACGAAATTGTCTTTCATTTTCTTCTTTTTACTAAAAATCACTCTTTGTTCTCACACTGCGCTCTCAACATCTGTGTTCCACTTTCAGGTCGTCACTGCTGTAAAGATATATGCTGGAAGCCATGGACTCAGACGTGGAGCCAAAGATCAAAGGCGGCGAGGATGAGGATCTCGAGATGGCAGACGCGCCCGGCCAAGTTCCCACCACATCTCAAACGGCACATCAAAACCCAGAGGATGAGCAAACGGATTTCAATACGGCGCCATCATCACAACCCGATTCTTCTCTCCCACCTCCAACTAGAGAGGCGTTTTCTCCTTCCACCATTCTAGAAACCACCGAGAAGCCATCAGAATCTCAAAAGATGGGCCCGAAGAAGAAGGGAACCGCTGCGGTCAAGAAGGTGCCGAAAAGACCCAAGGGTGGCCCCTCGAAATCAAGCAAGCCCAAGAAGCAGACCGACGCAGCGTCCACAACATCATCCGCCAATTTACACGACGACTTGGCAGGAGGTTCCGACGATGAATCTGACAACGGACCATACTGCATATGCCGCGGTCCAGACGATCACCGGTTCATGATCTCATGCGACATGTGCGACGACTGGTTCCACGGCGAGTGCATCGGCATGAGCAAGGAGGTTGGCGAGAACCTCATTGAGCGCTTCGTCTGCCCTAACTGCTCAGACGGCGACCAGAACGTCAGTCTCTTCAAGAAGACGTGCTCGTACAGGAACTGCATGAAGGCGGCGCGTCTCTATGATGGTCCGGAGAACAGTAGCGTCTTCTGCAGCGATGAGCATGCGCACATGTTTTGGGAGAAGAGCATCGCGGCCCTGCCGAAGAAGCACTCATCCAAGAACGGCTCACAGGACGGACTTACTCAGGAGGAGGCCATGGGTCTGTTGGCTAGCACGCTTGCCGGTGTCGACCCGGAAGATGGTAGATGGAAGGTCCAAACCAAGCCGTTTGCTCCAAAGAAAAACGGAGGTACGCAATTGAGTTTAACGGCTCAACTGGATTGCACAATTAGACTGACCACTTCTTGCAGCCGAAAGCCCTGAATCCAAGACTAAGAATCTTGTACCGGCGTACCTCACCGAGGAGGAGAAGGAGATTCTTACAGTCTCAGCCGCGGAACGCAAGAAGCTGGGCGAAGAGGTCCTCCTCTGCCAAAAGATGCTCCAGATTCTCGAGTGGTCCAACGACCGGCGAAAGGCCCTCATCGCCTCCAAGCAATTCGAAGACGCGGCGTGCGGCTACGACTACCGCCTCGATCAGGTGGGCGTTGTTGGGCCCTTTGCCAATTGGCTCAAGTCGGACGAGGCCAAGGAGATCTACAAGGCGGGCAATCTCGACGTCGGCAGCCGGCTGAGCGGGGAGGACAAGAACATTTGCGACAAGAAGCGGTGTAAGCCTCATCAGGGATGGTACTCGATTCATACTAGAGATGTGAAGTACCAGATGAAGCTTCTAGCGGTGGACGCGAACACGAGGCTCGACGAGGAGCGCCGCATCAAGGAGGCGGCAGCGGAACGGAAGCTGAGGAAGGAGGCGGAGCACAATACCGTGCAGCGTGTTTTGCCGGATGGGACTTTGAGCCCGCCGATAGCTACGTGATATGGCTTTGGCTTCGTTTCAAAATTTTTGAGATTTGTTATAAGGCGATGGCATGGACAAGGCGTTTCTGGGTCAAAAAGGCCTGAGATATCGCTGTGCCCAGCGAGAATACCTAGGTTGTGGCTCGACACTGCGACAGAGAGGCAATGTAGTCTAGTCACTTTGGAATGCTTTGAACAGATGGCCGAAAGCCGTCCATAATCACAATCACGACTTGATACGATTCCCAGCATGGCGGTGATGGATAATGGTATCAATCTGTGCCTTTACCCATCGGCATCAATATCACTCAACTCCCACACCTCTTTGCCGGTAATTATTTCTCTTCAGCTGACAGGTTTGTTCACCATGTCAAACCAACGTAGCAAAGACATAATACCAAGAAATGAAGCATTCTGTGGAACCGTAATTCTAGAAGCAAGGGATCAAACATCCTTCAAAGGATGTTCACCTCGTACAAATCGCCAGTGACTAAGCACCCCGGACACGCCAAGACGTCAATTCGGCCCGCGACTTGTCTCTGCTTGTCTTTGATCCTTCAACTTTCCCACACCAAAAAATCTCTCACCCATTTCCCATCTTCTCATTTGCCATACACACTCATTTTGGCATGCTCCCCGCGTCATACACCAAGCAAAGCAACCACACCAAGAATGCGTCAAGAAATAACAAAGCCCCTGAATGTACGAATATGGCATTCCACCAGGTGTCCATCATGATATTCCACACCACCCAATGGCCCTCCATTGCCCCATTTCCCTTGCCGCCAAGCACAGAGCCGAGGAACCCGTCGTGCCCGTCTGGGGTGTTCTGCTGTGCCTCTCTAACCATCTCGGGGCTGGCGCGACCAGACTATCAAACCCCAAATCTCCAAATCTCGTAAAAACAACGAACCCTCAAGGTGGCGCGAGGTCTGCCTACCGGTATCATGCAGTCAGGCTAGCTCCAACGGCCCCAGATAGCCCTGCTGGGCGTGGCTCCAAAGAGTCTTGCCTTTCTGCTCCATTTTTGCGGCTGTACTAGGGGAGAGTTTCCGCTGGTTGCCCATTGACAGAAAAGGACGTGCGATCCCGTCGCCGTTTGGCGTCTGACAGCTCCGGCCGACGATACTCTGCTTTCTTCTTCCTCCTGCAGTCTTACCGGCCTTCTGTCGTTACCTGCCCATGCCCCCGGCTTCTCGAATGACTATTCAGACGTTTGCCAGGATAAGCTTCTCCGCATAAGAAGCAGTCTGCGGGGGTGGAGCAGACGTAAACAACAGGGACTCGATCTCCAACCACAGGCGTCCGTTTCTCGAGGGAGTTGAAGCTTTGGCCCCCCCTCCCCAGTCCACAGGGATGAAGCTATCCACGACGGCCTTGGCCCTCGCGGCCCTGGCGTCGGGAGCCCTCTCGCAAAAGGTCATCTCAGCCAACTTCCACAAGATCCAGCTCCACGTAGACCTAGTTCAAATCACCCGCCGCGACACCCTCACCCTCGCGGCGCTCAACAACATCACGGGTGGCGGGTACTACTCGGAAGTCGAGATCGGCACACCGGGTCAGAAGGCGCTGCTGCACGTCGACACGGGCAGCAGCGACACGTGGATCGTCGACAAGCAGGCCGATCTCTGCACGAGTACGAGGTTGCAGCGCCAGTACGAGACGGGGTGTACCGAGACGTACAACTCGACGGCGAGCTCGACGTACAAGGTTGTCGGCCAGAATGGGTTTGATATCACGTACCTTGACGGCAAGAATATCAAGGGAGATTACATCTCAGATGTCGTCAGCATCAATGGAAAGACGGTCAAGGATCAGCAGCTTGGGTTGGCGATTCAGACGGTCAAGGGTACGGGGTTGATTGGGCTCGGATTCTCACAGACTGTGGCGACGAAGCGCAAGTATCCTACCATTCTCGACAACATGGTCACGCAGGGCGTCATAGGCAGAAAAGCCTTCAGTATATGGCTGGTAAGGGAGGCACTCTGCAACTTTTCATTCTCCAGCATGTCCACTAATCTTAAAGAGTAGAATGATCTTTCGTCGTCTGAGGGGACATTACTGTTCGGCGGCATTGACACGGAGAAATACATCGGCTCGCTCACCACGCTCCCGCTCGTCAACGACCACCACTCAGGCAACATGACAAGCTACAGCATATCCATGACAGGCGTCGAGATCGAAACACCAGACGGCAAAACGGTCAACATGGCCGGGGACAACTTCAACGCCGCGACCGTCCTCGACTCCGGATCAACGATTTGTCTTCTTCCAGAGCAAATGGCAAAGGCGATCTGGGTCAAATACGACGTCGTCGACGCCGGGTACGGCTTCATCGACTGCAAGTGGCGAGGTCCCCAAGGCGAGGGAATCTTTTTCGACTTTGCTTTCGCCGGCGTCAAGATCCGCGTGCCAATGGAGGAGATGGTCCTGGATAACCTTGACCCCATCATGGACCAGGTCAAGGGCCTCACCCCATTCGACAAGCCCTGCATGTTTGGCATCCAGAACAGCGCCACGTTCGATGTCAACAGCACAGAATTTGCGCTTTTGGGCGATACGTTCCTACGCAGCGCGTACGTCGTCTACGACGAGGCAAACCACCAGGTCGGCATCGCACAGTCGAACCTCAACGCGACCCGGACCAATGTGATTGAGCTCCGGGCGGGCGAGACTGCCTTGCCGACGGCCACGGGTGTGGCGAGCCAAGCTAGTACGCCGGCGCCGACGTCGACGAGAGCCGGGACGGGTACGGGGACGATGACGAGAACGGCGGCTGCTGGGATGGGTACGGCGGTTGCGTCGGCAGGCGCTGCGACGCCGTCTTCGAGCGAGTCACCGAATGCCGCGTCACATCCTGGGCTGGTGGCCTCGGAAACGGACGGGTTTTTGGTCATGGTGCTCATGTCTGTCTTTGCTGTCGTTGGCGCGGCGCTGATGGCGGGTTAATTCTTATATGCATATACTTACTCATACTTTTAAATGATAATGTAATTTGATGTCAAGATACAGGCGCGCTTCGACACGTTCGGGACGGCTTCAAAGCATGGCCTATGTTGCATTCACTGTGTCTATCTTCGTTCTGTAGATTGTTTTTGATAGAACTATATCAATTGAATCAATAACTGGCCTGATGTATTCAGTCAATCGCGATTCAGACTGTCGTCTCAAACTGCGGGATGTCACTGGTTAAAGTTCGAGCTCATCAATGGAGGAGGGGAACCGGTGGAGCGGTTGCACCCGAAGGGGAAATTTTTTTCACGCCGGTTTTTCGTCACCCGTGCCGAGCGGACGGTGCGCCGCGACCTTTTCAACCTTTTGAACGTCTCCCAAACTCATCCCGAACTCGGCTTCGAAAACCTGACTCATCCTCCGTCTTTTATTCACCAAGGTGCGTCAAACTACTGTCTACAAGACCCAAACTCACGTCACTCACATCTGACGACTTAGGCTGACCTCTCCGTCCCTTGTCGCGCTATAACAACTCGACTGCCCCTCCATTGAACCCCTCCAAAGCCGACAATTTCAACCCCTCCACCCCACATTCACTCACCTCACACACACGGCTCTCACACAATGGCGACCGCTAGCGTCACATCCGTCGACCTCACCGGCCTCAAGAAGATTGGCCAGGGCAAGGTCCGCGATGTCTTCGAGGTCGACGACAAGACGCTCCTCTTCGTCGCCTCCGACCGCGTCTCTGCTTTTGATGTCGTCATGAAGAACGGCATCCCTGACAAGGGCGCCATTCTCACCCACGCCTCTGTAAGGCTCATTCTCTCATCCCACTCCACTCACTCACTCACTCACTCACTCACTCACTCATTCAAATCCTCTCACTCCTCACAACCCCTTCTCATTCTATAACCTCGAATCTAAGATCATATGAGAAATCATCTTTACTAATACGACTTCCCAACGGCACATAGGCCCACTGGTTCAAGGTCCTCACCGACCGAGTCCCCGGCCTCAAGACCCACTTCATCACCCTTGACCCCCCGGCCGGCCTGCCCGCCGCCGACGCCGCTCTCATCAAGAACCGCGCCATGCAGGTCCGCCGCCTCAAGGTCATCCCCCTCGAGGCCATCGGTATGTCTCAGCTTCATTCCTCTCATACTAAACCATCTCGTGCTTGTAAATACTGACTGCGAACCCCAACAAGTCCGCGGCTACCTCACCGGCTCCGCCTGGAACGAGTACAAATCAAAGGGCACCGTCCACGGCATCCCCGTCCCCGCCGGCATGCAACAGTCCCAAGCCTTCGCCACGCCCCTCTACACCCCGTCCACAAAGGCAGAACAAGGCGAGCACGACGAGAACATCCACCCGGACGAGGCAGTCAAGCTCGTCGGCGCAAAGTACGCCAACCGCGTCCAGGAGCTCGCCCTCCAGCTCTACGCCGCGGCGCGCGACTACGCCGCCGAGCGCGGCATCATCCTCGCCGACACCAAGTTCGAGTTCGGCGTCGACCCGGACACGGACGAGGTCGTGCTCGTGGACGAGGTGCTCACGCCCGACAGCAGTCGGTACTGGCCTGCTGCGGGGTACGCTGTCGGCCGCGACCAGGAGAGCTTCGATAAGCAGTTTATTCGCAACTGGTTGATTGAGCAGGGGCTTAAGGGTAAGGAGGGCGTTGCGCTGCCTGAGGATGTGTGCAAGGCTACGGCGGAGAAGTATAAGGATGTCTTTGTCAAGTTGGTGGGGAAGAGCTTTGATGAGGTCGTTGCGTGAGGATAGTGCTGAGGAGAGTGGAATTCGTGTTTACTATCAGTTGCTTACTACATAAAAGTCATTAGGTATGCCACCTTGGCTTCCAAAGAAATGGGAATAGGATGAGAAATGGAGAGATGTTTCTTGATGAGTATTGCTGAGGATTTAGACATGTCCATTGACTTGTAAGTTGTCAAGACCTTCCGCCGGGCAGGAGGTATAAATGAGACTTAACGGCTCGAAGAAACATCGGCTGTGCGTCTCCAAAATAGAGAGCAGCAGCAGGTGAGCCGTGCTCTGAGGACTGGATATCAACACCAAAAGGACTAAAGATAGAGCCAACAGGCAAACAGTCACAAATCGTTATCAAATATAACATGCAGGTAAACACGTGATGCTTGCAAGGATCTCTTGAACAGTGTCTTTGTCCACAGTTCCAACCAACACTCGTAGTTTTCAAAACGCCCCTACTTGAGCTGAACGTAACCTTGATCATAAGCTCAACCTCGTAAATACGTCTTCATCCAAATTGGCAGCTTATCAAGATGGGTTCTCGTGGTGACACCGTATCATCGGCGCCTATAATAGCCTTTGGAAGCGACATTCGAAAGCAATGCTTCTCTTTTGCCGAAGATTATCATCCTCTCAATCACGGCTCATTCGGGACTTTCCCAAAAGAAGTCCGGGATTACCAAAGACGATTACAGGACGAGAGCGAGGCGAGGCCAGACACGTTTATGCGATATACCTATCCCAAGCTCCTCCGTGAGAGCAAAGCCGCAGTTGCGCCCCTCCTCGGAGCGGATCCCGGCGAAGTCGTTTTCGTTCAGAACGCCACCACGGGGGTTAATACCGTGCTCCAAAACTTGGACTTTCAGGCCGGCGATGTGATCATTTACTTCAATACGATATACGGTGCCTGCTATAAGACTATTCAGTCACTTTCGGAAGATCGGCCATTTTCCTCGCACGCGATCGAGATTGCATACCCCATCGACGATGACGAAATCATACGACGATTCCGATGTGCGGTGGAGGAAGTGAGAATAAAGGGAAAGACCCCGATGCTTGCAATGTTTGACACGGTTCTCACAAGCCCTGGGGTCAAGTTTCCATTTGAGAGATTAGTGAAAGCTTGTAAAAACCTTGAGATCTTGAGCTTGGTAGACGGCGCCCATGGTGTCGGCCACATTGATTTGAGTCATCTTGGTGTTGATGTTAGACCTGACTTTTTCATCAGCAACTGCTACAAGTGAGTCAACCCCCCCTTTAAATCAACCTCCTGAATGAATTATTGACGCTAATCTCGAATTAAGATGGTTGATGGTCCCGAGGGGGTGCGCCGTCCTCTACGTACCGTTCCGGAACCAAGCCATATTCTCTTCAACGGTGCCCACATCATGGGGCTACGAGATCGAGGAGAATCGTACTAAGATGGATGCGCGAGACTACTTCTCAAAATTGTTTGATAAGATCTCTACCACAGACAACACACCATATTGCTGTTTACCCGCAGCACTCGACTTCAGGGCCCGAGTCTGCGGTGGCGAAACGAATATTCGGGAATACTGTGAGAAGATTGCCCGTCAAGGAGGCGATGTGATGACAGAGATCCTCGGTACAGAAGTCCTCGGCGCATCATCCGCTTCGTTTCGGCAGTGCTGTTTCGTCAATGTCCGCCTTCCCTTGACTCTGGCCGACCTCAACGTCGGCACATCCGCGGGGCGAGGGATAGCGAAATGGATACAAGAACTGACGCCGGCCGAGTACGAGACTTACATCCCCATCAAGTTCTATGCAGGCGGCTTTTGGTGCCGGATTAGTGGTCAGGTATACCTCACGCTGGAAGATTTTGAGTGGGCGGCAGAGACTTTGCTCCTAATCTGTAAGCGGGCAAAGGCTGGGGAGTGGAAATGAAGACTGAATACGAATCTTCCATGCATGACCGAGTGCTACTTAAAATGAGCAGGTTTCAATGAGATTCCACGACAATTGCCTTTCTCAATATATCAGGATTTTGTGCTACGCACATCCATGAACCCCATGGTGTAGCTATCGGATTCTAATGGAGTGTGATGATCATTGCCAAGTGCCAACATGTGCTTACGATCGAAGCCAGTAGTAAATCAGGGTACTCGAATCATTCGCATTGACAGAAGTAGGTAGAAGCGGGTTTCAATGCTTGCCCCCATATTTCTTAAGTGCCTTGACTTGAAGCATCTCGCTCTTTAAAAACAAGAGGGGGAAAAAAGAGTAGATATCTCCACGCTAGAGAATTGAAAGATTCTGTATAAGGCCTTAGACGGGAGAGAAAACGCCTTGTCAATCTGCATTAGCTGGAACTTCCCAACAACCTAATTCGGGCAAACATGTTTAGGATTCCCACGGAGAAGCAGATTTACCCTCATGTTGAATGATACGGCCTCAGTGGCGCAGCAGAGCCCAGGCTTTCTGCTCAAGGCACCATACCAAACCTATGCAGATCCTGCATGACGCCCATGGTAAGTGTATAATGGGCGCCTCTTCTTGTGTGGCGCTATCTTACTCGCGGGCTTTGATGCATTGTAATCCATTAGGCAAACAATTGCCTGGCCGGCTGACCTGCCACATGCCCATTCAGGGACTTCATTGGCACCGTACATCAACCCATGTCGTGTATATTAAGCCGCGGAGATGGAAGCGCACTTTCTAACCATCAGATCCAGGGATTCAGCCAAGGAATTGGCAGCCATCTTATACTTAGCCCGGCTGCCTCATGCGGCCTGATCCAACAGCGCACCCAGTCATCTGGTCCGCATATGAAGACGTATGTATAAGTGTGTTCGCAGAAAAATATGGATCCTTCAATTCTGTTTGATACATTGGTACGATCGCTATTGCAAGGTCGAGCCGTCTCACTTATACTACCCCGCCAAAGATTCCAATGGAGAACGATCTGGATTACGACACACCTTTCACGCCTCGCGACCGTCTGCTGATCGCGGGGCTGACCAACCTCACCGAGTATCGAATCGAACGCCGCGAGGCTGAGCTCTGGGCTGTCAGAGATTGCAAGTTTCTCATACTCGATGAAGAAATAGACGTGGTTGATGGGAAAGGAAAGCAGCCAGTGCCTTTTACGCCCAGGCCACTGGATGAAGTGCATGAGAAGAGATCCGGCATCTCGAAACGGTCTATAGAGCGTGGCGACGACAGAACTGCTCACAATAATAAGAAAAGGAAGGGAAAGGAAATTCAGAATGATGATTGGGAAATGGAGGAATCGCCATCAGGGGCACGGCTTCAGTTTTGCCACAACGTGGAGCCCAGATATGCCCCCTCGTCAATCCCTAACGCGAATGGCCCCCCTCTGGAGGATTTTGAATGCATCATTTGTGCCCACTGCCCCGAGTTCCCAAACGACAGAAAAACAAGCCGTTTCCGTCTCTACAGACCGAGAGATGAGTTCCCGGAGTTATTTGAGAACGGCATACCTTCAGCAAACAACATCTGCGCGCACTATCTGGCCATTTCTTACTGCTGGCCTCCTCAACAGAAAGACGACGACGGCAATACCATTGAGATCCCCAGAACATACAAAGTCCGCGACCTGAATGGAGTCGTCCGCGCAAACAGAGCCCTGGACGATATACTTGACCGTGCTGTAGACGTCGCGAACAGCTTCGGTCTCCGCATGATCTGGATCGATCAAGAATGCCTTCCCCAGCCGCCTCAAGATGCCGAGTCTCCCTACAAGGAGGATAAACAACTTGGAATTCAAGCAATGGACATTGTATACAACAGGGCCTTTGTTACCGGGGGTCTGCTAGATGTCGCCATATCAAACTGGCAACAGCTGGAGAAGATCCGAGGCTTGATTTCGAAGACCAGAAATTCAGGTACCAATCACCTAATTACGAACGACCGAGACCTGGAGATAGTCATGGCATTTCTTGCAAAAGTCAAGAGTGATCGATGGTACACCCGTGCGTGGGTGGTTCAGGAAGCTATCAGCGCTGGTGATAACCTCAGTCTTGTTTTCAAACGTGGCGCTGGACTGCCCGAGCGATCGAGGCCTCGAATACCTAGCAAAAGGAGTGGCTTGCCAACTCATTCGCTTGAGAGCGAGGACCAAAGACGCGGTATCCCGTCCGACGTTGTTTGCATCATGGTACACGAGTTCCGTGGCATTGTTCAGGCCGCGAAGACATATCTTCGACAACATTCACTCGAGGGCGACGAGTTCAACTTGTTCCGCGAGGGAAGGATGTATGAAGCCATGGGGATTATTGCCGAGGTTGAGAGCTTGCATCCTCCATTCTGGAAACCGAAACACGATAGCTTCAAGTTCGGGGCGCGAAGTGCCATTTCGTTTGGCATCCGACCCACCGTGGACGCAGCCGGCGCCCTGACGTTGCTTAATACAAGAGGATGTTATCATAGCGAGGACCGCATAGCCATCATGGCGAATATGTGTGGTTACGAACACCGACTAAACCCGGCAGCCGTTGCCAAAGACCGCATCTCGCTTCGTGCAGTGCTTCTGACCTTGTCACTCATCAACAACGACTTCTCTCTGCTGGTTCCGGAGGCATACTCAGGCACCGTCCTGGGAGACGCCAACGATGAACCGAGTTTCGATCTTCTCCAAAACATCCGACCAGGCTGGGTGCATCCTTTTGATGTTGGCTTGCAGTTTCTGGATCAAGTGACCATCCGTGGATTCGATCTTCCAAGAGCCATACTACGCGAGAGGCGGCCCGGCATACTTGGGGTACCGGCGTATCTTTGGGATGTTGAAACCCCGATCGACCTGATCCCAATAAGGGTTCAGTGGCTCGAAGAATGGCTCAACTTATGTTGCATCAAGACCGAGCTTCTTCCCATACCGAATGAAGAACCGCATGCGCGTCGACTGCGGAAAAATGTGATATCTGAGCAGATGAGCTGGCCAAAGTCGAAATGGGTAAAGCAGCAGTTAGCTGGGGAGAAATTCCTCAGTAGCAATTCCGCGTTTTGGAGCGGTATCGAACAATACGCAGGCACAGCCAAAATATCCTTGTGTCTTCTCGCGAACAGGTTGGACGCCAGCCCGACTCGTCAGGCAGTGTTTGGAAGGCTTTTCTTTGACATTCTTCGATTCCTGCACAACCAAGCCACAGTTGAACCAAGGGTTCAAGGAGTTGCCAACAGCATATGGCAATCCATGCGTGTGGATGCAGTCCACGAAGACCTCCCAGCCTTGCCCGACAATGTCACCGAAGAACTCTTTAACCATCCTGCTGTACAGCGCAACAAGTTTCGCACCATTGCGCTGGACAAAACCCGAACTGGAGAGTATTACCAGACCTGGTTTATCGCTCGCATCATGATGTATGGCAATCTATACGTAGGGACCAATAAGCCAGAACCCCGTGACGACAAACTTGCCGGCAAACAAGCCACTGCATCGAAATCGGAGGCCAATCAAGCAAATCAGCATGAGGTTGGTGAGCACGACGACATTTCAACTTTAGCCAAGAAATCCGCAGTCAATTGTTGCATCATGCACCGTCAATATAACAGATCAATGCTCTCATACGTCTTTGCTGCCGATGAAATCCATCATTATTGTCACCTACAGACGAAAGCCGAGAAGGACTCTAGGCTTGGAGGTCTTCACGCACAGCTCACACCTGGGTCGATGGTGTCTTTCATGGAAACAATAGGCGCGTACCAGAACTCTGAAGGGGAGATTTGTCGAGCAAAGGAGCTTTTTTCTATCTTCGACGTAGACGGGCCATGCGAGATCGCTGTCCCCTACGACAATGCTTGGGAGATGATTCCCCATCCGACAATGAGGAGCATGAGCGTTTGCTGGGTGGTTGAAATCGGCAGCGCTCCTGATGAAGGTGAAGTATCGCGTGTAGAGGAGGTGACGAGAATGAGCAATGGGGCCCCATCGTCGTCCGCCAGTAGTTGGAGGAAAGAATCCATCACTATGAAAGTGTTGAACAAAGTTAGAGGTTTCTGGCCTATCATGCACACACATCCGACTGAGAAGTATACGCTTGCCGATATGGGATGTTAGGTATAGATCCAAGTTTTCTAGGGTTTTACTGCCGACTCTAGACCCAATATCAACCAAAAGCTCCCCTTCCCAATCTGCTGACAACACTTGTGATGTCGCTGCCACGCCATAGATCCTTTGAGCGCTGTAATTTTGAGCAATGAAACTGTACCTGTCTTTCTGCATATTTTAGCGCTTTCTCATGGCGTTCCGGGCTTTTCAGGAGTCTGGAAGCTCGAGACATCGTCCTCAGCCAAAAAGTTGAGTCGTTAAGTGCTTTCATTACCCCATCCTCCGTTTTGAGATAGGACTTACAACGCCAAGTTCAGACTACTGGGCTTCGAGGATATTTCGCGACCTTTAACTGTCTCATTGAATCACAAGACTGTGCTTCGCAGATCTATGATTCCAGCCTAGTACTCATCCAGCGTTCGATAGAATATGATGATTTATATCCAATGCTCATATAAGCACACGTTTGAAGCCAGTGGCCGGCCAGTCCCCTCACTTCTTGTACGTATAAACATGAACAATGAAAGATTTCTTCCTACTTTATAGGAAGCAACTATTTAAAAATGATATAAAAACTGGTCGACAAGCTGTGCTGCACCACCCACAGTTGCCAAAATGCTCCCCCTCGCGACGCCTAAGCCCACCCGCCCAAGCGTACCGAAACCTTTCGCCCAGGTTCCGACGGCGGTCGTAACCCCCCTGAACATCTGCGTGTTCTGAGCGACTGGCAAACCAGCCGTGAGGGCGCCGGTCATGATGTCCATCACCATGTCCAGCGAGGTCACCTCGTTGTGGGTGCCATATGCCCAATTATCAGCGGCGTTGGTAGCAAAGTTCTGACCGACGTTGGCGCTCGGGTTCAAGGCTAGACGGACTGCGAATTGCTTCATGGCCAGCACGCTCGGGCTGGGACGTGCCGCGCCGCCGGTAGCCTCAGCCAGCGCCGACGTCTTCGCTCCCTGTGCTCCGTCTGATGCTGCCGTCGTCCCATAGTTGGTGTTGGTGTTGGACCGCGCAACGCGTGATGTTGATATCAACGGCTCGTCCGGGTCGACGAGCGATTCAGACCTGCGCGTGGCGAGACCGGCGGCTTCCTGCTCCTGTTCGACGAGCATGTTGGCATTGGCGCTGGTGTCTTCGGCGACCTCGGGGGCTACCACGTCGCTGAGGTCGGATACAGCGCTTCCAGCCGTCGGCCCCGCATCTGCCGCCGCCGTCTCGAGGGAACCCGCCGCCGCTTTGGTCATGAAGCCCGCGCCACTCCAATACGCGCCCAGCCCGCCCGTGATGGCACCCGTTACGGCTCCCACGGCGCCTCCGATAGCCACCTCGACTGCCCAGCCCTTGAAGAAGGTCCCCGCGTCCGTGACGTTGCGGTGTTTCCACGCGTACGTGACCGATGCCATGCCGGCGCCCAACAGGAAGCCTGACGCACTGAAGGGCAAAAATTGATAAGTCAACATGGTTCGGCGGGAGACGGTATGAGTCGTGGAGAATCAAACAATCAAGAGAACAGAAAGGAAATGAAGTTACTTACGCGCCTAACCCAATCGCAGCAAGGATTGGAAGATCCGCGCCCAACGTCACAACAGTAAGGACGATAAACGCCGCGATCAAGAGCACCCCGACCACGATCGCGACCCAGAACATCCACGAAAAGTGCCCGGTTGGGTCCGTATGGTTGACTGGATCGTTATTCTCAAAAGCCATACGGTTCATGCCGTCCGGGTACAGCGTCTGCCGCAGGGTGAGGATGGAATCCGGGGTGGTGAAGCGGCCTATAACGGGGTCGTACATGCGCGCCCCAAAGTCCAGCAGCTCGCTCAAGTCGTCCATGACGGCTCCCTCGAACTCACGAGAGCTGCGCGAAGTCTTGCTCCCGGTTGACTTTATCGCCTGTCCGTAGTCGTCGTAAGTTATTTGCCTGATCAGACGCCTGTCGAAGCCGTCAAAGACGTGCGTTATGCTCCCTTTGTGGTTCGTCATAGGCACTTGGAATTTCCGTGATTTTTGGTCCTCTATCGGAGGGGATCCAGCCACGGATGGCATGATTTTGGTCCAGACTGTGACTGCTGCTTGATCGGGAAATTTGAAGTCCTTTTTGACGGTCTTCGAGCCGTCCTTGTTGAGAATCTCCTGGTAGTCTGGGCCTGCATTGATCTCGATGGACCCGTCGGGGGCTTGTCGGACGACGGTAAAGAGGCCGTGATCCGAGAACATGATTGATGAGCCCTTTGAGCTTGTCGCAGAGCTCATCTTGCCATTCTCATCGTAGGTGTAGCTCATCTCGGGCCCATCACCATTCTTGCGCGTCGTCAGACGACCGGCAGCGTCCGAAGTGGACCAGAAGACCGTCTTGCCGTCCCGGGAGCCTTCGATTAGGGTGAAACCCTCGTGCGATGAGTAGCTCAGTGACATACCGTCCTTTTCTGTCAAATCGCCCGACGAGCTGTACGAATACTTGCGGTTGACACCGTCGGCGCTGTGTGACGCGACCAGCCGCCGATCGATGTAGTCGTACGCGATGGATGAGCCGCTGACGCTCTCGTTAAGGCTGCTTACCTGGTCGAGCGCGTTATACACCAGGTTATGGTCGACCAGCCTCTTACCTTGACCCTGCTCCTGTCCTTCCAGTAAAGTCATCCTGGTTGGCAGGCCCAGCTTGTCAAACGCAACCTCATGATGCCACCCGCTCTGAGCCAACTCCGAACCACGGATCGTCCAGGCTGTAGGTGTGCCCGACTCGCTGTATGCAGTCGTAGATGCAGATAAATCCCAGCCACTCTGCCCGCCGCCAACAGGAGAGGCCTGCATCTTCTTCTGGGCCAGTCTAAGTCCAGAGTAGGTCGAGTTCACCGTCGTCGAATCGGGCAGAGTCTGGGTCAGGATGCGGCCCAGACTGTCGTACGTCCATGTCGAATTGAGCACTACAGATTTAGAGCCATCCGGAAAAGGCACATCACCGCTCAACTTGAGAGATTGGCCCGTTTTACGCGCCGCTTCGTCGTAGGTGTATTCGTACTCGAGCTTCCGCACCGCCCGAGACTTCCCGGCCGCGTCGACTGTGTCTGGACTGCACTCGATCGTAACTCCGGCGAGCAAGCCCTTTCCGGTGCCCGGCTCGTCGAATCGGAATCTTGTGGTCCGCGTGACACCACCGTTGACGTCTTTGCCGACGATTTGGACCGTTCTTCCCATCGCGTCGTACGTTCGCTCCAGGGCCTCTCCGACCACGTTGACCTCCCTAACGAGACGGCCGCCCGCGTCATAGGAGCGTGTCAGACCCCTCGTTCTCTTAAGCGGGTTCTGATATGGGTCGTTGATCTCGACGACGCAACCTAGAGAGTTATACTTGCGCCTTTCGACACGGCCGCCCGCATCGGTGAGCTCTACGAGCCGGCCCCGCCCATCATACTTCCATGTCTTGACCTGGCCGCTGCCGTTCCGTGACAGAACGATCTTGTCCTTGCCATCCACGCTGGCAAACTCCTGATAATCCGTCTCAATGATGGACCTGGTAGTCACCGGCGAGGAAAAATCTCCGATCAGCGCGGCGGTGCTGAAGTGGGTCGTGCGAGTAGACCCGCCCCGGCCGTAGACGGCGTCTATAGCCGTGAACCCGTCGGTGGGGTTACTTGCCGGCCGTACCAACAGCACCGCCCTACCTAGGGCATCGAAGACGGAGAGTGTTGAGCGGGAGTTGTCGGGGGCCGTACTCCAGCTCGAGGAATCGGGCGCGTATAAGGTGCTCCTGACGACGGGATTGTTTCCCGTGTCGTACTCGAAGAACGCCCACGACCTGCTGGAGGCTACACTGCCGCCGCCACTGCTCTTCGCGTCCGACTGCTCCGCACTGCGGCGGTTACGGCCCTTGCAATCCACGAAGTGGGTGGCAGGTAACACCGGCATCGAAGACGGACCGGCGAATTTGGCCACGGATTTTGTGGGTGCCGGCTTCGAGGTCACCGGGTCAATGTCGGTTGTCGCGTATGAAGTCTCTTGATTGCGACAGAGTCTTGAAGTCTCCAGTATCTTGCCGAAGTCTTGGCTCTTGACGCTCGTCCCGGCTGGTCCTCCGTCCCACTTGAAGTCGTCCGTGTCGGACTTGGTGGCGGTAATCGCCTTGGTCCGCTCCCGGCCCCACTCGTCTACGGTGGTGTTCTGGATGACGCCCTTCTCCGACATGTGAGCCGTCGCAACGCCGTACCTTGCGTCCCACGCGTAAGCCGTCTTGAGGTCCACGCCTGCCCCCTTGAGCGCGGTTCCGACTACATATTGAGGGTAGAGGTCATCATATGTCATCGTCGTCGATAGGCCGGTAGTGCTGGTCTCGGCCAGCAGATTGCCAAAAGCATCATATCCGAGGGTGGATTCGACGAATTGCTGAGAGTCCGATGACCACAATCGCTGTGTCGTGATGAATCCTTGGTCGTTGTACACGAACTGAGTCAGACTGAGATCTGAGGACGAGTACGTGCTGAAGTCGTTGCTTCCCGCGTTGGAGGTAATCTTGCTGGCAGCGGTAAGGCCCTGGACGCCCAACCGAGTGGTGGGAGCGTACTGGCTAAACGTCCACCGCTCTCCGAGCCGCGTCTTATTCTTGGTGGGCTCGCTGATCTCATACGAGTATTCTACCGCCCTATCCCTAGACTCGCCGTCATACCCAAACTCCGTCACCAGGAGGCGCTCTGCCATGTTGCCCAAATCATCAAAGTAAGTCCTTGCTCTCGATGTCTGTCTGACGATGTAACAGGCGGGTCTGCCACTCCGCTTAACTGTCTCGAAGCCGTTGGAGACGGACTTGAGCAGGACCAGTTCGTCCCCGGCCCACGTTGACTGGTGACTCGTTTCCAGCCCCTTGATACGTCGTTGGAGCGCTGTTGGAGAGCTCCCGTACGTGTCGCGGGTCTCGACAAGCCCGCAGAGAGGCCATTCTTGGGAGTAGGTCGTGAGAGCACGCACGCCAGACACGGTCTCGGTGCGCGAGACTTTCTCAAAGCTGGACCAGCTTCTTCTCTTGACGTCAAAAGCACCGTTATGGTACTTGTACTCGTAATTGGCAGAGTACGGAAACGAATTGACGCTGGCGTCGTTGTCCTCGCGGGCGCGATTCACGAGGTAGGCCGGGATGGCGATACAGCGTACATTCTCATCGTCGTCTGCAGGACGGTACGTCTTGTAATCGACACCAGACTCGTATACCTCGGCCCGCGTGGCGGAGCCATATTCGATTGTGGACCGTAAGCCGATCGGGCTGGTGACGGTTTGGAGGTGGTCAGAGAGCTGGACGTTGTTGTAGATGGGGCGGACGACGGCGTGATTGTCGTATAGAGAGTAGGCGAGCCATCCACAGCGCGACACCCCGTTCAAGTCGATGGGCGTCAGGCGTAGTTGGTCTGCGGGATCGCCCAGCGAGGCGCCGCCGGTCTGGACAAGAGGCTGTGGAAGGGCCCGAAATGAGCCCAGCTGGCCGTCGCTGTTACCGACGGCCAAGATACAATTCCAGGTCTTATTGTTGGCGTTCGGGTATGCGTAGGCAATGCCACCGAAACGGGCGCTGGAGGGGTTCACGGCAAAGACGCGGCCCAGGTCCATCGGCTTCGCCGAAGTAACGACAGAGGTCTGCTCGGGCTGCCGCGCAAAGTTGCCGTTGGAGTCGTGGAGAAAAGTCGTTGTGGTCATGGTGAAGGTAGCCGTGTCTCCGCCGCCACAGCTAGCAACGCGTGCGGTGCAGACGACGATATCCAGGCAGCCGTCGCCGTTGACGTCGCAGACGGCCGTCGAGCGCCGGACCTTGTCCTCGGGCACGTAAGTCAAGATGGGCTGGGAGCTCAGGAGGCTGAAGGCTTGCTCTTCCGAAACGTGCCGCATAGCGCCCATGCTGATGACGTCTACCCATAAACATCGAGACCCAACACCGGCGGAACCTTCCATCACGTGGACGAGGGCTGGCGCGCAGGTCGTGTCGTTATGGAAGACAAAATGTTCGATGGTAAGCCCTCGCACCGGCCACGCAGGCGACTGGCGTGACGTGGGTATGGCGTTCGGCCGCGTTATCATGGCGGCCACATCATAAAAGGTTCGAAGGGAGTAGGTGCGAGCACCATGATCAGTTATCATTTGCAAAATGTCTATCTGACCATCACCAGTGGTATCGGCGAGCAAGAAGCGGCTGCCGTGTTGCCAGGCGAAACCTGACGTGATGATGATGGGCTTGTCGAACCCTTGGCCGTTGGCGCGCAGGACGGCAAAGGACAGGGAGTTTCTTTTGGGATCTCTGTACGGGATGACGAGGTCCGAACGGCCGTCATGGTTGAGATCGGCCACTAGAATATCGGGGATGTTGTTAACGTCTGTCCAGGGCAGCTGGACTGGAGCATGCCCAGCGTCCATGCCGAGGTTCTTGTCGTGAGGCCACTGCAGTTTTGGTGGTGTATACGTCTGAGAGGACTGCTGTTGGTGTGAAGGCATCGCGGCCAGGGTGCGCACTTGAAAGAGGCCGCTGGGACTGGGCAGCTCTAGACAGACAAGGTCACTGTAGCCACGACCTGTAGTATCAAGAGGTAGGATAGCGGCAGGGGCGGCGCCAGTACGCAGGGTAAAGGCGCCGGCCGGGTCCTGGGCGAAAGGCGATGTTCCGGCGGCCGAGTCATCAGCCGCGGTATATGTGAAGGTGGTCGGTGTAAGCGCATTGTTATTTGAGCCGCGCTCCGTGATGGAGGCGAGAAGGGACTCGCCGCTGGCAGGAGACGACGTGTAGGTGAGATCAAAAGCCCTGGCCAGATCTGACTGTTGGGCGCTGTCAGGACTGCCAACACGAGCCTCGATGCGTTCGAGCCTGTAGCCAATGTTGCGCAGCTGACCATGACGGACAACAACGGCACGATCTGGGCGGGTGTTGTAGAGGAAAGTCAACCAACAACGGCCCTTGTAGCCGTTGCGGGGGTTGCTGGTGTACTGAATGGTGTCGATGTACGACACTTGCGCAGACGACGTCGACGATGATTCTTTCTCTGACGGCGGACGAGAGCCTCCAGCAGCCAGACCAGGAGACTGGGAATAGTGGTAGGTGACAGTGTTCCCGTGAACGTCTATAGTTCTGCTGAGACGCCACTGACCGGGCAGCAGCCGACTGTCCGGCGTGGTGCCGTACTCTTTCGTGCGGCCATCAGTATCTAGGAGCTGGAAACCTCCAGATGCCAGAGATGTGACGACCTGGCCCGCGTCGACCTGGGTACAGTACCGCGCGTCGCTCGTACCATAGGAACCCTGGAAGCAGATGAGCTCTGCACCATCGACGGCTAAGCGCCAGGGAACGGGCACCTCCTTGCTGGCAAGAAGGTCTGGATGCTGACTTATCGCGCGAGATGGCGTAACTCTCTCGATGGAAGACAAGCCCGCTACCGCCCAGCGGAGGCCACAAGTGCCGGCAGCATCGCGGGTCTGCGAGTACTGCAGGCTGAGCTTGGGGGTATTTCCCTGCCCGATACCAGAGGGGACGGTGATGGGGAAAGAATAGCTGGCGTGGCCATTGGCGTCAACGGCGAGAGCGCCTGAGGGTCTATCCATGAGTTTCCTGTAGAATGTACGAAATAGTACCGTAATTCAGTCCGACGATGTGCGACTGCTGGCTTCGGCTTTTCGATTCTGCAATCCTGTAACAAAAGTAAGTGGTGTGAAGTGAGTGTTTGACAGAGAGATTGCCGACTTAGATACTTACACGACGGTTGAATGAATAAGTTAGTCGACAAACAGACACAAAAGACGAATACGAAACAATTAGTCTGTCCCTTTGGACGTGAAGCTTTTCAGCTAAGCCGTGATGCGCCACAACTCTATCCCTGTTTTCAGCCGTCGACGCTAGGTTTTCAGCTCACTCGTGACGTCTTCAATCTTTTGACAAAAACACTCCGTGAAATTCCAGCTGCCTTTCGTAGTGAAAAGCGCAGTATTTGTGAGAGGACACCTTTCTGTACCCCGTCAGCTCAGAGTCGAAACCACTCTGCGATGCTCATAATACTCCGTCTTACCCCGTTCAATATTGGTTGCCAACTAGCGAGGTAGTCGTCAGAATAGTAGCACATGCCAAACCACACTTGCCTACACACACGCACACACAAGACTCTGATCTCAGTCCGCAACAATTCACCATGTCTAGCGAGGAGGCCACGGAAGCGCTGCTGCTCTGCTACTTGGACGGGAACAAACTCATCTTTAGATATCTCCGTCGCAACACAGGAGCGGACAACAGCTCGAGCTTCGCGACCAT
This sequence comes from Colletotrichum simmondsii, assembly GCA_001563135.1. NCBI lineage: Eukaryota > Fungi > Ascomycota > Sordariomycetes > Glomerellales > Glomerellaceae > Colletotrichum > Colletotrichum simmondsii. Next base: position 62,730 of record JFBX01000853.1, read on the forward strand.
CAGCAAGCCGTATCCGCTCAACTTGGGCAACGCGCTATACAGCTTGATCCCAGGCTACCGGCCTTCGTGGCCCATGCCGGTCAACTACAATGACAATATAGAGATCAAGTCCACCGGCGCTCTGACATGGCAGGACGGTCTCGCCCAGCTGCAAATGGTCGTCGTCGTTAGCCATGGCCAGCAGAACAATGATTCCTCGCACCCGCGATACAAGGCCTTTGTGCTGGAGCTCACCCCGAGTCTGGACATCTGCTCCGCTGCGTGCCTGCCCGCGGGGACTGAGACGGGACCAGCTACTGACTGGGCCAACCAGCCCTGGTTCGCCGGCGTCAGGCAGGACGACTTCTCACACATGTCTGCAAGCATCCTGTCCGTCAACGGCCGGCTGTTCGCCACGGCCTCGCCCTTCTTCCAGCCCATCGAGCATAACCTGCTGGTTCCTGACGCCAACGACCCCTACCGCGAACTCGCTTATGACGAACGCAAGTGGCCCAGGGCCGACGACCGCTTTGCCGCACTCTGCTGCCGCAAAGACTCCGGTGACCGTGACTTCTCCGTGCCTGCGCGGGGCGGGGCCGCGTACTTGACCGGCTACCGCCCGTCCGCCGACTGGTTCGCCTCGCCGATGTTGATTCCAAACGGACCACGAATAGACAACAGAGGCACAGGGAACGTCGGACCGCAGCAGCTCATCTACCTCGACAACTCGACTACCATCTTTGCGCTGTATACCCCGTTCCCAGATGACAACAGCGGCCTGGGCTCATCGAGAGTCATCACACTCGGCTTCACCAGCGCCACCGCCGTGGGCAGGCTCACCTCCACCTCGGCGGACACGCGGTGGTCCCTTCTCAACATCACCTCGGGCAACCACGGCTTCAGGGCGGCCTGTGCCGTCGCCGTCCAGCCACCCGACCCGTCCGCTCCGCCGCTCCTTTACATCTTCGCCGTCGATTCCAACGACTACAACCAGGGCCAGCTGTGGTACATGACGCTGCCCCTATGTGGCTACGACTCCATGTACGGCCACCCGAAGCTAGAGCCGGGAACCACCACCATCGACGTGGCCGCCCAGGCCGCCAGCAACGGCCTGCAATGGATAGACGGCAATTCTCCCCAGCCCATAAACGCTGAACCGACAAGGCCACTCAAGGTTGTCCGCTACGGCAACTCTCTTGGTGTGTTCCACCAAGCTGGTGGCGAGATTCGGTTGCTCAGACTCGACCTGCAAAAGGATGGCACCCTTACCGATCCTGCCTACCCCCAATTTAAACACATGTATCGTCAGTATACCAAAGTCACGTCTGAGAATTCGGCTGTACTGGTATCTGCTTGCGCCATGCCCCTAAAGCTTTGCAACCGCTTTGTATAAGACCTCTGAATACGCTCGGGCACAGGATATGTTCGGTGGTGAATTGCAGATAAGCAGTCGTTGATATCGTAAATATCATTAACATCATGCTAAGGCAAGGTAGTTACCGTGAGCCTAGGCGATCATGCGGAAGTGTATAGTCTGAGAGGAGAAAGCAGAGGATGAGAGGAAGGGGACTGTAATCCACTAGACTAGTTGATCTATCAATCCTGTCATCTGATTCAGGCTGAAGATAAAACAGGATTTCTCTGCTAGACTTAACGCAGCTAGGGCTTTTATATTGCCCATCCTCGCGCCGACCGAATCCCGCTTGACGTCGCTCTTACTTCTCCTATACTTTCAGAGTGTCTGTCATTGAAGCAATCGTGACAGTCCTGACGGTCTGCTGCCTCTGATTATCTGCTTATCCCGGCTTCACTGACGCTAGTGCCATGATACTCTGAGCTGTAACATTGCTTCTTGTGGCGCAGTTGCATCCAAGGCTCGTAGCTTGAGTGTTCGAGCCACTTCACGCAGCTTTGTCAAGCCTCCTGCCTACATCTGCTGTGGCTGGATACAAGTTGCCATAATCTCTACGCCCGTTCTATCCCGCACGGTAAGGGTGGGTTGCCGTAGCTGGGCGCGGCTGGCTATCGGAGAGTAGAGGGGGTGTAGCAGTGAAGCCTGACAGGCTGTGCTGCAGCGCGTCAGGAGGTGGTAAAGCAATGCTGCGTGATCAGGCGTGGAGCTGTGATATGCACTTCTGCCTGATCCTAGCATAGCTAATGATAGAGGCGGCTGAAGCTGAGTACGAGAAACCAATCAATCATTCACATACCATTCGAGGCTAGCGCTTACTCCTGCATCTCCTTCTTGGAGATGTTGAGAAATGATCCCGGTAGCTGTGGCCTAATCGCTCAAGTCAGGTCTCATCAGCCGCTGATAGGTATTCAGCGGGTCAGGTAAACCAGCGCGGGGGATTGGTTGTCGCGATGACGTGCAGTGGTTGTTGGTTGTGGTTTGAGACATCCAGACATTCCTTGATAGGTCTGAAGCTGGGCTGGATTACGAACCCTTGTCAAAACCGAAGCACCAATGTCTTCCAGCCACGGGCGTCACCTAATAGGAGGTGTTACCCTCGAAAACAGTGCCAACGGAGGGGAAGAAACCTTTTCTCTTCGCCCGCTCCCGCTCTGTCACCGGCTTCGTTTTCTGGTGCGAGGCCAGCAGCATCATGCCGACCGATTGCACTCAGAACTTCAGGATACGAGGACTATCCCGCGAATACGAGACCAGGGCTGACGTCCTTGTATTGGTCAAGGAAGTTCTTTCTCTCGAACCCAACGCAAGCGTCATTGTTCATTCGCTTGCGATTTGTCCTGTCAAGCGAGACAGTCGAGTCGCAACTCTCCGATTCAATCCCATCCCAGATTACTTTTCAGATCGCTCTAGAAATGAATGGGTAGTGAGCCTAGCGGCCGAGGATGACTCCGATTTCAAGGCACCACTCATTTTCGATACTCACTTCTCAGGCTTCACGCCCCTTCAACGTACAGCTGACGAGTGTTGCAATGTAGAGTGAGTTGACGAGGATCTCACAGTGACTTATGCGACATTAACCCATGTTCCAGTGTGATTGCTATGTCTGGCCTCGGAGGGCACGCATTTGGTTCGTTCAAGGAAAGAGGAGGGCCTTTCATGTGGCTCCGAGATGCGCTCCCATTAGATATTCCGAATGCGAGGATCTTGATATATGGATACGACACTCAACTTGTACGGAGCAGCTCCTTCCAAAACTTGTCGGATCTAGGCAGAGCTCTCCAGATTGATTTGAGAGGTATTCAGGTGTGTATATTGCGCCTATAATACGAGTCGCTTTATGCAACTAAACTATCATACAGGACCCGAGGCATTCTCATCCCATAGTGTTTATTGGGCACAGCCTGGGTGGACTTGTTATCAAAGAGGTCAGCTCAATCCAGATTACTACCGAAGAAGGAATCCATCAGCTACTGACATACTTGCTTTATCCATTTGTGCAGACTATAGTCAGGATGAAAGAAGAGATACACGAAGCGCATTCATCGATCCTCGATGCTATCTCTGGATTCATATTCTTTGGCGTTCCTCATCAAGGCTTGGCCATCGAGTCACTCGTTCCCTTGGTCAAGAATCAGCCGAACCGTAGTCTACTTGAGTCGCTCAACAGAAACTCAGCACTCCTCCAACGCCTGGACAAAGAATTCAACAACGTGATTGGTGCAAGGAGACCGTCAGTTGTGTCCTTCTACGAAACGGAGAAGTCTCCCACGGCTGTAGAAGTAGGTTCATCTAGATTGGTTGGCCTCTAACGAAGTGCCTGCTTACGCTTAATTTAGGTAAATGGCAAGTGGGAGTTGTCTGGACCTAGAGAAGTCTTAGTTGATGTCTCTTCAGCGACATGCTACAGTAATCAACGCCATCCGATTGACCGCAACCACTCTGAGATGGTTAAATACAGCCACGGACACGACGTGTTCTACAGGCGTGTCATCACCGTCGCACGAGAAGTACTGAGCACCATTACGCAGAGCAGAACCGATGCCAGAGGTCCAGAATCCGGAGTTGATTGTGGGTAGATGGATCCCAATATTTGTCCAGACAAAAAAAAATGACAGCTCTTGCAGCATCTGTATTGCTTTCGGATGATAATAAGGGTATGGACCCCGAGGACATACCGTAACAAACAGCTGACACGACTAAGAGTGCCTCAGGTCACTTTCCTTTCGAGAACAAGAACACAGGTACAGCGATGTTTATTCCACAAAGAACACCTGTGCGTGGCTTCTCAAGGATCCACAATACCGAGCTTGGATGAATAGTGAGCGAGGTCTTTTCTGGATCAAAGGGAACCCTGGAACCGGCAAGTCAGTTCTCATGAAATTCGCGGTCACAACGATGGATCGCAGAGAGTCCAGAGAACTCGTTGTGTCCTTCTTCATCCACGGCCGGGGAAACCCTTTGCAGAAGACTCCATTGGGTGTATTCCGGGCATTGCTTAACTCCATGCTGAAGTCCTTCCCACAACACCTCTCTCAACTCACTGAACGCTTCAAAGATCGGCAGGCGCGATTGGGGGCGTATGAAGAAAATCGATGGGATTGGACCGAAAGAGAACTTCAAGATTTCATGTCCGAGATTTTGATCAAGGGGGCAAAAAAGCAACCTGTGGTAATCTTTGTCGATGCCCTTGATGAGTCTGGGGAAGATGATGCCACGCGCTTACTGAAGTATTTCAAAGCCCTCATGGAAGATATTGAAGGCGAAAAGGCACTGGTCAAAATATGCTTCTCTTCGAGACATTATCCTATTCTTGGATGCGAAATGATGTCAACAATCCATGTAGAGGAGAAAAACGACGAAGACATCAGGCTAGTCGTTCGAGAACGACTCAAAGAAATTCAACCGGTAGCAAAGCGGCAACAACTTGAGAATGAAATCTTGATGAAGGCTCACGGAGGGTTTCAATGGACAACATTGATTGTTGCCGCGATACTGCATGGAAGCGCTATTGGAACTAGCGTTGAGAGTTTGCAAAGAAGACTCACAACTATACCGGAAGCTCTTGATGGGTTGTACGCTGAACTATTAAGTGGCGCCGATCCTGACGAGCAACAACAAATGACGAAACTATTCCAATGGGTCTTGTTTGCCGCGAGACCATTGTCTTCACATGAGCTCCGAGAAGCCCTTGCTGTCAATTATAATGACAAGGGTTGCACAACAATTTCGCAGCTTAGACACCACGACAACTGGACAGATACTGCGGCTCAGTTCGAGAAAACTGTCACACATATTTCTAAAGGCCTCGTGGAATTCCGAACTCGGGAGATTTGGGAGCGATACGAGCCTGATGGAGAGGACTGGGACCGGGAAGCTCAATTCGTTCACCAGTCAGTTGCGGATTATGTGCTCGGAAAGTTTATCAAGCCAACCCAGCATGATTCTTCTTGTCAATCTCACATTGGAGCTGGCCATTTTGACATATCGAGGTCTTGTCTTAGCTATCTGACTTTGAGAGAAGTCTTAGAAGGTGCTCAGCTATCTTCGGGCAAACTCTCAGCGAAATTTCCGCTGATACCATATACAGCACAATTCTTGTTCCATCATATTCAGGAAGTCGAGCGTGCAGGAATTCCTCAAGACGATCTCCTTGCGCGTATTCACTGGGGTCAGCAATCTGAAATTTTGAATAAGATCGCGAGCCTATGGAGAGTGATGGATCCTGACAATATTCACGCACCTAGGGGATGGCCATTCGTTGGAGCAACACCACTTCATGTTTTGGTGGGATTCGGCTCAGAGAGCTATTTGGACGCATTTCTTGTCAAAGATGATGCAGAGCTAAGAGTTAGGGATGCGGATGGGAACACACCATTACTCCTCGCTCTCAGGGAGTGTCGCGAAGATATGGCCATGCTACTGCTGGATCGATCCATTGAATGGCAGCTCCAAGAAGACGCAGTCAACATCGAGGTCACTCAAGACAACAGCCGAGGGCAGCCGAAGAATTTTCTTTCTCACCTCAATATGACAAATGGTGACGGGGAAACGCCTCTAACCGTTGCCTTGACGGTGAAGGCCGGGGAGGTCATCTTCAAGTTGATTGAAGCAGGTGCTGACCTCGAACTATTCGGACATCAGATTGAGCTGGTATCATACGCTATCCGTCACAGAGAAAAGATGCTTATTTCCGTACTATTGGAAAAGGGTGTGGAGCTCGACGGAGCTATCTTTTATGCGGTCAATGGCCTGTCCGAGAATGGCGATCTCGATGGTCTAGAAATTTTGTCGAAACTGCTCGAGGCTGGTGGCAACACACGCAAATCCACGAGCTTTAACCCGATATTCGAGGACGAAGAGGATGGAGATTCTGATGAGGGTAATGATGAGGATGATTATGAAAATGAAGATGAAGATAAAAGAGATGATGAAGCGATTCTTGTGGCGTCGCGAAGAGGCCATGCGGCAATCGTCAGCCTCCTCCTGACACATGGCGCTTCAACGGAAATACGAGGCTTTTTCGGCAATTCCCCATTGCTGATCGCTACACGTAAAGGCCATGCGGCAATCGTC
>JFBX01000853.1:73856-86766 GCA_001563135.1 Colletotrichum simmondsii
GAATAAGGCCAGACCAATACCAAGTCGCCAAATCTCTACACGCCGCAACGACAAGTTCGTGTCAGGCTAGATGACGTAGTCTCCATGCTGTGCGACGCGAATTACGAAGCAGGCTGGCCGACTTTCCAGTTCAGCTCAGCTGAACGGTGGCAATCATATAAAGGAGCAAAGGTTTCAAGCAGGGATACTTTGGCGTCAGCGTCGGCTGGCAGGTGTATATGGATTTTGGAAACGCGCGAATTGAACTATTCGCAATGTCTACCCTCCATCTTTCTCGAGATGGCGCGAAGTACACGCGGGGATTCGGCACTTCGATTATCCAACGTTTCCCCAACAGACAGGCGTTTCTGAGCTCAACAAGGCTCTGCCATCACAACCGAACGCACTCCCAATCAAGGGATGCCAGAGTTGATTTTGGGCGCGTAAATGTGCGTCTCACCCGGTCATGAGCATGTGAGCTAACCCACAGCCTGATCTCAGGAATGCACGTCACCCAAAAGCAGGCAAGGCAAGGCCGGAGTTTTAGCCCAGCATGCCCCGCCGTCACCCCGCCACCAACCATCACGCACCCAAAACTACATCTCATCCAGCAGCAGCCGGTCACGGAGCATCCAGCCTTCTACCGGTACGTCACGATACTTTCGCATTCCAGACGACGATGCTAGCTAAGTACGCGCAAAGTACGTGGTCCCCACGTACTCGATGCAAATGAATTATCTCCTACAAAAAGTCTTTTCTACAAATACAGGGCTCCTTCCTCCCCCGTTCCCTTGCCTCAAACGCCATGAGAGCTCTGCACCACCCTTTGATCATGCCTCCATCTCGAATATCATTTCCTCTTTCCTCTCAAGTCTGAAGCTTCTCGTGTGGAATCTTTGCCGCTGAAGCTTGGCTGGATGCAAGTGTTCTGGTCTGAGCGAGCGTCATCTGTTGAGAGTACGCATCCCTGATTGATACCAGAGACATGGATGGTTTGTTCACTCGAAGAAGTCTTTTGGTGGAGAGAGTCGGGAGGAAAAAATCATGATTGATTGCCGCCAAAACGAAGAAAAAAGAAGTATGCCATGCCATGCCATGCTGACCCTTTCATGCCCGACCGTCCGTCGCCGTGTCAAACCATCTCTCAGAATCGTTTCTCTTTTTTTATCGCAAAGGTCTCCGAAAAAAAGTGTGATGCCAAACAGAAAAATTAGTCGTCAAGTCGCGCTTGAGAAACTCCAACAATGTCTAGACGGACAGTCCGTATCTGCCACAGGTGCGTTCTTCTAGTTCTGTGCCAATGATGAGGGACGATTCAGGCCATGGTGAAACGTCCGTGAAGTCTGCCTGGCCGATAGGGGCTCCCGTGACGCGTGAATCGTCAAAGTCGCCTCGCGGTCGTATGTTCGTGCAGAAGAATTATGTATGCTTGTTCAGTGCCACCATTGGCAAGGATGTAATGTGTGCTCGCAAGAGGCGATAGTCTTGCAAGAGTGAATAAAGTGCGACAGAAGGGGATGAACCGTGCTATCGAGTAGAGCGCACGTAGTAGAACGAGCTCTGGCGCCCTTATTTTCTTCAGGGGCAATGTGAGTCGCGTAAGCACTTCGAGGATCGATGCTTTTTGAGAGCTTAGTGCTTTCGAGCCGGAGAATACTAGTGTCGGCCCACTTGACTGTTGCTGGCGCGGCTGCGCTCATCCTCTTCCATGACATCGCTCAGGCGGGTCGGGTGATGGTGTCTAGGGACAGTCTCCCAACCTGGAGCAGCATAGCCCGAGCCGGAATAGTCTTGGGCGGTTCCCTGCTGCTGTTCTCCAGCGGACGTGGTGGGGGTCTGCAGGTAACCGGCACTGGGAGGGTTCGTCGCTGGGGTTTCATACTCTTCTATACCTTCGTCAGAAACTGGGGAAGGTGGAGCAATGAAGGGAACCTTGTTTCCCTGGGAATCGCGAACGAAGTGGCCTTGCGCATCGATAGTGTACTCACCTTCAGAGTATCCACCCTCGGAACCAGCACCCGTGTAAGTAACGCCCTCCTGACCTGGATCACCGGACGGATAGAGGTTGCTGGAAGTGGCGGGGATGGATTGACCACCAGGGGCTTGAGAATAATCGCCAGCGTAGCCGGCCTGCTGGCCGCCGTACTGCTCACGGGAGCTGCCATGGCGACTGGGAACACCCTGCGTCATCGGGACGACCTGGACGCCGCCGAGGATGGTAGGCTGACCGCTCTGCAGAGACTGGGTCCGTTCGCGTTCCTCATGCTCACGGCGACCAAGCTCCTCCCAAGCGCGGCGGGCCTCTTCTTTGGAGATCTGGAGCTCCTTCTTCATCTCCCTGACGCGTTCATCGTTGGCGGAGTGCTGACGCTCCTTCTGGATAGCTGCCTGAACAGCGTTCTCTCTAGCACGTCTCTCCTCGTCAAGGGCCGACTCTAACATGGCGTTGACCTCCTGTGCACGCTCCAGCTCAGCCCGGGTCTCGAAGAACCATCGCTGGAACTTGCGTTCAGAACTAGCGCGGAGGCGCTGCAACTCGACGACGGCGTGGAAAAGGTTGGCACCGGCCGCAGTAAGGTCGGTGACCTGGCGAGAGAGCGCTTGGTTTACAGGATCACGCTCAATGTCCTGGTTGTTCTGTTCAAGTCGTCGAATCCAGAAGCTGGTGAGACCCTCCCAATGAGCCGATAAGGTTTCCCAACGCTCAAATGCGTGGGGAAATGAGTTTCTGGGTCTCGATCCCGTAGCGCCGGACTCCTGGGCTCCTTGAACAGAGGTGTTAGCAGGCTGTTGAGCGGTGCTGGCCTGAGGAGCTGTGCTGTAGGGTTGCTGGCCAGGCTGAGACATCGAGGCCGTTCGACCGTGTCGAGTCTGCGGCTGAGTGGTTGTGGGCTGGCGGGTACTTCCTCCCGGGTTGGTTCGGGTTTGTGGGGTATCGGTAGCTACGGGTCGCCGGTGAGAGGTGGGGTCCTGCTGGGGCACGTTGGCGGCGCCACCAGCTGTTCCTCCTCCGGCAGCGCCAGTAGCGGCGGTGGCAGCTCGGCGCTCCGCATTCCGTCTCTGCGTCTCCTCCAATAGGCGAGCTTCCTGCTCGGCTCGCTGTCTCTCCAACTGCATCTGCTCCTGTTCGGCTCTCTGACGGGCTGCCTCTCTAGCAGCGCGCTCCTGCATGATCATTCTAGGACCACGAATTCCAGAAGGTGAGCTGGTAGGGTTAGGGGCACCAGTGGTGCGCTGGCGAGTGGAAGCCGAAGCATTGCCGTTGGAAGCGGCAGCGCCGCCTCCGATCAGGTCAGCCATTGATGCACCCTCTTCTATTTCGTCGGGCGTGAACAGATTAGGTTGCCGAAGCGCTTCCTCAAGAGCGAAGAGGATGGCACTGCGAGTGTTTCTGGAAACGCGATGAGGTCGGTGAGACTCGCGTCGGGTATGAGAAGACGATGATGTTGGGTCTCGGAATAACAGAGCTTCGTCGGAGGACTCTTCGTCAAAGTCCTCGCTCAGATCCTGTGAGAGAACTCTTCGCGCACGTGAATTTCGTCGATCGAGGGGAGCGACGGTTCGAGGGTAATCGTAATTAAAAGTCGGGGCAGGCGCAAGTGCTGGCGTGGGCGCAGGCGCGGTCGCAATCTGTGGTTTGGGACTGAAACCTACTGATGCGGCCTCAATGTGGACCTGGCGGGCAGACTGCGGTGTAGGACTTGGGGTCGCAACGGATCGCGAAGTACGTCGAAGGGTGCGGTGGGAGAGTTGGGACGAAGCTGGAGTGGTTGGTCTCTCAGCGACTGGATCTGGAGTAATGTTTCGCGCTTGCCTCCGCTGCTGCTGGCGCTGCGCAGAAGGGGTCGTGATTTCGTGAATTTCGTGACGGTCGTTAGAAGGCGTGGGGGGAGTTTGGTCTGTCAACTTGACAATGTTGCCCAGGTCACTGCTCTGACCTGTTGGGGTAGACAAGTTGGAATTATCACCACCTTGGTGGTGATTCGGAACTGAGAAATGAGGTAGTGTGGGTGGTGTTGAGGAGGATCTGGGGGAACGCTGATCCAGCAAGAGTCAGCAAGTACCGAAAGGTAGGAACACGGAGGTGGTGTGGATTGTGCGAAAGTCGGGTTACATGGAAAACCGGGCAGGGAAAAAAATGGGTGAGGTTGGAGGGAACAGGGTACAACTTACTCGGTAGGGTGGTATCTTGATGATGGGGTTCTGATACCACACCCAAAAATATTGTCGAAGGCGGTCTGTATGAGCAAGTTGCTACTGCTCAGCAGAGACGAATTGAAGGCGGAGAAGTGAGGGTCCAGAGAAATGGAGTCCAAGAAAGAAGAGAAGAGTGCTAAGCCGGAGGTCTGAGGTGAGGAAATTCGAGAGGCTGGAGGTTGGAGCTTGGGTCGAGAAAAAGAGGGTGGCTAGGCGACAAGGCGCTTTGGCAGCGTGGGCGGAATTGGACGGATAGATTGGAAGAAGCGCAATTTGAACGGATAAGAGTGAGACTGGAGCCACCTCACTGCTGCCAGTGGTTGAATTGAGCCGAGCGACCTCTTTGAAATGAATTTGTCGGGACTGCTGCTGACTGCGTGCAGTGAAGATTTCGAAAATGGCGAAGATGGCGATGCTGAAGATGTGAGATTTTTGGTGGTCGAAGTGAGAGGAAGAAAGCCACAGTAGTTTGGAGTAAGGATAAGAGTGAGGCGTGAGGTGAGAGGCGAGAAAGTGAGAGAGTGAGAGAAGAGGTTGCACCAGTTGGGAGGCCTGCTGGTTGTGCGTGGGGGGAGAAAAAGAAAGATGGCAAGAAAAAAAATCTTGTGAAATTGGCTTCTTTTTCTTCCCCGTCGTGCAGAATGTTTGTTTTGTTGATGAGAAGGTGGATGAGGCGTGAGAAAAGCCAATCTCATGTGAAGGAAGGAGCGGCCAATTGGGCAATGACCGGTGGTGATTGTGCCTTTCTTGCCCAGTTGCACCTTCCTTTGATTTTCAGTGTCAACTCCAAGGCGAAGTGAGTGTGGAGAGCATCACGTAGGACACTCCAAAGGAAGGTACAAAAACCTGGGAGTGAGAAGGTGCAGCACCTTGGGCTGGAAGAGGGGACCAGGAGCTGAAGTTGAGGTACCTTGAACCTCAGGTTCTCCCACTTTCAGGTTGCTGCTCTTCGGCTTCCTCCTTTCTGCGAGGCGGTCCTCCTCCTCGATGCACTTGGATCCAATTGGATGCGACCTGCTTGCTGGAGGCTGGAAGTTGGTCGCGCCAGTTGCGTTGGGTTGCGACGACCAGGCCAGGTACACGACACGCCCACTAGCCAAACAATGGAAGCTCTTTTCTCAGTCTCAGTCTCGGGCCGTTCAGACTTTCTGATTGATAGCAACGCCAATTGTCTCGGGTTGCCCTGGTAGTAAGTAGTGCTCGTCCAATTCCAATTCACCACATCCAGCTTCAGCTCAGTCAACGTCAGTGCTGCTGCGCGTACGTGACTGGGCTGACGGGAGTGAGAATTGTTTGGTGGCCGCTGTTGCTCCTGCTGCTACCTTGGGCCAACACGGACCTATGGCAGCTCACCAAGCAACACCTCCTCCATGCGACCTCTGTCAGGATGTGGGTGTCGAGGTCATTGACGGCTTGAGTGGGTGGGTGGTCGGTCCAAAGTCGAATGCGCGCGATCAGATTCGAATTCGAGGTCAGGATGACTGATGATGCAAGTCGCGCAAGAGCAGGGCAGAAGGCAGGACGGAGACGGGGACGTGGGACACAAAACGGGATGGGACAGGTGACGGGTTTTAATTGTTTCGGCAGGGCACCAGCATCGTACCCAACACCCAACCCATCATCGCGTCAAATTACGAACCACGGCGGAGCTTCGCTTCTCACCCGGCGGACAAGGCAGGGTTCGAACCATCTCGACGTGGAGCTGGGGGCACACTGGAGTCTGGACTTGCACTCTGCACTGGACAGACAGCATCCGTACGTACAAACCTGAGTCCTGAGGTATTACATTACCTGACATTAAAAGCTAGTCCTGGTGTACGGATACGGGTGCAGAGTACCAACAACATCTCCCGCAGGTGGACAACATGGGCCAATTTCCTCTACTGGCGCGCCCCCAGCCAAGGTACGGCATCCGCCAATTCACGACGTGCAGCCATATGCAGGCTTTTGCAGCTCTTTGCAGGTTGTTCCCCGTCGCGAGGTAACTGGTCTGACGCCTTGGCTCTGCCATCCAACGCCAGAGCCGGCCAGGTACATTGAGATGCGCGCGCCGTGTGGAGCGTTGAGCTGTCGTCTATTGCAGCGCCGGCGTGGAAGATGGCTGCAGCTTTCAGGATTGGGCCCTCGGGATGCCTTGACGGCGCCTTCCTAAGTCTGACCGGTGCATGGCTCTCCCCGCTGAACATCATTGCCATTACGCGCATGGGATCGCGGGATGTGCAGCCTAGGCCGCCTGGTTATCGACGACCATGCGCGACCCGGTCCAGGGATATCCCGACTGCTCATTGAGATTATGGGAAACTTGGCCTGCCCAAGGCCCCAAAGAGACTCTGCCGGCCATGAGCTGACATATCGGGCATTGGGTGCCAATTGGGACGGAGGGACGGGAGGATGGGCTAGACGGTGACAGTGTGCGACCAGACGAAGGCGGCGCCGGCTGCGGCCACGACGGGAGATGAGAGACAAGAGATTGGAACTGCTCGCCTCACCCGTGTGGGATTGACCAGTGACCGATCAGCCGTGGCAGGGAAGCTCGGAGAGACAGGGAAACTGCCTGCGGTGGCCGCGGTGCCGACGATTGAGATTGAGCCAGTGGGAGAAAATCGGGGGGCTGGGGACGTGTGGTGGGAGGCGCACCGGGGGTAAGCTGTGAGCTGTGAGCAGTGAGCATGGGCAAGGAAGTGGGCGTAGGTTCGGCCGGAGAGGAGAGGAAACACCAATCAGCCCTAGTGTCAACCAATCTTGCGCATTCTGACCTCGGCCTGGACCTTGGTTGTGGCCAAAAGACCGGCTTCGATGAGTGAGGAGGAGACCCATGACAAGTTCATGATCCAAGGGCACTTGTAAGCCGGCGGTGAGAATGAGCTACTTTCAAGAATGAGTGAGTGAGTGTGCTGTATGGTATGAGAGACGAAGAGTGAGCGTGAGCTTCAGGATTGAGAGTGAAAATGAGGTGTGGGTGAGTGTGTGTTGTCACTGCGCAGTAACGAAACCCACCCAGATTGCTAATCGCCTGCCCTTTCGTCTTCAGCAGTCCCAATGGGATGGTATTTGCCCGGAGGTTCCACATCTAGGCCTCGGGGATCATCTGTATCCGTAAGGATCGTCTGCCTTTCGTAAGGTGATGTGGGATAGATTGTATAGCGAACGTCTGAGTAGGATATTGGATTCGAAACAGTGTCTCTAGAAATTGGTGAGCGAAGCAAGCTATTGCAGGTACACAATTGCAAACGATCTAAAAGGTCTTTGCTTTGCATATGTGCCTGGTCTGGAGAAACCAGCGGCCCTCTCCGTCGATGAATTGTCTAGACGATCGGGAACGCGGTAAGACCTGCATTGACGCGAGGCTCGTTCATCCTTCTCTCGATGTTCTGTCGCCCAGCATCTGACACACGCAGTGCATTGGACAATGCGTTGAGATGGAATCAAGGAGGAAGGAGATGGTCTTGGACGAGCGTTGACATCCACCGAGCGTTGGAACTTTTTCTCAAGCTTTGATAGCCAAGGCATCCCGGAGAGTATTCGAATACCGCAGTAGGTACGGAGTATGTCAGTGGAAGTTCAGCGTCCAAACTCCATGGAAGCTTGCTGCTTGGGTGCGGGATGTGCTTGCTCTTAACCCAAATCTTGGCATGATTAGGTAAGGTGCAGTCATCCAGGTCAACTTCAACCTGGAAGGGAAAGGCCTGGGCCCATGTGCCAGCGAAGAGGGAAAGAACAAGGGTGGCCCGTGCTAGAAAGGGAGCTCGGGGATCAAACTGGGAAACAACGGGTCGCTCCCGACGACTTCCCCCTGTTCCCTGATCTTGCAGGAGTGGCAGGACCCAATCACACTGCTCAATGGACCTTCCCCATGATTAAGCTCGCAATTGCCTCGTGGACCTGGAACCGAACGCTCCAAGCAGGTGCGGTGCAGCGGTACTTCCTTCCATTCATCGACGGTTGCAACTTCCTAGACCTGGGGGCCATTTTTCCAATCCTTCTTTGACTCTTCATACCCGTCTGTCTGTAACGGTTTCTACGCCTTTGGGAATCAATTTTCGCGCACCCGAAACTTCAAGCTTTGAACTGCTCAAATCCAACGTCGCCCATCTGATTTCTGCCCATCGCTGCCCATTCAATCCAACCATTTCATCCGTACCTACGGATACCTTATCGACGACCAAGGGCCATCCTTTCTCGGCGTCTCTTTTCCAATCTGCCGGGCCCCTCAAGCAGCCTCCCTGCTTCACTTACACTCTTGAAATCTCTCAAGTCAAGGATGCCTGCCTGATAGTATCTATCCGAACCCTCGACTCGTTCAAACGTAAAAATTAGCACCCGAGGAGAAAAAAACTTGCGTCGATTTCTTTCGTTGACATCCTTGCCCGGAGACAGCCGCCAATCAATCCTAACAAACCCAAGGGCAAGGGGACGCGCAACAGTCCGCCCCAGGGATGGCTCAGTGTCTGCACAAGCCACTGCGTTGAACCTCACGATACCGGTAATCAACCGCCCTAGGAGCTGCTACCAGCATGTCTCGCGAGTCTGCAACCCAACACGATCGAGATCGAGATCTGACCCTTCTCCTTCCCCTGATTCACATCCCTCCTCAAGTATCCGCGAACAGGTTTGTCGACTCACCCAGCGACCCTGTTAACTCGTGCGAGACAATGGACCCTTCAGGTACCATTACGAGATACCGCAGGGAGAAATTTTGAGCTTCAAAGTCGACAGAACTTTTCGGACGATGCCCCGATGCGAGAAAGCACCACGCTATATCAAACCGAACTCGAAAATTTGCACTTTGATCCGGCGTTGATGGTTCGCAATTCGAAGCCATCAAGGAAAGCGGAAAAGTCGCTCACTCCTCTTCGGCCTCCCTTGCAGCATGTCTCTAACCATATCCTCATATCTCCGACCCGCACACAATCCTTCGGAACCACGGAGCATAGCAACATCCCTGGCCTGTGATGTTAGCTGACAGAATGAGATCGGTATGCTAGGGGCGATCGTCCCCTGTCGATCGTCCAGCTGCTCAGGCCCCTATCGGATTGCCAGGTCGAGAAAATCAAAAAGTCCCCATCTTGCATGGGAAACCTCTTTTCCAGGGTCACCACTTGTTCGCTGCCCTGAATCACTTGTCGCCCTTGGCTGCAGACGATCTCCCGCATCCTAACTTTCGGGGACCAAGACCACGCAAAAGACTGATTGCCTGCGTTGACGCTTGAGTCCGCCCGACCGTTTGCTTCCCGACAAGACCATCTACCGTCTTCAGGTGAACGTCGTTTGGAAGTCTGATATCAATCATCTTCTCAGCCCAACGCCGAAATGCGCCTTTGACGGCATGAGGCGTATGACAGGCGGCATGACGTCTTCAATACAAATCGCTGAAACTCCCGCTGCGGTCAAGGCTTTATTTCCCGTCTGCCACCATTCTGATCATTTGGGCGACAGGCATCTTCAGCTCGAGTTGTCGTTGGACCGCAGTCCCGCCATCCGATCGATCGAGCCATACATCAGCCGGTTTATCACACTGTGGCTGTTGTTGCTCTGGAACGCCGCATGCCTACTGCCCGTCGCAAACGGCAATACCAAAACAAATGGCCCGCATATTAAGATTGTCACCAAACAAATAGAATCAGGGGAACGCGGTTTTCGTCATCCACGGCTGTGGCTATCAACGTCTTGTAAGCCCCCCGCAGCTGAGTCGCTCCACGAAAGAGATGGCTAAAAAATGGGCTGCGCTATCGTAGCAAAAGCTATCTCCACCAAGAGGCAGATCGAGATCGCATATGAGGCTCTGGATGAGCAAAATCGAGATTCACTTGTCGCTCTGGTTGTCTGA
This sequence comes from Colletotrichum simmondsii, assembly GCA_001563135.1. Taxonomy (NCBI): domain Eukaryota; kingdom Fungi; phylum Ascomycota; class Sordariomycetes; order Glomerellales; family Glomerellaceae; genus Colletotrichum; species Colletotrichum simmondsii. The sequence goes on from JFBX01000853.1 coordinate 83,860, forward strand.
TTCTCTCCCGGACGAAGACTGCCAAGCTCACCAGCTTGTCAGCCAACCGAATGAACCATTATAGCATATTGTGTTCTATGTCTCGTTTCTCGTAGGAAAATCTTCCCGGCGAGACCATACTACGAGACCTAGGCCCTCAAGCCTGGATTACGTCAAGTTCTCGTGAGATTTTTTTTTAGCTGGATTGCTTACCCTTTTCTGGCAGTGTCTGTTGAATCGAAAGAGAAGGTGGGTATTCTAGGCCGGCCCTCGCAAGTTTCCTGCAGCAAACGCAGGCCGAGAAGGACCTCTAGACTTATTGTGGCGCCATCGGTTCAGAGAGAAGTTGGTTGTCACCGTGGAAGCGAGACAACGAAGAGGTCGACACATTCCAGCGGTCTGGTTCCCACACCAAATCTTTTCCCGCCTTGCTTTTTCACTAGGACCCTCTCGGCTACTAACGTAGTCAAGCGACTGCCAGCTGCAGAAGTGCAGGACTAAGGTAGTCTTCCCCGTCGACCCTGTTTTCTAGCCAGAAGACGGACGCTGAGGAAGAAGCCTGTGGATGCAGGGACGTTATTGAGGCTCTTCCGGTCGGCTTCCCCGCATGACGGTGCCCTTTTTCGTTGCTTCTTCGTCCCCTGCGCAGATTTATTGACGTTGCAGAAAATCTTGTTTTCCCTTTCGGTATACTCGAGCAGGTGGCCGGAAAGAGTAATCGTGAAGATCTCTCGATCCAAGGAGGCCAAGCCGGCAGACTCCTCGCTTGTTGTAAACGACACACCAACGCGATGTTTCCAGAGCGCGTTCGCTGCTTTCTTGAGCAAACCCGAGTAATGCAGAGACCCAAAGTCAAACCCTTTCTGTCCATTATGCATTCCTTTCGAGACGGAAGTCGCCAGCAGGCAATCTACCATTCCTGCGAGAGCCGTCGAGGCCATGCAGCATCCGATACCCACCGACCCGTCCACAACACACCGGGCCACATTCGGTGTCTTACCGGGACTCTGATTGGCCCCAGGCGCAACTGTCACCGAGTATGCATATCACACGAGGGATGGCCCCTAGGCGAGGAATGTCTGAGAATTGCAGGGGATGGTCTGGTTGTCATAATCAGCCACCCGGGTGGACCAGAACTCAAGACGAGACCTCGAGTATGGAGAGACCAAGACAAGGTGCTGCATATTTGTGCTCCTGTTGTTGTCCGCCGTTGAGTGGAAGGCATATGATTCGTGCCGCCGGGCCAGCCGTGACAGAGGAGGCATTCATACAACTTGTCTGGGGCAGGGAGACAGGCTCCGCTTGGCTCCAGACGGCCCATGCATATATCGTTGCCTCGCCCTCATTCATGAGCCCTCCGGCCAGTATGTCCATCGTGGCGTTATTATCCCCAGAGTTTCACATCCAGCATAGATCAAGCCGGTGTTGCAGACGCTGACCGCAGCGATGTCTGGCGCTCATGAGGACATGATCGGTTACGCACAGGAGCTCGACATCACGGTAGCTTCTCGACCATCGTCTCGGCCGTCAAGCATGGAGCGGCAAACAAAACTTGCTCATCTTAAGCTCGTTTCCAAGTACTACGGATACGCCAACTTCTCATACCCTCGACCCGACGGCACTCCGACTCGCAATCCGTATAGAAGAGCCGGTCAAACGTACTCATCCGAAGACCTCACTCAAGATTACCACCACCACGGCCTTGCTTGCCCGGAAACACCAACCAAACGAGATCGTACTTCTATGGGCTCGCAAGGCTCCAACAGTTCAGCACCAAGTCTCATTGATGATCGGACTGATTCCGAAGTATCGCTCGACGACGACTACCAGTACCACGCTTCCGCATCTCAGCTTTGGGACACCTTCTGGCCGATTGATGAGGGAAAGACCCAGCAGACTCCAGAAAAGGCCAAGACCCAGTATCCTGCCTTGATCCCGTCACCACATATCCGCAGGGCGAAGAAGACGGGTTGCATCAATTACGAAGCTTACCCCCTACCACCCCGACCTGTCGAGTATAACATCCAGGTTCAGCACTCACCATCTCCAACCCCTTCCACCACCGAGGACCCTGTGACCCGACCCCAACCACCCGCAAGTATGCCAGCGTCACCGGTCCCCCATTCTGTTCAGGGCCCCGGGGACCCTGAGCCTCGGAGCCCTCCAGAACTTCGCCGGACCATTCGTGCCGTCCGGTCTTCTTACAGCCTCTTCCCTCGTACTCAGCCTCAAGCTCCGAGCTACCCTCCACCACCCCCACCTCACTTCTCTGCCCTCTCAACTCGACCAAGTATGGGCAATCTTCGCAAGGGACATCGTCCACCACCCATCCATCTTCATTCTATGCCCATGTCCACGGCCACGGCTACCGCCGCTCCACTGTATTCTCCCGCCACGGCGTCTCTGTTTTCTCCTCTCTCTTCGCCCCTCTACTCTCCTCTACCTTCTGACTACACGAGACCTCATACCTCGCATGGGAATTATTACCCGTGTACTGCCGACCTTACACATCCCCGTTCTGCCCCCTTGCCACCGCAGACCCCGACAATAGGAACATCGTCGGGTCTGGACACGCCCAAGTCTTTCTTCGACTTTGACTCGGACTCAGACTCTGATGAAGAAGAGCCCGAGCATACCATCTCTCGCTTCGTCAAGACGCTGCACAAGCGAACCGCCAGCGAGACTCGCCGGAGCGCCAAAGGGGCAGCCTACGCGGATGCACAGCTCCGCAAGATCCGCGCCGAGACTGAGGCCGAGAGGATTCGCGAGAACCAGATGATCTTTGAACGACACAAGAGATCTGGTGCCGTCTTTGGACGCATGTTTGGACGCACGCATGCAAGGTCTCCAAACGCATGAAGACCTTGTTGGTCATTTGCGCATTACGAGCATATGGCTGGCCTATGTACGACGGGGGGGGGGGGGGGG
>JFBX01000853.1:87990-214973 GCA_001563135.1 Colletotrichum simmondsii
TGTATTTGGAAAGCGGTTTGAGTTCTAGTCTACCTTAGGTAAGGTTCTGAGCCGTGGAAAGGGGGTTTCTGCTTTCTGAAGGTAGATAGATACACGGTACACGGCGAAGCATTTGTCTGGAATTTGCGAGATTCGCGAGGGACGCTTTTTCACTGCTATACCTTGTTCTTCACGATTGCCAGGTCGGAACCCGATTGCTAGAGATTTCTACTACCGAGCGGATCGAAAGATATGGATCCAGGGCACTGGGAGGGAAGTCATACACAATGGGGCGATGATTTTGATGGGATGAGCATGATGGATAAGGTGAGTTGACATTAATGCATTCGATGCGTGAAAAGACATTCTATCGTGGATCCCATGTAAATCGTTCTCCGTACACTCATATCGTAAAACCCCCTCCCTTGCCTTCTCTGTTCTCGCTCTCTCTGACTCTCTTTCTCATTCATCTTCATCTTGGAAACGTCGTGGATATGCCCAACCTGTAAAACGCCATGCCAATGCAATGAAGAAACACCTGAAAATGTGACCCGTGAAAATGCCAGTAAACGCCGATACATGAGTGGAAACAAATAGCAAACATTAGAAACCGAGGTTGAAAATCAGACTTTTGTCACCCGATTGCTCGGAAGGAAGACAAGATTCTTGGAAAAGGCGGCGTAGTTGTCGGATCTCGACATCATTAACGCGGGTTGAAGGGGGGAGTAAGAAAGGTTGGTCATCAAACCATACCCATCATAGACCTCCTAGAAGAAGGCCTCCCAAAAGGCCCCACCTTCTCCCCGGCCCCATCCCCCGTAAACCTCTTCAACCGCCTCACCCCAAGCCTCCTGACATCGCGCCCGGCCTCGACGTACCCCAGCACCCAAACACTCTGACTCATCCCCGCCGCCGCCGCAGACGCGCCCCGCGCCGAGCTACCCGGTCCGGCACCGAGGTACACGCGCAGCTTCTCCGCCGAGCGGGGCGCGGCCTGGAACGCCGGGTCCGCGGCGCAGTCCTCGTTGGCGAGGAAGGAGAAGATTTCGGCGGGGCAGGTGACGGCGTGCGGGAGGCGGTAGCTGTTGCGGCCGAAGAGGAGGGAGACGAGGGCGGCGAGGTAGAGGACTAGCAGGGCGAGGATGACTGCGAAGACGGGGATGTTGGGGAACATGCGGACGCCACCGCCTCCGGTTTCTGAGGGGGAGCGGGTGGCGGTAAGGGCCATGAAGAGGCCTCCTGCGAGGGCGGGGAGGAAGGTGAGGAGGAGGGAGAGGGCGGAGAGGGCTGCGACGCGGTAGTGTCCGTTGCGGAGGGCGTGGAGAGTGGATTGCAAGGGCAAGCAGGCGGCGTAGTCTGCGAGTACGGAGCGGGAGGCCGGGGCGCCGTCCGTGGTGGTGCTGAGGTCGGCCCAGGGCTGGAGAATGCGGAATTGCTGCTCGAGGGTCTGGAAGGCGAGGAGGAGGACGAGGCCGAGGAAGCTGGGGACGAAGCTATACAAGAAGTTGGCGGCGGAGAAGGAGGAGGGGGCGGAGAGGGGCGCGGCGGGGACGCCTGGGCGGAAGCCGGCGACGAGAGATGTGCGGTGGAGGAAGGAGACGACGAAGAGGGCCATGAGGAGGATCGTGGAGGCGACGACGTAGAAGAGGACTTGTGGGGTGCGGAGGCACCAGGGGAGTTTGTAGGTTTCTACGAGACCAGAGCGGTGGGCGGAGCGGCCTGCTAGGAGGGTGGATGTGACGGAGCGGCGGTCGTGGTGGTCGTCGGCGGCGACGGCTGAAGACGAAGAGGATTCGTTCTTGACGTCGTAGTGGAGGTCGGACGGGGTGTGGCCCTGGGAGTGTTCCGTGCCGAGGCCGTACCAGGGGGTTTCCTGGTGGTCGTCCGTCATCCAGTAGCCTAGGCGGTCGACGATGCGGTTGCGGAGCATGGAGCGGAGCTTCTTGCTCGTCGGGGCGACCTCTGCGCCGCGGTAGGCGTCGCGGGTGTTGCTTCGGGCGATCATGACGGAGAGGTCTGCGATGGAGCGCGGGTCCCACATGAGACCCGTCACGCGGTTGCGCCAGAAGAGGAGGAGGATGACGACGGCGGCGAGGACGAGGAGGTAGAGGGCCACGAGGGTCCAGACGACGCCCTGGACGGCGGTCCAGTACCAGACATCGACGAGGATGACGGTGAAGGAGGCGCTGGCGAGGGGGATGGCAAAGGCGGAGAGCCAGAGGATGGCGAGGGCGATTTTGACGTGGATAGGCCCGGCGAGCTGCGGGAGGAGAAAGGTTTTGGTGTAGAGGTTTTGGAAGAGGGCGTTGCGGCGGCGGATGGGCTCGTCTTCGGAGAGGGCGGCAAAGGGGAGGATGCGGAGGGTTGCTGCCGCCACGCACTGGGCGTAGACGAAGATGAGGGAGGCGAAGAGCTGGGGCAGGATGCGGAAGAGGAAGTATTTGCCGCTGTAAATTGTCTCGCCGTAGGTTAGGAGACCGGGTTGGATTGGTGAGTAGATGGCGGCGACCATGAGGCAGGCGATCATGGCGAGGCAGAGCGTCATGAGGGCGATGAGGCAGGGGAGACGCAGGATCGCGGGGACGAAGTTGAGGCGGGGGTATATCGCGCGGTCCTCGTCAATGGTGTCGATCTTTGTCATGCCCGGGAAGACGCTCTCCCTCTCGCTGATGGGGAGCCATTTCGGCGTGGTCTCGGTGGGGTTCATGCCGGCCGGGGTCTGGGCTTGGTTGTGCTGATATCTCGAGTCTGCCGAGTGTGGCGGCGACATGGAGATGATACGGGTGCCGAGAGACATGGAAGGTCTTTCGGCGCCGGCGTTGGAATGCGGCCGGGACTGGCGGCGGACCGAGTCCCGGGTGTGCGTGGGGACGGGGACCATGGGTGAGAAGCCGGAGTCAGGGTCGCCGCTTATGAGGGGGCTCTGGAGGTCGTCCGGGAGGTATCCGGCAGCGCGGTAGTAGCCGGTGTTCTCGTTCGGAGAGGGAACGCTGGACGGGGGAGAGAAGCCGCCGCTGTGGCCGTGCTCCCTCGTCAGGGCCTCCAAGGCATAGCGGAGGTAAGGGGTGTCGTCGACGCCCGGGGTGACGGAGCCGTTGGCGGCGATGGTGAGCTCGTCGCGGAAGCCCTTGGCGCGGGCGCGGTTGGTGACCTCGTCGACGGCGAGCTGGGCCTCGTTGAAGTGGACGGCCGGCTGGGAGGTGTAAGGGTCCTGGCTCTGGGAGGAGAACATGCTGCCGATGACGACGGGGGCAGGGAAGTTGTTCTGCTCCGGGTGGTAAGGGTTTGATTGAAGTTGCTGCTGAGAGGGTGGTGAGGGAGCGTGGGGCACGAAAGATGGCGGCGGAGAGAGTTGTTCCTGGGGGCTGGAATCTTCTTCTTCTCGCTCTACGCCGTGTGCATGATGCTGTCTCCTTGCGTGGTGAGGGCGAAGGGTGTTTGGTGTGGATGAGTGTTGTGATGGTGTCTCAGCAGACCAATACTGAGGAGGATATTGGCCGCCTACGATGAGGTTGTTAGTATGAGTGTGAAGTAAAAGAGGCGGGTGGACAGGGTTGTCGTGAGTTGGAGGGGGTGGGAAGGATGAGGGTGGGAAGGATGAGGGTGTGAAGGAGTTGTAGATGAAGCTGACGATGATGAAGAGGATGGAAAGTGTGTATAAGAGACAGAGTGTGTGTGTGTGTGGGTGAAGGAGTAGTAAAGGAGGTCAAGTTGCGATATAGGGTGTAGACATACGTTGATGTTGGACGTAGGCGTCGTCGGGGTGGGCGTTATCAGGATACATGGCGGCTATGCCTTTGGTCCTATTTCATGGGTCGTGGTTGTTGTCGTGAGAACCTCTCTGCAGAGCTGATGCGGCGTGATGAAGCCTCCACTTCGTACGGAGCCAATTACCAGCGAGAGTGAAGGCGGAGATGTCTTCAATAGTCTGGCTGCATACGCATATCCGAACTGCAATAATGGTCAGGGAGGGGGGCAAACAATAGAGAAGGAGAGAGAAGAGAGAAGGCTAAGCATCGTGGTTGGGAGTGTGTGTGTGGTGCGTGGTGTGGGTGGTGGTGAGGTTTTTGCTGTTTGTTGAAATCGCGTGGTTGGGAAAGCAAGAAAACCATGCATCATCCAGAGTTGTGACTGGTGATTGCAAGCTCGTCGTTGGTTGCGATGGTGTTGCAGGTCGGAGGTTGGGAGGGAACGGCGTTGCCCTCCCAGCCACCGAAAACCCCACCGAAAATCCCTGAAGCCCCCGGGGGTCCCTGACGGGCGCTAGGCCCCGTAGCGCCCCGGATGCAGGAACCAGTGCCAGAATAGGAACAGGAGACACTTTTGAACAAGGAAGACTGACCTTTTGGACGTTTGTCAGGAACAAGAAACGATGTCCCTGTTTTACATAGAGAGAGAAGAGGAGGGGAAAGAAGAGAGATAGAGTATATCACGAAGTAAGGTAGGGAAAACACGAAAAGTCTATCGCGTGGTTGCAGTTCGTCCCATGTTGCCCTTGTACACCTCACCTACCTACCTAAGGTCAGGTACCTACCAGCACCCAAGGTACGGCACCTAAGGCGGTTTTGAGATGACAGAAGGGTACGTATCCTGCAGTACAGCTGTCCTGCATACATCTCCCAACTTTCAGGTTGCATACCTACCTTAGGTGCTTGGAAATGACAGTAGAATGTGCCTAACACCACCCATTCAAGAACCAGAATTTCTCTGGCTTGGGTTCGCACCTGTGCCTGACAATGAGAGAGTGACACTTGTGACTTGGGGACACTGCGGAAGAACACGAACCAATAGGGGACTCCATCCGCCGGCAGCACGTCTCCGCATCCGCTGCCACCTCTTGCGCCGACGAGGCAACGCCACCTCATGACAGGGGCTCATTTTGTGAGTGGCTGGGCTGCAGGGGAGCCTGGCCGTTTGCTTACCTAACATTTCTCGACCTCGCAATCTTTTCTTGAGTATTGAGCCCTTGAATCTGCGATTCTCACCGACGATTCTCACTTAATTATGAAACATGCTTCATGTCTCGAGCCAGAAATCAAGCATCGTCAAGAATCTTTGTGTCCATGAGTGATTGCAGTAGTCTTAGCATAACATGTCCCCAGACTCGGTGAGAGGCGATGAGGCGGGTGTCCCAAGTGTTAGCTGCAGGAGGCGCGCGAGACCCAATCTTCACCGCCGGACGAGCTGTCAAAGTCGAGACGGCAGGTCTAGCGGTCTACTAGCAAACCGTCTTGCATTGCAGTCTTCACTTTCATCACAAAGTCACACTATCATCCGAGGTTAACTTCCAGTTCAGAACCTGTATTCCTTTTCTTATCTTCTCCACTTAAACCATTTGTTGGTTCAAGATTCTTCGGGACTCGTATGCGACCACTTGAAAGATCCAACCCCCTGCCTCGCCCATGTCCCTCAAAGCTTCCCAAACGCCCGGTAACGAAGACAGTGGACGGCAAAAGGTCAAAAATACACTCCATACCTTCTCTAAAACACGAAAAATGAAAGGGACGAGACTCGAACTCGCGCGGGTTGCCCCACCAGGAAACAGATGTTAAGCTGACCTTAACCTGGCGCCATAACCAACTCGGCCACCCTTCCGTACGGACCTGCTTAGTGAACAGGGGTGTTGTGACGATCCTAGCGCCAGAGCAGACCAAGACAGCCTCACACTACTCACTATCGTCAGCTTCAGTCCGGACGACCACTTCGATAAGCATCACAACAAAATGGACTCATTATCACTGCAAAACGTAGTGAAGAGGGCGACAAAATCACATTGGTTTCTCTTATTCTGTTTCTTTCTTTTCGATTTCTTCGGGGTAAAGCGTCGTGGCCCCGGTCCTCTTCATCGTACTGTAAAACACGACTCAATGATCGTGTTCGTTTTCGTGATTAAGTTTTGTCCTTAATATCTGCAACCGTCATTTTAACCCCCCATCTCAGCCCGTGCCAACCACCTTAACCTTCAGCAAGGTAAGCTTAAAGACACAAACTTTAGGACTACGAATACACGTAGGCAAAACATCACAACGAAGAGATAATCGCTGATAAAATCATCACTTTGGTATATAAGCTGCTACGACAAATTCAACGCGAAAGGAAGCGGACCACAAGTCTTTCTATCCCGCCTGGACTCAGCAGGTAGAACCACCCTTGCAGTGCTCTTCGCACTTGGCCCTCCACTCCTTGCCGCCGAGTCCCTCAAACGTCAGGAACTCGTTGCCGTTGTTGTACACGGCGTAGCATTTCTAGATATCCACGCGTGTTAGTCACTGAGAAATAACTCAAGATGTCTATGTATGAGAGGCAGAGGGGGGTAAACGTACGCCATCCTTGACTTGGGAAAAGACGGTGTCCTCGTGGCCCTTGGGCTTGTTGAAGAAGACGCCGGCGTTGGAGTATCCGTTGCAGGCGGCCTGGAGGCAGGTGTCGTCGCCCGTGTTGCACTTGCAGCCGACGTGGGTGTTGGCGGCGGCCCTGTTGTTCGCGTTGTGGTCAGCAGGATGCTCGGAGGACTTGTATTTTTGGGCAAGGGTGCTTACATGTAGGGCAGGACAACTGCCAGAACAAACTTGGTGAAGTGCATCTTGAAAAGAGAGTAGATTGTTATGTTATGAAAACGAATGTAGAGGCTGTGGAATGAGAGGCAAAGGCGATGATGACTTCGGATTCCATTCAAAGACGAGAGACTTGAAGCCCTTTATACATATCACATTTCTCCTCAACTTCGCAAGTGGCACGACAACATACCTGATTCTCTCGAGGACGGATGCACTAGTTTTCCCTACAATGATCTACTTAGATTAAGTCAGTTTGAAGTCAAACTCTATGTCTAATTCCATACTCTGACCAGGCTCACAGACTCGCGCAACTCGCCTCATTCATCCACTGCAGTTCCCACAACTCTCACCCAACGATCGCGGCCTGGCTCTAGCCCTCTCAGGCTTAGAGGCTAAGACCATTCAAACGTGGAGAACACTGAGGGAGAAGGGGACTCAAGGAGTCGTTTGATCTTGCGGTAGTTCATCCAGTGGGAGGGGCCTCTACGGTGTATCCGTACATGGGAGTGCCTGAGTCGGCACGAGATTGGAATATTCTGTGGAGAGCGTCCGAGCAAAGTAGAGATCCCAATCTCTATCCGATGCGGGATGCCAGCAGAGCGCAGCAGAGCGTCGAGATGCGCACGACTCAGGACCCAGGGTTCAAAATTTCCGATTCCTTGGATCCTTACAGCGGACTACTCCATATTGGACTCACCAGCTTGTGTACTCCGTACGGATAGTCCGTGACTTTATCCGGTGCTGACTGCACTCCGTACGCTGTAGGTAGGCAATTGGAAAAATCTCTCGGAGCCGGATCGCTCCGCATTGGCGATCCTAGGACGTTTTAACAGCCAACACGCCCGCCAACAGGTGATCCGATCGCCCACCCTTTGCCTCAGCTGCCCAGCGACGCCGGACGCATGACTAAGTCTAGCTTGCAAGAACAACACCTCAGTATCTGTAGCGTAGGTAGGTAGAGACACCAGCCAGCTAAGGAGTATTCCATAGGGCGCAGCGAATTTGCCAAGACCTCGCTCAATCTATCTTACGTGAAACTTGGAAGTCGTTGTGGTTCTCAAACTTGGGTGCCACAATTTACACTCTCGAGCTAAGAAGTCTGTGAGCCAGATTGTCGCTCTGCGTCGCTGTCCTCTCGAGACCCCGAGGTGACTTGTCTTTAGGCACATATAAGACGTTCTCGCATCGTCAATCCACCTCAGGTTGCTCACAAGCCCATTTTTTGGACTCTGAAGTCATCGCTATTGCAATTGCAGCGACAGGCTGAACAGCCGGTAGCCTAAAGTACTTTGGCACCTGCCTTACATCATGAGCTTGCAACTGCACGGCAGCAGCAGTCGTCTAGCTCCTTCAAGATCGGAGCGGCGAAGGGCTCCAAGTCGCGCTAGGTACCTAGCTGCGGTACTGGAGGCGGCGGAAGCTGCAGGACAGTTGGGGGTGAGACGGGTGGGAGGTGGAGACTTCTCGGGCGGCCTTTTCGCCGGGTGGCTTTCCGCTGTGGGGCCGTGCGGCCGGGGCTCGGGAGTGGCTTGGAATTTCCCCGTGCTATGAGCCAAAGAGGCAAGCCACATCTAAGACATTGCATCAAGAGAGCAAACAAACATAGCCTTCTCGGAAGACTAACGTTACGCATATGTCGTTCCGAGACCGCCTTTGCAGACTCGCGTCGCAGGAGACAGCTCGTGGATGGAGATTGAAAGATGTTCAAGGGTATGTTGCGATTACAAATCTATTCCACTTCATACTGCATTTCTATCTTGATACTCGTCGTCATCGCCGGCATTCACCGCCCGCCTATTCTGGGTATCTTCTATGCTGGAATTGTCATGTATTGAGTGTCTGTATACCGACCAAGGAGGTCCTATTACCGAGTCAGTCGTGATCAAACACCACGGCCTTGTATCCCCCCTACTCACAGCTTCTCCCACTCATCTGGGCCTGGGTTTCAATCTCCTCAGTCTAAGGGCGGCAGTACGAGCAACGAGCATGTGTGCACGCCACAAAGGCATCGTTGGGCTTGTTGTTGAAGTCACAGTACTCGTAGCACTCCATCAAGTTCTTGTCGGGGCAGACCTGCGCGCTGGCGAATGACAGGCCGGCCACGAGGATGGATAGAACGGGTGCGAGCTTCATGTTGGCGAGTATTCGTATATCGGGTCTTGAAGATAGTGGAAGGGAGGGTTTACGTAGGAGAAGGGAGTTGCCAAGAGTGTTTATAAAGGACTTTCTTCCACCGCCTTCTTTTAAGCGGAACTGTGCTTATAATACATTGCGCTTAGAAAGAAAAGAAAGTGGCCAAGTAGGCTGTGTAGGGTGTAGCAGCGGCAGGGCCGGTATTGATGATTTCCCCGAGTCGGGAATTATGACGCTCGCAAGCCGACTCGGGAAATAACTACGCGTGGAGCAGAAACGATATTGATAATCTGCGTTATGACACATGGACAAATTATCAAACGTTGTGATTGGGGGGCAGTTGCCAGTAGAAGCTATGGTGGGCTGTCTAGCAAGAGACACGACTCAAGGCCCCAGTCTCTGGCACGGCTGTACGGATATGGTGTATACCGATTACGGATTACGGATAGCATGGAAGTGAGCTTTTGTAGTACGAAGTTACAAACTACGAAGTAGTAGCGAAAGTAAAAGGCCGTGCTTAGTCGCGAGGGTTCATTTCGTTCCTCTCAAGGTTCATGACTATAACCTAGACTAGGGCGTCACCCCATCGTCTCAAGTTCCACGTGCCCGCGGTCTTGTGTTTTTAAGATTGCCAAGGCGACTTTTTCTTCGGGAATAAACCTCCTGAGGATGCTTGATTCAACGGTGGAGGAAACACTCGAGAATCCATGTCCAAAGTCGTACGATAACAGAGTGCAAGACAAACATTCCTACATTCCACTCATAAATCTACGGACACGATACTATCAAGGATATCCTACAACTCTTCGCTCAAACCGCCCTCGTCTCCTACATCAACAAACCGGGCCAGTCGCCTCTTGAGTTCCTCTACGCCAATCCTCCCCGAAGACGAAGTCGACAACAATAACGGCGGCGCTGGCGGTGGCAAGAGCACCTCATCCAGGATATGCACAACACCATCCCTGACCGGCACATCTCTCGCTGATACCGCCGCCCCATTAACATTCACCTTCATCTTCACCACGCCCATGCCCACGCCCACGCCCACGCCCACGCCCACCGACCGTCCACCGTCACCCGTAACTCCCGCGCTGCGAGAACCCACCGCCTCGATCGTGACCCTCGCCCCGTCAAGCAAAGTCTGGACCTCCCGTCGCATCCGCCCCACCCCGTCGGCGTCCTCCCCGAGGTCCCTCCCCCCGTCGGTTTTCTTCTCCATCTCCTCATCCATCTCCACGCCTTCAAAAAAGTCCGTATAAACAACCTCCGCAGCAAAATGATACCTCACCAAAGCCTCGAGAAACTTAGCTCCCTCCCGCGAAGAAAAGAGGAAATTCGTCGCTTCCTCGCCCAACTTATCCCACGCCTCATTCGACGGCGCAAACACCGTGATCCCAGAGCCATCACGCAGGCGCCGCAAAACTTCCTCGCTCACCCCGCCCCTCTCCATCGCCTTCGCAAAAGTCCCCAGCGTATCCTCCGGCACCGCAGCACCGACGAGTACATCCCACCGCGGCGGCGGAATCAAAACCTCATCGATAAAGTGTACGACAACAGCGCCGTCCCTGCTCTCCATCGATTCGGAGGCGAGAACCCGGGCGTAAAAGTTGACTTCAACACCCGTTGGTCCCACCGCGATCCTCACTCTTTGCCTACGCAGCTCCCCGCCACCACCTTCTTCGAGAACCGCCTCTGCCGTCCGCAGACCACGGAGATCTTGGTAGGTATACCGCCCCGGAAGAATGTGGTACTCGAGGATCTCGCCGAGTAGCTCCGCTCCACTGAGTTCGAAAACGCCCTCTAGCTTCCGAAAGGCCGAGTCCGTTGGAACGAAGATCGTGAACTGCTTTCGTTTCTGCGTATTCTCGTCGTTGTTGCCAAGAAGCATGTCGTGGACCTTGTCGTATGAGGTGAGGAGCGTCGTGAAGTACTCCGTCTGCATGCCGCTCTCCTTGATGATTGTTATGGGATTCTTCCCTTTGTCTGCCTCTTCTTGACTCGACCTCGGATCTCCATTTGTCATTTGTTGTAGTACGACCGGCGCCGCGTGGCCGGTTTCGATGTCGTGGGCGTCGGTTGGATGTCCCATCACGCGTCTTCCGGCCTGGGCCACGGCCTCAGCAGCTTGGTAGAACATGCCGCCAATGGCGTTGACCACATCGCCGAGCGACGATGACTTCCCATCACTCCATGACCGTGTTGAATCCCAATTCGGTACCCCCGAGCCTCCGTCTTGGATCCTTACTATCGACTGCTCGGGCCTAGTCTCCGGTAAAGCAAAGGCCGAGACAGAAGCAGCGACAGCCGCGTATGGCAAGACACAACTCGCCTTCATATCCTCAATATCTTGGGTATTTGGTATCAAAGCAGCCGCAGACGGCGACGACGGCGAAGAATCCACCGGCGATGAGCGAACGTGACGTATCAGCTTCTCAGAGAGGTTTCGACGAAGTGAAGTGGAAGAGTTGAAACGGATTTGTATTCGACGCCCCATGGGGAAGTACTCGCTCCCGATCATAGCCCTATATAAATAAAGGGTACTACTTAATTGTTGTGTAAATTCTTCAACACAAAGAATAGGTCTGAGACATTCACGACCCGGATGAAGTGGGCGTCCCGGTCTCCGCTGATGTAGGTTTCCTGTCATCGGATGGAGACATAAAGGTTCCCGTCCCCCCCGGTCCCGGGCGGGCAGCAGCATCGCGACGGACCATCAGGGTCCGCACATGCGGTGCAATGACTTCTGACTTACACCGCACCGTCGCGGCTCTGCATGCTGTTCCACTTCTTCCCGGTACATGTGATATTCAGATCCATTGTTGGCTTTGACTGGTTGAGAATGTATCAAAGTCGTGTCTTGGCGGTTGTGTAGGACAACAAGGTGCCGTCACCTGAGTCGACGAGAATATCGGGTCCAAAAGGCATGATGACCGCCCGTCCGCAGCGACGGATTCAGGAAGTGTGTCCCACGGCCATTTTGTGTCGTCCTTTTTTGTCTCATCTCAGAGGATTGACATGGTGATGCGGTAAAGAGTTGTACGAAGGCAAGCAAGCTCACACTCTCGGGCCCCCAAACCCGCCAACGACCCGAATCTCCCCAATCTTCTTCTCCACCGCCTCAAAGGCATCGACAACCCGTCCGCCCCTGACATCAACAACACCCCATCTCTGCTCTCTGCTCTTTCTCGGGACCCCTCTTCTTCCTCCCGCTTCCGCTCCCGTCCCGTGCTCCCAAACACCAATCTCGTCAAGAAGAACCTCCAAAGCCCACACGAATTTCACCCCTGTGCCATCATCCTCTCCTCCACCGCCACCCCCAGGCGCAGCAGTATACAACCTCTCAGCATCCTCCTTATCCCTAGGTATCTTGGTACACAGCAAGTGCAAATCAAGAAGTTGCGAAAACACGAGCCCAAATGTCGGTTTATTCCGCCTCGACGCCGCCTGGTTCCCGCCGTAGCCGTAGCCCGTTATATTCAACGCAGGTGGGTTGAAGATGGATCGGAGCGTCGGGTCGACAGCCTTGCCACTGCTACCAGTGCCATGTTCTCCTCCATTTGGTGGTGGCGGCGGCGGCGGACCGCCTTGAGTATTCGCGGGCTTGGATGTCGTCAGCTCCTTTGAAGAGCTCGTGCTGTTGAGGAGCATAATCAACGGGCTGGTCTCCAGGCTCCTGGATAGATACCGCAGGTGGGAGGAGAGGCGTTGGAGCGAGTCATGCGCGGATTGACGGTCGCGGCGGGTGAAGAGGGCCGTCATAAGGCTGTGGAAGTGGGTGATGAGGATGATATCCGGCAATGCTGGACCCTTGGAGTCGTCGTCTTCTGGGGACTTGCTCTCGGAAGGTGCTGCTGCTAGGGCTGGATTCGCGTCGGGAATTTCGTCTCCTGGCTCTGGTGGTCTGTTCTCAATCTCCTTTTCGTGAAGCTCTTCTGTGACTTGTTCTGGTATTTCTTCCGCGTGATTGTTTGGTTCTTCCCCCTCTGCGTCTTCAGTGACTTCCTCTTTATCCGCTTCTCTCTGAGGAGAATCTGCAGCCATAAACGGTGTCGGTGACCGAATCGTCGAAGGCGGCGGTGACAGCGAAGACGACGACGAAGATGGTAGCGAAATCGCGTCCTCGTCGTCATCCTCGTCGCTATCGGCGATCTCCGTTCTCGTAGACTTGGTCGGCTGGGGCCGTGGCTTGAGTTCCGGCAACACAATCCTCTCGGGCTGTTGAGACACTTGCGGCTCAGGCGCAACATCCTCATGTCCCCTCGACGAATTCGCTGCATCCTCAGCAGGAGCTTCCACACCGGCCGAGGCTTCCGCAACCCCTTCAACCTTCTTCTCGCCTCCCATATCATGCTTATCATCATCCTTCTCCAACCGGTCCCCAGACGGTGCCCGAAATCCCGGAGAGGAGACCACACGTGGCTCAGGACTCTCAGGCGGAATATCCAAGTCCCCAAGAGCCTCCCACAAGCCCTCGAGATCAAATACCCTCGAGACAGAAACCCTCCCCAAACACCGCCTCAACCTCATCGCCACATCCCCCTCAGCGGTGCCGCGCACCACGAGCTCCGTCCGGATGGCGTCTCTCAATGGCGGGAGAATAGCCGCAGGAGGCTGCGTCGTGACAACCATCACCCTCGCCTCCCCGCCATTCTCATCACTCTCGAGCTCCTTTCCGCAGAGCGTCTTCGCCAGCGCCTGCATCGAAATCTAGAAACAACAAAAGTCAGCTGATTTCCCTCCATCGACAGCCATAATAACAAGACTCACCAAAATTCCCATCTGCTCACTCTCAGAACTAAGCCCAACGACACTCCCCCTCTCGAACCCGCCACAGAGGACCTCCTCATCGACCTCCCGGCTCCCGACCTGGACTCGGCCCCTCGCCACCGCTGCATCTCTGCGCTTCGTCTCCCGGCTGCAGAGGACGGCCGCGGAGACCGGCTCGAGGGGGAAATGCGAGCTGGCCTGCGACGCGGGCAAGACCATCCCATCACCGTCGTCACCGACGCCTGCCATAGCTGTACGCCTCCTGTCCTTCCTTCCTTCCTTCTTCTTCCGGGGCTCACCGTGGCCCTAGCCGTTCTGGACCGAGACAATTGACAAAATGAAAGAGTATCATTTCCGTGTCATTTCGACTTATTCTCTCGTCGACTCTGCTGCGTCTCTACTCTGAGATGGAAACATTGAAGCCGGCAAGAAGGTATCGTCAAGTCACATGATGGCAGCTGCCAACAGTTGCGCGGATTAAATTCCGACGAGAGTTCCAGGGGAAGGCAGGAGCTGCTGTAAATTCTCCGCTGGAAATCTCGATTCAAGTCTCGGCGCTTTCCAGGGCCAGCCAGACTGGCACATTAAGTCGGGACAGGGCCTTATCAGCCACCTCAAGGCTCAATGACATCACCCCTGTGTCTTGCATGATTGTCACTCATGCAGCCCTCTCTCACTCCTTGCCTTACACCTTACTCAACGCATCTCATCCGGACTTCGCCATACTAAAAACCTTGCTAGGGGGGGACGCGACAGACTAGGTAGCCATGCATTTTGTGCTTTTCTTGCCAACAAGCTGATCCCTTGTTCCAAAAATACCTTGCACATGTTCGGTATCCCATCATTGTCGCTACCTTGTTATGGTTGAATGCACTGCAAATTGGCACTAAAAAGCGGCATGTGAGGCTCAATGTTCTCTATTTTCAATAAAGCTAATTCATAACAATCTGCCGACGGACTGTTGGATTGCCTGCTCTATGCCTTCCCTTTGTGTAAAGTGCCTCTGCCGGCCCTGGAATATTTGTAGCAAAAGAGGCAGAAAAGGAGGCTCGTTTCCTCCCAAAGAAATATGATTATTCACGAGAAAGGTATCACTTGTCGGGTGGTGTGAAAATCCAGACGCATATGTGCGACCGCTCCGCCCTGACAATCGTAGTTCTCGTCCTGATGGCTTCTCCAAGAGCCACCCAACCCAATTCGAGATCCCAACCGTATTGACTCCTCCACAAATGATCCAGAATTCGATATTATCGGATCCGTAGCCCAATGTGTTTGCATTGTAACCAGATTGGTTCAAACAACTTCACGTCGTTCGTTCTTGGGGTGCATCGACGGCACCCTTTCTCTTTCTTGAAACTGATCGCCTTAAAGTGAGGCGTTTGATGAATGACATGGACTTTCTTTGCCGTATGCCTTCGCATTCGTCTTGTTGTGTCCTTTGTTTTGGCTCGATGCTCTCGTATCCTGCTTCCTAAGTTCTGCGAAACCACTAGGCGGCAGTGCCAGGGGCAGGAGGCGGTGCCATGGCATCAGAAGCCTGGCGTCTGCGTCCACCCTTCAGACTCTTGACTCTGGCCATGAAGCCTCCAGAAGGCTTGCTGGGACCGTCCTCGGTCGGTGACATCACGTCAGCTGTGGCACGACGCTCGAGGCCATTAGCAGAGCCTCGACGGGGCACTGGAGGAGGTACACCAGGCGAACGGGTACCGTTGTCGGCTCGCTTGACAGAGATCGTCTCGGGCTCCTTTCCATACTCGGAAAAGAAGGGGTTGCGCTCGCCAGTGTATGAAATGCTGCTAGCGGGTCCATTGGCATCGGGCGATCGTCGGGAGGTGTATGCTCCCTCAGGATTAGTGATTCGACCAGAAGGACCGTATTCGCGGGGCTCCCTCTTCATTCCACGAATGCGCTGGGCGATGGACTTGCTGCGGCCAAGGCCCTCGGAGGTCGACTGCTGGGCTTGCTCGGCCTGAGTCTTCTGGATGGCAGCTCGGGCAGCAGGAGTACCCTCCAGGAAGGTCGAGGCACCGAGTCCCATGGATTCCTCTCCGTAAACGATCGAACCGCGAGCTCGAGGGTCAAAGACAGCGGGATCATCCTTGCGCTCAAGTCTGGCAGCAGTTGCAAAGTCTGCCGATGCCTCGCCGTCGTTGTGGCCCATGAACACAGCATGGTCCGGGCGCTTGTTGAGGGGACCGGAGCCGCCAAGGGACATGTTGAGGGAGTCCTTGGCAAAGGCTTGCATCGGTGCACGGCGGCTGCCCTTGCGGTTACGGTGGGGGTTGGCTGCATCGAAAGGACCGTCGTGATGGAACACTACATGCCATTAGCCTGGGAATTTCCTGCTTTTTAGACGAAAAAAAATGCTTTACTCACATCCGGTGCCGTAGATGCTGGTGGCATCCAGTTGGTCGATGATGTCGATTCGGCGACTGGGCTTCTTGGGGTCCTTATCCTTTCCTTCCCGGGCGCGGCGTTCTCTCTCCCGACGTCTGGCTTCCTTCGCCTTTCTCTCTTCGTCGGTCGGAGACTTCTCGATATCAATCAGTACCGACGACTCAGAGTTCCTGCGCGGTCGGCGTTCCTGAGGTCGGCGTTGGGGCGATCCAGGAGCTCCACCAGGTCGGGGAGGACCACCACTGCCCTGAAGGCGTCGCTGTCTCATCGCCTCCTCCTGAGATCTCGATGGACGGTGTCCGGGTGGCGGAGGGCCGCGACGGGCTCCGGGCGGCACATTCTCGCGTCCTGGCACTCCAGGCGGGCGATTCGTCGGGGGTCGAGGTTGCTTCTGATCGTTGATGGTGAGACCATCCTATGAGACGCAAAGTCAGTAACCTGCAAGCTCTCAATGTACGCGCGGCAAGAATTCAATTGGCGACCGAGGGATCGGTTCGGGTTGCATCAATTGATTGCTCGGGGGTAACGTACAAACAGCTCCTCAGCGGTAGGCGATGCCTTGTTGTCCAGTGATGTTGACATGGTGCCTGCTCCAATCAAGTTCGGTTGACTACTCGAGTATGATGGATCGAGGAATGGGTTGCGCGAGACAGGTCGGGGAGGGTCGTCAAAAGGCGAGGCGGGAGAGGTGGTATTCGTAGTGCCGGAGAGTAGTGGGGAGGCAGCGCGGTTGCGAAAGGGGTTGTTGGATGAGAGATTAAGCGTCAAGCCAGCGCCAGCAGATTTGCTAGGTTGATGGCCTATTCCAAGGAAGTAAAGTTAGCACTCGATAGGAGGAAGGGGAGAGAGAGAGAGAGAGACAGTGACGGCTCCGTGCATGCGAGTGACGGCGAGGGGGGGAAGGGATATGAAACATGAGGGCGGTATACATGACACAGCAGGTTCAACAACTGGGTGGAGCGGGCGCGGTGCTTGCGTTTGCTTGGGCGGCAGTGCAATCCGTGAGAAAGGGCGGCTCTCTTCCCGTTGGACAGGGCAAAAGTCAAAGGGGGAGAAATCCGGGAAGATGGTGGCAGGCATTGAAAGGGGTGGGTGGGAAGAGGGATGAAGGTTGGGCAGGATAGGACATGCCGGCGCATATCCATCCCCTACATCCATATCAGAGTGTTTGATTCTTGGCTTACCTGGCTGTGCTGATTGTGCCTTTGACATTTTGGCTGTAGTTTGTGAGGTTTACCGTGTGGGATGGTGTGGTACCCGCGACGGGAGGGATGACCAGATGGGAATATGGATAATGATGATGGACGGGCGCGTCGTATTGAAAGTCAAGGGATCGGCCTTTTCTTCCGCCAGAAAAAGGGGAGCTGTCCGACCGATTGAGGAGAGAGCAGCGAGCGTTGCTAGCAAGCTTGATTTTCTTTGGCTGTCAAATGGCCGTTCCTAGCGTCATGCCTCTCTGCAGGGACAAACAATAACGGGGGGGAACGGGTTTTGGAGGAGCCACCCGACGGTTCCTCGGCAGGTCACTGTGCGGTGCGGTGCGCGCGGTGTGTGTGGCAACGTGCGGGCAAGCAATCTGCAGTACGTCCGAAGGCAGATGGGCGGTCGGGATCCGGAGTCGTAGGTGGGTGGGTGCGTGGGTTGAAAAGAAGAAAATAGGGGTGAGTTGTAATATCAAAGATCCTCGATTATAGTCGGCAATGCGCGTCTGGTTTGGCTTGTAGTGCAGCGTGGTGTCCTTTTCTCCTGCTTTGATCCGACGTCAGCTCGAAAAAAGCATCCCTTGGGCTTTGAGGGGATGAATTGGTTTGGGGGGACGAATTGATTATCGGATAATGGATTGGGTCCAAATCATCCAATTCAGGGGGAGATTGCTGGTCTGCCGGGAAGCGAGTAGTTTGGCTAGGTGGCTAGGAATTTTTGGGTGGTAAAGTGGTGGATCTGGGGTCCACGCACCATCCACGACTTGCGAGGATGAAGGGGTTTGGCTGCTTGGGTTTGGAGACTTTGGACAGGATTGGGCGGGCACTCGACCAAAAGGCTGGATGATGCCGACGACTGGACGAACGCGCGACAACCGAGCCAAGCAGCTGTCTGAAGAGTGGGCCAGAAAGGGAAATGCAAGCTCACCTTCTCTTTTGGCCTGGGTCTGGCTTTTTTGTTTCCTTTTCTTGCTCAGTCCACGTCCTTGTCAGAGGTACGGAACAACGTCGTCTCTCTCACAAGAGAGCGGTTTGGCGAGTTAATAAGTCGATGCTCGGTGTTGCAATCCGTGCGATCGCGATACCCCAAAAACGATCCGGGGACAGTGTCTAGATCAGTGATGATGTTTGACAGCTCGTACAGTCGCTAGCTGCTGGTATTGCCGTGTGACACGGGCTCGGTGTGCCTGCAACACGGACCCGGGTTGACCCAACTTCTGGGTCGCTTTGATGCCTTGATAGGGATGCCCGTGTCTCTGCGAAGCGAGAGATGACGACAGAAAACAGAAGGTAGTGTAGTTTTGGCTGAATAGGGAGGTGATGGTGACACTGTTCCTAGTCGTGTTCGGATGCTTAGAGAATGCGGGTGGTCTCTGAATATGAGATGCGAAGTCGGATGAGATGGTGAGTCGAGATGAAGGTAGATGGATGCGAGAACGGACGAGAAGTTGGAGCGAGAGACGAGAGATGCTGCTTGAGAGTTCGTTCAGCTCGAGAGTGTGTTGGCGAAAGAGGAAAAAAACGAGGGACGGGTGCGAGGCAGTGGAAAGTCCCGTGAGGCAGGTAAGGCCAATGGTCCACTCGTCGAAGAGGGGGAGAAGCTGTGAGGCGGAAGAGGAAGGAGGTCCCGTTGAAGGAAAGAACAAAGGAAGGAAGGCGCGAGGCTTAAGTTCTGAGGCTTGGTGTGAAAGAGCAGGAGGCAGGAGGTACTCCACGAGTCGTTGAGCAGGGCAGGTGCACCTCAGGCAAGATATTTGTGTATCCGTCCGTAAGGTAGCTTTTGAACGGGAAGGAAGGAATAATCGAGTAAGAGGAAACGAGGAAGCCACGGCCAAGGTAGGTAGGTACCTTTAAGCTAAGGAAGGTGAGGTGGGTGAGCTGAGGAGGGGCAGGCAAGAGCGATGATTTATTAGTATTAGTCGATTCTGGTTCCTCTTTCCTTTTCGTCGTTTGGGGAAAGAAGGCACAAACGATGAGAATGGGAAAGAATCAGACCGGAGTAGAAACCAGAAAAAGCGAGAGAGGGAAGGAGAGGAGAAATAAGAGCAATTAGGAAACGGAAAGAAACAGAGCGTGGACAATGCAGCAAGAAACATCCCAACGACCTAACGACGCCCTCCCGATCCCCGCGCATTCCACCCGTTCCGATCGCCTCCTCCTCTCTCTTTCTCTCTCTCTCCATTTCGACATCCATGGATGTCATCCCCATCACCCATCACCCTCATCTGCCAGCGGCACCTGAACTCGACCAGGTCCTGGTCCTGGTCTGGCACAGGCACATGAGCCACTCGATCTCAATCTAAGCCGCCCACACCACACCGTCCGAACCTATCCGTATGAATAGCTTATTATCTTGTAAGCTTACCTTTTTTTTTTTCTCAGGGACACCATACAAAGACGAGGGAACGCTGACAACGGCAGATACGGTTGGCTGGGAAGACGCCTCCTCCGACTTGGGGCCCTTCAGCCCGGGTCTGTGGCTGCATCGTGGGCGGTGAGCATCTTCATGCCTCTACCACTATGTCCAGTGGACCTTCATTACCAGGTGGGTAAACACTTCCTGTTTCCTAAGTACTACCGCTATCCGTACTTCCGCCACTTCTATTACTACCTGTACCTCCATCACCATTTCTACTTCCAGCACCGGTCCTTCCAGTTGGCTCTTTGATTACATTGCGTAGAGAACACGGATATACTCAAAGTATCGTAGTGAGACATTCATAAAGACAGCTGTGCCGAGCGAGGATAGCAGTGGCAACATGAGAAAGGGGCTGACTATCTGTTGACTGGCGGATTATTTCTAACCCTCACTGAGAGCAACGAACTTGTTCAAACAGAATACCTTACCTCGACCTCATAACCTTCACGGCCCTTCCTTGCCCTGTCATGGACCATGAACGCTAACTACCTTCCATCATCTCCCGTAGGACACACGGGTCCCCAGCTGAACCGGGCTGTAACGGCGGGATTCTGTTTCTTCTCATTTCCATCTCGCCATTCCGGCCCAGATGTAATAGATCCATCACCAAGCTTCCAACCAAAACATGGTGCAAATGGCCACCGCTGCTCTGCAAATCTGCCGCTCTACGCTCGAACAAGTATCGCGGCATGGGGTCTTTGGAAACACTAGCCATGACCAACGCGGGAGTGATGTTCCTCGGCCGACCGGGGTGCAGACGAGACGTGCCGACGACACACCCCAGGACCCCTAATAATCCTAATTATTTTAAACTAAGGCAATTCAACAAATTGCTCTACAGTTGAATGACAGGGTGCAATGCGCCTAGACTCGCCTCCGATGGAGTTCCGCAGAACAAGCCGGCCACGAATAATTGAGAGATGAGCATCTTCTGCATCTGCGACATGCACTCGTCCTCCAACAAACGATGAACTGCGCGTGGGAACAAAACGGACGGACCGGAACAGACGACAAGCCAAATTGTGTGGGCGCTGGAGCCATCTGGCCGACAATGCTTCGGTCGTTTCCCTCTCCACCGGGTTCACAGCCATCCAACCCATACCTTATGCACACATACCGGCTACTACCGACGGGCCTTCTTGGAGCTACGGACACCTTGACTTGGCCCTGTGTCTGTCAGGTACTTGTGGCATGTACCTGACATCAGCCAGGGTCAGACTTGTCTGTCCATCCTCCCGTGCATGCTCCTCCACTCGGACTATCGGCTTCTTGTTACTTGGTTCCTCTCTTTTTCTCTTTGGCCAGAGAGCTCACAGATGCAATAAACAGAACCACCTTCTTCCCGACAAAGCCGTACGTCTGCCTGCGAACGTATGTCCTTGACGGCAAAGTCCACAACCCGGCTATGACACCACCACTGAAATCTTCACCTGGGATCAAGATGAGGGATGGAGCTGTTCGTCCGCCCTGGCCCTGGTCTCTCCAGCAGCTGGACAAGACGGAATCACAAAGGGTAGCACAGGGGCCTGGTTTGTTGCAACCTGCCGCCCTTCCAACTTCGCTGGATTGCAACCTCGTGTTGGGGACCCCCTGGTCGTCTCAACCATGCCAAGGGAACATGGGGTGCATCAATTTGAACGTCA
Organism: Colletotrichum simmondsii; assembly: GCA_001563135.1. Lineage (NCBI taxonomy): Eukaryota > Fungi > Ascomycota > Sordariomycetes > Glomerellales > Glomerellaceae > Colletotrichum > Colletotrichum simmondsii. Next base: position 109,088 of record JFBX01000853.1, read on the forward strand.
GGCAAGCAGCCAGACTTCAGACTCCAGGAGTCCAGAGTGTCCGAATCTCGAAAGCTCTCTGCCACCAGCCTCGGCGCCGCGCCATTGATGCTGCTGACAGTGCCAGCCAGCCCAATTCCAAGTCTATTGCCGTTGCACACACTCGAGCCCGTCTCCCGCCTGACGCGTGACACTTCCAGCCCGTTGTTGGCTGGTTTCCCCGCAGGGCCCGGCCATCTCGGTGGCGCCCAATAGTCACTCTCCATCGGACAATTCACTTCGTCTTTCGATCTCAGCTGTCATCCGAGCGCAATAAGCTCCCACTGTTCCAATGTATCGAGGGAAGCCTGGAGACTAAATGGTTACCCTCACGCATGGAGGCCGAACGGCGAAAACAGATCCGCATTTCTCAGATTATGATAAGAGCACCGTCGTGTATCCGTACGGAGTACAGTGTGGTGTTTGCGACAGTCGAGATCGACACCAGCACTCACTCAGCGACCAGCGTACGGAGTAGAGCTGCTTGCCGTATTGCCTTGCCAAGCCTCGGGCAGGATAACCAAACGGGCAGATGGCGCTGCCCGAAGAGGGAGACAAAACGCCCTCCAATCTCAGCCTCGGACGATCTGATTCGATCAGCCCCCAAATGTGACTCTCCTGGCATACCGTAAGGAGTTCTACGCTTCTTCTAGCCACCTGGAAGCAAAATATGGCGGACTGAAAACATCGACCGTATTCGCCCATGTTGTTATTGCAAATATCCAGCCATACTGTTCTTCATTTGGGGTGAGCTTGAAACCTCGTTTGACGTTGACGTTTGCAGCCTGCGGCCTCCTTTTCCCCTTCTTGGTTTTTTGGGTGTTTTTTTTTTTTTTTTTTTTTTTTTTTTCTCTTTTTTTTTTTTTTTTTTTTTTTTTTTGCTTCTCTTCATCTCACCCACATTGCGTCTTGATCGGATCGGGGAGCCGCCTTCCACCATCACGGTCCTCCTAACAAGACTCCAGCCTCAGGGAAAAGCGTGACAGCATCATCCTGGAATCTCATCGCCAATCTGAAACGTAAGCGAGCCTTCCATGGGCGAGAGCATTGGAGCAAAATCTTTTTGATGGGGCTTGTTCATATGAGCAGACGATCATGGGGACTTTGATTAATATCTGCAAAGTACGGATACAACAGCACTACGGATATAGCTGCACCAGCCGCACCTGCGATAGTGACCCCACAAGAGAATGGGTGAGTATGCATGGGTCCGGTCTGCGTAGTGCAAAAGCTCGATCTCCCAGAGATTGCTCTAGGCCCAGCGGGGGCCAGCGCGATTCTTACTTCTTCTTTCCGTCTGTCTCCATCACGGATGGGCTGTCAGCCTGCCACGAAAGGATCGCGATAGGCGAACCTCATTGGGTCTCCTATTCTTAATTTCTTAGAAGTCACAGACTCACCCTCAGAGTCACAGCTGCGATCCCGGACCTGGAGGCCGGCTCGCTGGGTAAACCTCTTCCGCCACATTGACCTTCGGGAATTGCGGGGATACAATCAGGGCAATCGTTCGTCTCAATTACGGCTTTCTTCACGGTGACCGCCTCCCGGTCTGGGCCCTTCAACCCACTAATGCCCGCAGAGCCTGAGTCTGAGCCCAACTTTGCCAGAAAGCACTGGACGGCACTGTAACAGACCTGCTCCTTGTACGAACATACACTATGTACATAGTAGACGGATATGCACGTCACGGTCCCTCGCAAAACCCGGGTCCTCTTGCGCTCACTCAACCCGACTCAGCATCCATGAAGCCTGCTCAAATCCTACAGGAATCACCTTGTCTGCACGAGTAGGGACGAAGTCTGGACAACGGGTGTTCCGTGTCCAGCGTCTCTTGCGCATTGGCGGACCACCGATATGATCTCTCGCTTTGGTAAAGAAGATACATTCCAAGCCATCACCAAGGGAGATGGAGCGGTGTTGAGAGCTCTTTGCCAAGAACCGGCTCAGCCGTACCGATGTCACCTACGAAGGCGTATGTCAGTTAAGAGGGTCTTGTCCACCAGCAGGTATCACCGCTCATCGGTACTTACGCGGACCTCTCGGCGCCCAGTACTCGCCCGTCTTGGAAATGTCGAGCTTTGTTGTCCATTTGATGAGACTCTCAGCGGCTTCGTCGGGGGTGACGGCTACGACACTCAGATGTTAATGATCCCTATGAAACTCACCGGGCCGCCTACGCCATCAATGGTATGAAGTACTCACCACCGCCATCGTCCCAGTACTTGTCGAATCCCACGCCTTTGGTCATCTCAGTACGCATGAAACCCGGGTGCACGATACTGATGATGACGCCCTTGTCCTTCAAATCGAGACTCAACAGCTTGCCCACCATGTTCAATGCGGCCTTGGATGCGTGATGGGCATAGTTGCCGCCGCCCTCCTTCTCGTGTCGGAGGGTGATGCTCCCGGACTCGGACGAGACGAGCACAACCTTGGAGTCCTTTTGGAGAAGACCGGCGTGCGCGAGCGCGTGGACGATGAAGACCGGGGCGATGGAGCTCGTTGTGTACATGCGCTGCTCCTCGGCCCAGTTCGGACCCTTTTCGGTGCTGAAGTCCTCCGTCGCGAAGTAGCCCGCCGTGATGATCTACCTCCCTGCCAGTTATTCAACACGCTCTCCGGCAGCAGCGGGACGGGTGCATAAGAGGGAGCCACATACCACCGTCGAGAGCGGCTTCGAACCACCGAGCACACTGACTAGGGTCTTGCCGACATTCTCGTCCATCAGGTCGATACCTGGGAGCCACTTGACGGCATCGGAGAAGCCTTCGGGTCCTTCTTCGGAACGCGTGGTGCCGTAGATGGTGTTGCCCGCGTCAGCGGCATACTGTTTGACGAGGGACGCCCCGAGGCCTCGCGTGCCGCCAACGACTAACACAGGAGACATGATGGTCTGGCACTGGTAACCTGATTATCTCTGGAACTCGTATCTGCCGGTATTTGTGTTCTATTTTCGTTTTATTCCGGGCTCACTCTCAAACACTGCTGGAATGCGGCACCCGTTGGGGGAACTAAATTGGAGGGGCTTCGAGGGAGTCGGTTGAGGAATGTAAAGGGAACGGTTGAAGTGGTGAGCAACCTAAGCTACCAAAGCTACCTTATCGTGACGTAGGTGTCGCAGCGTGATGGCGGCTGGCCCAATGAAGCATGGCGAGTCGCATCACTGTGAATGGCGGGGGAGGGGCCTGGAATCACGTCTTATCGATAAAGTTGGTGTGACCATCGTATTGCTGCTGACTGATCCATAGTCTTGACTCGACTCTCTTTCATGAGATATTTACAGGTACCTTGGCAGTAAGAAAGCCTCTAATGGTCAAATACACTTGAGACGAGAGTCAAATTTGTACATAAACTCAGGCCAGTTGAAGTTCTGCTTCCGATGGCGGTAAAGCTGCGGCTTTCATAGAGATATAATGACCAATCATTGGCAACGCACGTGGAGAGCATTAGATCTCTCAAAATAGAAGTGAAGAGGATTGCCTGCGTCCGCTTCAATGTATAAACTTCCTCTAATCATAATTCGATCCGACGAGGATAATGGATTGAATGGATGGCGAGCTGTCAAAAAAAAAAAAGAGTGCCGACAAACGTGTTCATGAAACCAACAACGCGGTTTAAGTTTCGAGTGAGATGCTACTACATACAACGTAGCTGTCAGCAGCACCCTGGCGCAGTGACGTTTGAGTTCACCTAATGAGGTAAACGGGTGGTGTTCGCCGCTTTGAACCATCGCATCGAATTCGTATTCGTTCCAATGGGTTCCTAGATAATGGCAGCTGAGAAGGTGTTCCAATGCTCGATAGCTTCATGAACTCCATTTCACTAGCTCCAAGTCAACTGAGCCAAATCATATCTAGCAAACATGGCCCTCAATTACGGGTCTATTGTGTTGTACATTGTTGAGATCACGATTACATACGTTTGTCTTTTGAACGCCTGCGTTGAAGAGAGCTCTCACACTAATCGGGTATTATAGTACTTTTTACTCGGCATCTACAATGTCTACTTCCACCCTCTCCGCCACTACCCAGGACCACTCCTGTGGCACTTCAGTCCGGTGCCGAAGAACATCTACCTCCTAACGGGCAGATACGCCGCCAAAGCCCGTGAAATCCACGAGACCTACTCCGGCGCCGTGCGCGTAGCTCCCAACGAGCTATCCTACATCCAACGTACGGTCACCTCACCTCACCTCACCCCATCTTTCCTCCCCCTCCCGATGATTCACTCCAGATCAACAGTTCACAATACTAACACGCATAAACAGCACAAGCATGGAAAGACATCCTAGGCCGCCCGCTCAAATCCGAAATGGCAAAAGACATACGCTTCTTCGGCGGCGAGAACTTTGGCCGCGATAGCCTCGTCACAACGAGACCGGAAGACCACACACGCCAGCGTCGCATCTTCACACACGCCTTCTCCAACACGGCGCTCAAGGCGCAGGAGCCTCTGCTGGTGGACTACGCTGACCAGATGGTCGAGGCGATGGGCGCGCTCGCCCAGCGTGAGTGTCAGCGTCAGCGAGCGCACGACGGCGAAGGTGGCGGTAAGGGTGACGGGCTGGGATCCGTCAACATTGTAGATGTGTATAACTTTGCCACCTTCGACATCATGGCGGACCTTACCTTTGGAGAACCGCTTCTTCTGCTCAAGATGGGCGATTACACGCCCTGGGTGCGCAACGTCTTCGCGGGTCTCAAATTCGTCATCTACGGGCTCGTGTTCCTCGAGATTCCGGTCCTGGGACCGCTCGTACAGGCGGTCACGTCTGCGCCGCTGAAGAAGAAGGCGCAGGAGCACACTGACTTTGCGGGCCAGCTCGTTGATCGGCGGCTGAGGGAGAGACAAGCGCATCCGAAGCCGGATATCTGGAGTTTTGTACTTAAGCACAGTGACGGCAGTGACAATGGCGGAGCCGAAGATAAGAGCAAAGAAAAGGGTCTGTCTGACAGGGAAATGCACGCCAACGCGGCCATGTTCATGGTCGCCGGGACGGAGACGTCGGGGACGGTGTTGTCCGGCACGACGTACTACCTCCTGCGGAACCCGCGGGTCTACGACATTTTGACGAGGGAGATCCGGGCCGCGTTTGCGAGGACGGAAGATATTTGCGTCGACGGGCTTGTGCGGTTGGAGTATTTGACCGCGGTGCTGATGGAAGGGTTGAGGTTGTATAACCCCGGCGGCGCGGGGATGCCGAGGATCGTGCCAAGGGGCGGGGCGGAGGTTTGTGGGGAGTATATCCCGGAAGGCGTACGTTTTGAAATCTCCTTCCCTACTTTCCTTCCTTCATATCTTGCCTTCTTTGCCTTTACATGATGGGAGACGGTGCTGGAGGGTGTAACTGGAACGTTTGAGTGGAAGCTTACAGTGACATGAACAGACCCTAGTATCCGTCAACCCCTACTCGGCCTTCACGAGCCCGGAGAACTGGGCTCGGCCGAACGAATTCGTACCGGAGCGGTGGATCCATACGGATGCGCCTGAGTGGAAGGATGATAAGAGGGACGTTCACGAGCCGTTTTCGTACGGGCCGAGAAATTGCTTGGGCAAGAAGTGAGTCACCATCGACTACTAGCACCCTACTTTTGCCACTTGTGCATTATCCCCTTCCGTTTGCTGACAACGAACCTCGTGTGTGCTCGACTTTAGTCTCGCGTGGCTGGAGCTTCGTCTGCTGCTGGCCAAGACGCTGTGGCACTATGACCTGGCGCTCTGCCCCGGTATGGAGTCGTGGGTTGTGCAGAGGAATTATATTACGTGGGAGAAGGGGCCTTTGATGGTTAAGCTGAAGCCCGTTCAGAAGGAAGGATGAAGTATTTGCTGTTCTCGTCGTGTGGGAGGTGTGGGTAGAACACAGTATATGTTGTCTCGTCAAGGGTATATACATTGATCAAATACTGGGTCGAATTGTGAAAAATGCTTCTAAAATCTGGTACGTTATATGGCGATACACCAAGCGCCTACCGTCAAAGATCAGAGCTGTGACGGGAAAGCGTAGAGTCTACTAGCGTATCTTGTTTGAAAACTCGTTATTTACATCACAGATTTCGGCGAGATTTTTGGTCACAAAGATTCCCCAAATCTTGCGTTATATTGCCTCATGAGAAAGTATGTACAATGAAAAAGAGAACTATCAGATTATTGTTCTGCAATTCTACCAACTCAGTAAACCCCAATGGCTTCACCGACAACGCTCTTGAACATGCCGTTCGGGTCAAACTTCTCTCTGACGGCCTTGAAACGGGCAATGTGCTGCAATCCATTGTTAGCAACCAGAAACTTCTACATCAACGGCGTGTGTTCGAAACTTACATCGGGGTCGATGTTCTTCGCGGCCTGGGCAAAGACCTCGCGGGTATTCTTGGTCCAGTGCGGGCGGCAGGGGAACTCGTCAATGAGGACCTTGGCAAGGTTGTGATCTAAGAACATAAACAAGTCAGTTCGTATCCGTCCTTCATCGATGGGCTGTGGGAATCAAATCACGTTGCCAAGGGAATCACTTACAGAAAGGCTCGTTAAACCTGCTGTGATCGCCAACAGTCGGTCTAAACGTCGGGAAATCAAGCATAATCACCCCCTTACTCCAGTCCGCCCCGTCAGCAGTCCCATACGTAACCTGCCCCAGCAGATCAAAATACGGCCTGCCAAACTTGATGTTAATCCCGCTCCGATACGTCGATGTCATGACAATCAACTTCTTCGCCTCATCATCAAACAACGCCCTCACCCGCTTCAGCATGGCATTCGCCTGCGTGATCGGGAACGCCAGCTCGAGCGTGTACCCCTGGACGCCGACCTCCCACAGCGGCCTCTGGTCCGGGTACAGCCCGCCGATGAGCACGTCGTAGTTCCAGCCGTAGACGGGCCACTCCTCGATGGGCTGGTTCGTCGTCTTTTCGCGGAAATTGGGCTTCGACCAGAGGCCGAAGAAGATTTCTTCGGCGAGCATGTTGGAGGTCGGGAGGTAGCGGCCGCTGTCGAGGAGAGTGCGGGCGGTATTGCCCTCGAGGTCGGTGACGGAGAAGGTGTTTTGGAAGCCTTGCTGGTCCGAGGTGTTTGTTGGGACGACGTCGTAGTAGCGGTGGTGGAATTTGCGCTTGTAGGGCCACCACTGCATGGGATTATTAGTCCATGTAGGTTTCTTTAGGAGAGGGGAGTGTGAATTAAACGTACCCAGAAATTTGCTGTTGCGTAAGGCGCAATCATGCCGTAGATGTCGCCGTCGAGAACCTCGCTTTCTTCCAGCCTTTTCCATTATCGTTAGCGAAGTCAAGCTACACCAGCCTCATGGGAAACTCACGTCTTCTGCTGAGCATAAACCTTGAAGTCGGGGTAAATCTTAAACTTCATCCGCACAATAACACCTAGCAACCCAAGAGAAGTCGACGCAGCAAGCCACGTATCGTCATTATTGTCCCTTACAAGGTGCCTCAGCTCCCCGTTCCCATCAATAATATCCAACTCCAACACGCCCGCCGCAACCATGGAATCCTCCCGGATCGAAGACCGATGCGCTCCCATAGCAACACACCCCGCCAGCGTGATATTCCAATTCACAAGCGTGTACCCAGCCGACGCGCCACGGGCATGCAGATACTCGGCAAGCTGCAAAAACGTCACGCCGGCCTCGATGACGACGCTCCCGCCCTCGAGATCAAACTCGGAGATGCCGTTGACGTCCTCGGTGCGGATGATGACCGTGTTGGAGTCGTCGGAGCACATTGTGTCGTACCACATGTGGCCCTTGCCCGAGGCGCGGACTTTCTGGCCCGAGGCGATGGCGTCCTTGACGAGGGACTGGATGTCGGATACGCTGGTTGCGTTGTGGACTGCGGCGACGTCGTTGCAGGCGGGGAAGCCTGGGCCGTCAAAGGTGTTGTAGGGGGCTGCGGTGACGGCGGTCGATCCGAGCAGCATCGCCAGGAGGGTGAGGGGGCGTAGGGACGGCATTGTCGTCAGGTGGGCTGAACACGCCCGTTTTGGAGACAACGGGAAGGAGGATACAAGCTTCGAGTCCCTGGCAAGGAGTGAAAGAGCTTAGGAACCTGCTCGTGAGATGGGATGAACCTGTCGTTTACTTATAACAACAGTCTTTTAATCACTATCTACACTGTTACATCTACATAAGGGCTGATAGACTGCACACCCAAACTCTCCACCAGGACAAATGCCGCGGACCTCGAACAAGCTTTCATGTGATGCCGGGAAAGCGTCACTTCTCTCAATGAAAAACCTGGTTCAATGGCAGGTCCAACGTCACTCAGGTCACCTAGATCACCAGGCCAGGAACATAGAGTTGTATCGCAGTTACACCACATCGATGGGAAAGCTTCTCGCGTACCACATCAGGAAGTAAGAACATCAAAAGAAGGGAAGCCAAGACGGTGACAGATCCCGATCAGAGACATGGTCCGATATGTAATGTAACCCAATAGACCGGTTGGGGTACCGGGAAGGTGACAGTAGAGAACGCGGGGAAGGCTCGGAATAGCGACGGTAGAGACGGAGATCTTCATTTCTCCTCTTACTCGCATGTCCATGTGATGCGCAGGGGAGATAGTGTGCGGGGTGACAGCGGCACAGCGGATGCGACGCCGTACATGGAGGGGACCTGCCAAGGGGAAATGGAAGAGGAGGAGTTGACCTTGGGCAAAGCCAGCTATCAAGTGTTCTGCCATCATCGTCTGATGGACTAGTAGATCTGGAGTTCGCTTTGGCTTTTATGCATATACTCTGGCATCTGACGGCTAGTAGCAGTTGAGTAGTGATGTGCAGGGGGTCGGGTGGACGGTGTGGTTGGTGATTGGTGGGCTGAACGTCCAGTCCGGACGGACTGCCATACTCGGAGCGGGGAAGCCGGATCGGAGCAGCGGGGCAGTCACCGGCCGAATCACTCCCGTGAGGCAAAACGAATTGGGCATAAAATGTAACACAGAGACAATTGCCATACTTGGGAGTGTGGTTTGACGCTGATTGAGAGGCTTGGTTTCAGTTTCGATTGACCATTCAGCAAGAAAAGCCAAATTATTGTCTCAAGATTAGGGTCAAGTAGGACGGCGTAATTCCTCTCTTCCATACAGCTAGCAGATGATAGTATCGACCTGGCAAAAAACACAAATATGGAAAGCATATCGATGGCTGCTGAGATATCTGAGGCCCGAGCAGGCCGTCGATCATGCAGATCTGGGTGTTGAGGAGCCATATCCCAATTCGCCTTCATCATCTCCCTCTCCTACTACCCTAGGTCACTATGGGCTGATCGAGGTTGCCTTTGAGGTGGTCTGTATCAAGTTCTTGAGCCAAGACCCGCGTTTGACAGAGACAAGTATACACTCCCATCTAGTTGAGAACATCACCCTAAGTGGACATTTTCGATCGCGGGCCTAACAATGGGCATTACGCCTCACATGATTATCCCGTACTATACGTCAAGACCGTGTGGTTCCGGATCTGTTCCTTGCTTACCTACCCACATCACATCGAAGTATCACGTACAACTATGGGCATATCTTCTATCCTCAAAACCTCCCAAAAGCAAAGCTTCGCAAAGACAGGAGTGCGTAGAGGAGGCGGAAACACCCCACAACCAAATGAGCAAACCCGCCAAATAAAGATCCCAAAGTCATGCCTTCAGCGAGGGCGGTATGAGTGAGGAGTATATAAACACCAGCTTCTTTCACAAGACAGAGCCTTTTCGAAACGGCAGGCAATAAAATAGCTGTCGAAACGTAAGTACTTTGTTCGCTATGTATCGGAGTCCCGCGCGACGACGTGTTCCTACATAAAGACTCGCGACACTTGAACCTTATAATATCGGTCACTCATTATCCTTCTACATTTCATTCTAGTCTCGGCGTAGGTATTCTGAATGGAATATCCCGGAAATAGCAACGAGCACTTCAATACAGAAAGTCGCATAACAAGATCCCCTCTTCCAAAACGTCTTCTCTGACATGATTCTCTGAATGACCTTTCGCCCCCTCGATGATCAAAAATCAAGACATCTTTTCAGTCCAACTGGACCTCAGAAGAGATATTGCTGTTGTTCCAAACCACAACTTCGCAGTTCAGATATGTTTATATACCTTCTCGATCCAGCTGGGCCGGGGACCAGAAGACGGGTGAATTGAGAGAAAAACGCTACTTACATTCCCCAACAGGACATCAAATCCTGCATACTCGACCAAGTACAATTCTCAACAGATTAGCATCTTCAGAAACATTGATACCTAAAAATCTTAGGTACGCACAGTAACCCACGCAACATGACATACCGTACCGCTCCAGTAGTTAATGTACACCAGAACAACAAAATGACGCGGCATTCCCTCAACTTTTACGGCCGAACCATGAACCTTGGCGACCTAGAGGGCAAACTTTCCTTTCAATTTCTTCAGTCGAGACACTCTCATGCCCCGTGCGTTTGGAGATAACACTGGTGTCAACATGTTTCCGAGATACATTCCTGGCTAGAGCATCATCACCATGGTGATAAGTTGGCGGAGACAGGTCTTGCAAAAGGGTTGTTGACCAAAGTCCTTGACAGGGCACACAGCCTTGGAAGAAATGAAAGCCAGAAATCACTCGACGGCTTAGACGTGGCAGTTACACTGACTTACACAAAAATTGCAAGTGGACAGCGGCATGATCAAACATTTGGGTCCTAAATCATCTATTCTCCTAAACCAAGTCCGACAAAAGAAGACAAAATAAACTACAAAACATCTCCTACATTACCCAGTGATACAGTTCGTACAAGTCGTAACTGTTCTCTTTCCCCCATGCTAGTTAGAAACAAATTTCACACAAATCCCATAAGCCGCGGGAAACAACTCCCTAGTCTATATGTGAACCGTACATGTATCTTATGCCAATGACTTCGTGATTTGATGCTGGTAAAGTCACGCTCAGGCGGTAGCCATGGGCAGGGCAGGGAGCAGCGACGTCTGTCCGATGAACCAGGATCGGGTGACGACGTAGCAGACCTCACCGCCAGGCAGAGGAGCGCCAGCCGTGTACAGACCGGGAGGCAGAGTGAGGGTACCCGCAATGTTGGGGCCGGTGCTAGTGGGAACCGGCGCACCAGTGATGGTAGTACCAGGCTCGGTGATGGTGTTGACGACGGTGACGGACGCGGTGGTACCGGCGCCGGTGCTGACGCTGATGCTGGTGACAGTGGAGACAACCGGCGGGGAGACGTCAAGACGGACGTAGACGGTAAGACGGACATCAGTCGGGATCTGGCGACGAGCCAGACGGACGGAAGAGGCGCGACCACCGCAGCGCTGCGCAGGGTTACCAGGACAGACAGTGTTGCACTGGGCCTCGGGAACGAGGATGGTGAGAGTGTTGTCGATGATGTCACCACAGTAGCAGTCGGTACCAAACAAGCCAGCAAGTCTGGAGCTGGCGGGGCAGGCAGCGGTACACTTCTCGAGGGTCAACGCCGGGTCAGACAAGGCCAGAACGAACGAAGGGAAGTTGCTGGACGAGGCGAAGCATCCCAACAGAGAGAAACCATCAACAGCGACAGGGTTGGGAGCAATGCTGGAGGTGGCTGCAGCAGCGGTGCTGTCGGTCGTCGCGCCGCCAGCAGGACCGGTGGTAGGGCTGATGATAGTAGATCCACCAGTGACAACGGTAGAACCTCCAGTAACGAAGGTAGAGCCGCCGGAAACGAACGTAGAGCTGCCCGAGACGATGGTAGAGCCACCGGAGACAACAGTTGAACCGCCAGTGACGAAGGTCGAGCCACCGCTGACAAAGGTAGAGCCACCGGTAGGGGCGGTAGTGGAACCAACGGGGGTAGTCGTGGCACTTCCAGAGCGGGTGGTGGTAAGGCTGGAGGAAGCGGTCGATCCAGGGTTGGCGGTAGAGGCGGTCGAACCACCGGCGGGAGTGGTGGTGGCAGAGTTGGTAGCAGCGGTGGAGGCGGGGAGGCTGGTAGTGCTGCCGCTGGCCGTGCAGGAAGAACCTAGGAGAGAGAGTTAACAGCGAGATCGTTAGGTATGTACGGTTTGACTTACGAGGAGCGGCGCTCAGCGTGACCGGAGTACAGTTGGGCGGGACGGTGGTTCCGAAGGTAGCGTAAACTTGACCGCTGTTGTCCTGGCAGAAACCGGCCTGGCCCCCAGAGAACGCAGCGTTGGACCATGCGAAGACACCGTTGTTAAGAGTGAAAGTCGCGGTGATTGATCCGGTGCTGCCGGACTTCAGAGCAACGAAGGGAGTTCCAGGGTTGACACTGAGGGCAACGCCATCAACAGTAAGGGTGCCAGAAGCGCCGATTCTGAATACAGCAGCCTGGTTGCAGTTGGTAGGGTTGGTCTGACCAGTGGTACCGACGTAGGTGGTTGCGCCGCTCTGGCGGTTCATCAGGTGCGCCATGATAGGGCCACGCTTCTTCATGGTAAGGGCAGTGGTGGAGTTCGAGAACGGTGCGCTAGTAGAGCTGCTAGTGGAAGCAGAGCTGGTAATGGACAAGCCGGTAGAAGTATCCGTTGTGCTAGCAGTGGTTGATCCAGAAGAGCTGGAGCTGGAGCCAGTGGAGGTAGATCCAGAAGAGGTGCTGCCCGAGGAAGAGCTGCCCGAGGAGCTGCTGCTGGAAGTACCAGAGGAGCTGGAGCCAGTGGAGCTGCTGCTACCGCTGCTGCTGCTGCTACGAGTAGAAGAGCTTGAGGACGATGTGGCAGTGCTGGAAGAGCTTGAGGAGCTGCTGGAGCTGGTAGGTGCCCTTCCGCCGACAATGGCGAGAATGAAGTCGGTCTGAGAAGCCGCGGCGGCGCTGGTGACAGAGCTGGAGGCAGAGTTGGAGGCGGAGTTGGAGGCAGAGTTGGAGGCAGAGACCGTTCCAGAGGTTGAACCGGAGATAGTACCAGTGGAAGTTCCAGAGGAGGCGGTGGAGCTGGCACTGGCGACGGAAGTTCCAGTGTTGGTAGGGACGAACTGAATGTTCGTGTCAGTGTTGACCACGGCAGAAGGAACGCTGGATGAGCTCAATGTCGTAGAGGCAGCAGCAAGGGCGACCTGGCTGGCAGGAGTCACGCTGAGAATCGTGGCGGGATCAACAGTACCGGCCTGGCGTCTGAGGGCGCTGCGACGACGGCTGCTCGCAGCGGCAGCGCATTGATCAGCAGGGATGAGAGGCAAAGTCCTGAGAACAGAACCGCAGAAGCATTGGCCTCTAATGACGGTAGTGAAGGGCAGAGACTGGGAAGCGCAAGCAACCGCGCAGGCAGGGGCGGTACCGGCATCGGGAGGGTTGACAGTGTTCTCGAAGGGCGACTCTCCAGCGGGAACACCTCTGCATCCTTGTGACTGAACAACGAACTTCTCCTGGTTACCGCTGGTGTTGGGGATCTCAACGACAACAGCTTCGCCGGGCTGGATCTCAAGAGCCTTCGAGAAAGGCACCGGATCAGGGCTGAGGACAGCGATGGAAGACTGGCCAGGTTCAGCCGCAGATGTGGTCGGGGCAGCTGATGAAGCAGGGGCTTCCGACGAGGAAGGAGCAGCAGTCGAGGACGGAGCTGCTGCCGAAGAACTGGCAGGCGCAACGGAAGAGCTGGCAGCGGCAGCAGAAGACGAGCTGGCAGCGGCAGCAGACGAAGAGCTGGCAGCCGCGGCAGACGAAGAGCTAGCAGGGGCAGCAGAAGAGCTGGCGGCGGCAGCAGAAGAGGAGCTAGCGGCGGCAGCGGAGGACGACGAGCTGGCGGCAGCAACGGAAGAAGACGAACTGGCAGCGGCGGCGGAGGAAGACGAGCTAGCGGCGGCGACGGAGGAAGAAGAGCTGGAGGCAGCATGGGAAGACGAAGAGCTGGCGACAGAGGCAACCGAGGAGGATGAGCTGGCAGCTGCAACAGAAGATGACGAGCTGGAAGCGGCGACGGAAGACGAAGAGCTGGCGGCAGCAGTGGTCGATGTACTAGAACCAACAGCAGTGGTAGAAGCGGAGCTCGAGGTGCCGGCGGCAGAAGTCGACAAAGACGACGACAAGCTGCTGGATGAGCCGCTGGTGCTCAGAGTACCAGAAGCGGAGCTGGATCCAGTCGAGGAAGAAGTTGTTCCGGCGGTGGTGCTTGTCGAGGAGTGGCTGGAAGTGTCACTCTGAGAGCTGCTCGAGCTTGAAGAAGCAGATGAGCCAGTGGAGGTGGTGCTTCCGCTGCCAGTGGAGGAAGAGGACGACGTCGGGCTGGTAGTGGCTGTGCTGCTCGTGGTGGTTGAGTGGCTGGAAGTGTCACTGCTGGAGCTGCTAGAGCTGCTAGAGCTGCTGGATGAAGACGTAGTGGTTGAGTTGGACGAGAGGCTAGCAGTGGAAGTGCTGCTCGTGGTGGTCGAGTGGCTGGAAGTGTCACTGCTGGAGCTGCTAGAACTGCTCGAGGACGAAGAGGAAGTCGATGTCGGGCTAGTAGTGGTCGCAGTGCTGCTGGAGCTGCTTGACGACGTGGTAGTGGTCGTGCCGCTGCTAGTAGACGACGTCGAAGTCGTAGAGGTCGACGTAGGGCTAGTAGTAGTGGTAGTCGTCGAGTGGCTCGAGGTGTCCGTCGAAGTCGAAGACGTCGATGAAGACGAAGACGAGGACGAGGAGGAAGAGGAAGAGGAAGTGGTGGTGGTAGTGGTGGTCAGGCTGGTAGAGGAAGAGCTGGAAGAGGTGGATGTGGTAGATGTGGTGGAGGTGGTGGTGGTGGAGCTGACAACAACGTTGAAGTGGATTTCACCAGCCGTACCACCGCAGTTCTCAGTTTGACTGCTATCACCAGGGCAGAGCGTGTTACAGTTGCTATCCGAGGTAGTTGCGGCCGTAGGGACGCCACCACAGCCACAGGTGAACACGTTGGCAGCCGACTCGTAGATGCCGAACACGGCGTAACCCTGGCAGAAGGTGTTACACTTTTCCTGGGTCATCTGCGAGATGACCGAGGTCGTGGCGGTTTGCGTTCCCGGGGGAAAACAATTGCCGCTGGCGGGGGTGATCGCGGCGTGACCGACACCGGCCAGAGACAGCGCGGCCAAAACGGCCGCCTGCTTCATCCAACCCATCTTGTCGGAAATCTTTGAAGGACGACTGACGAACTATAGCGAGCCAAAACAAGGCAAAAGTTGAGACTGGAGCTGGGGAGGGGGAGTATTAAGACGAAAGGGATGTCAACCTCCCTAAAGAGTGACAGGCGCAAGCAAGAACCAAGCAACAAGAACGAATGACTGCCCAACTTGCCCCCGGAAGAAAAACCAGGTTGAGACGGACGAAAAGGAGAAGCGAGTGTGAGTCGAAGCGCGGTGGAGAGAGAAGGGAAACCGATATTCTGGGAGGAGAATCTTGGCTGTATTTGAAAGCTTCTCGTCGTGAGGACCAAGAATGCTGTTCCTGTCGCCTCTTGCCCACTTCCATCGATATGGGCGGCATTGGATGTCCCACCTCCCTTCCCACCTTAGGGCTGCCGGGTGGGAGAGAGAGTGAGAGCATGGGCTCGCTCCCAGGAACCTGGAATGTTTGAAATGACGATTCTCAGGTCCAGCCGTATGCGATGCTTTTCCCCTGAACGCCAGTCATTCCTCTCATGCAATACGGGTCGACGTATGTGAATGTCTGGCCTAGCTTGCCTTTTGGACGGCCGCCCCTCTCACTCCTGAATCGAAATGGAGGAGAGAGGCGAAAGGGCGAAGAGGCGTTGGCGAGCAATGGGACTCTGGAGCCAGGAAACCGGATGGTCTGGCGATGTCTCGCAAGAGCCGTGGCCACTTTTGACATTTCCATTCATCATTCTTCCCTCATGGCCGTAGCGGGGACTATCTCCTGCGGCTGAATTCAGACAATTTAACGGGGGCCGCTTGTTGCAATGTTGCGAAGCACGTTTTCGAGAACGGCGATGACCTCTCTTGGTGTAGCCTATTGCCCCCGTCCTGTTAGCAGAAATCGTCGTTTAGTGGGAGCTAGGATGTGTGGGATGACCAAGAGAATGCCGGCCGACCGCCATACTTTCCTCTGCGTTCTTGTGCAACGGCGACGAGAAACATTGGAGCGCGAGACGAGAAGCTTGGCTGTGCAACGTGCGGAATGTAGAGGGGGAAACAAGCCGTCGTTGATCGAGGGACGGAGAAGGCATAGCGGTCTTTACGGTGGATGCGTTACGTGCCCACACAGTTTGCCGTCGGCCAACGGAGCAGATAACCCGTCGGCGAATGTATGTACGTATGTGTATGCTTGTGTATAGTGTGAGCACAGCTATCGTTGCCTTGAGAGAAGAGAAACCAATGTCTCGTGAGAATATTGAGCAGAGAAATCTTGCGTGGACAAGACCCTTCAGCACGGCATCTATATTCGACGATAGTGGTTGTCCCTGTGCAACCAACGGCTCCCAAGTCCCCGGGTCAAAACACTTGTACGACTGGGCGTCAAGACAAGGGTTGTGGCCGAAGATGGGGGGGATGTCCGTGGTCACACAAACATGTGGCCATGTCGTGCAGACTCAGAGCGGGTGAAGTGGAGGCCGGGACACGTGAAAAGAAACTTGGAAGACGCAAGCAGAGACGGCAGGGGAAAAAAGAGAACGGAACGAACGGGGTACTCCGCCGGCATACCATGAGTCGAGGAATTCCAGACTCCTGGAAACTGGTTGTCCAAGGAAATGCAAGGCGTCGTGATGTTGGAATGTGGAGTGACGGTGTTGAGTGGCGACGAGTTGAGGGATATGCGAGAGGCGTCGACAACTGGTGGCCCTTGGTGGGAATTGAGAACTTGAAGTACCTACCTTAGCCTCTTCTCGTCTTAGGCCAAGAGGGAAAGAAAGGGTCCAATGGCACCTTCACGCCTTTGCAAGGAGTGGAAAGAAATACATGCCTCGTCCTCTCCCTGCGTAAGCCACGTTGCTTCGGCGTTGCTTCTTCCTCCTTGGAAACACTTTTCTCCCTCGCCTTATCACTCTACCTACCTTGGATATCCAGACTAAGGTATCGTTAGCCTCTACAAGCAAATGTCACCGCCAAGACATGATAACACTGACCTGACTGACCATCTTTTCCTGTCCCCCCTCCTCCCTCCACCCTGTGCCATCAAAGTTCCTAGGCAGAAAGTCAACTGCCGTCCATGCATGCTGTTCTTCCACGGGCTCGTTCACTCATGTCGATGATGCATAAGAGCTCCATGTTGCCCACGCCCCTCAATGCCAAAGTTTGATTGCAAACGATCACAAACTTCAAGAGGAACTTGATACCGGGTACTCTAGTGCCTCTCGAGCCATGCAGATGGCCTTGCGGATCGTCGACCCTCATCTGCCGTTCTGGGAAACCTTTGTACCACCCTCAATTCCGTGCCAGACCCTGTCGATGACCGCCGATTTCGAAACCGAGCAAGGGAGAGGGCGCCCGTTATTGTACTACATATGCTACGACATCCAAACGTTTCAACTGATTCTGTCAGTATCAGCCAGCAATGGCTCGCGGCGATAACCTCAGTCGATATGACGCTTTGCCGGGTCTGCATTGGGCGACTGGCACAGGAGGGACGCACTGGCACAACCAGGCCTCGATGAACAACATCTTGCTTGTCTTGCTTGAGTGACCATTTCTTCTAGCCGCAAAGGCAGTACAATCCCAAACGTGAATCCCGTGATAAGACGTCGACAGGTATAGTCCTAATTCCCACAAATACCTTCTCCCACGAACTAGAGGGAAAGCATCGCCTATCCACCCTCCTCGCTACAGCGCGATTTCGTGCCGCATCCGTCCTCCCCAATTTCGCAGCATTCCTTCCAAAGCTTCCTGACAACTGCCGCTCCTTGCGTGCCTCGAACCCGCCATGTGGGCTGTGGCCGTGCCCACCTACTTCTTGCCGGGCGGAGCGAACCCTCAACGGATCACGCAAGCCGTGGCTCTTGCGTGCTTGCATGCTTGCGTACATGCGTAGAGACGTCGATCAGCCCTCAAATTCAACGACACCCTTGGCATTCGTCTCGCTCCGGTTTGTGGGCTCAATGTCCACGAGCTGTCCTTCCTTGCCGCTACCGTTGGCCCCAGCCTCGGCGTCTGCCCCGTCGAGAAGGTCACGGTCTTCGCTCCGTACACTCCGTCTCTCAATGTCCGCGCTTCCGCTGGCCGTGCCTTTTCTGATGCCGATTTCGACTCCAATGTCCGCATCGTCCTCCTCGTCTTCGACGTCTCTTTGTTGCCCAGGCACAGCGTTCTTCTCCAGCTCCTTCTGAGCCTCCTCCATCCTCCGACGAACTTCTGCAGCCACACGCATGCCGTCCGTGACAATATTGTCCAGTACACCGCGTAGACCACGGGTGGCCCCTTGAGCCGCCGGATTGAGAGCTGCGACGGGTGCACGTCCAAAGTTGAGACTGGAGAAGGTAGTAAGGGTTGATGTGGGTGTTGACACTGTTGGTAGACCCTCGATAAGGTGGAAAGAGGTTGGGAAAGATGACTCAAAGAATTGCTCAAGGAGTTCATCGGCGAGAACGACCATGCGGAACGTTGGCAGCGTCATATGTAACGGGTTCGCAGGGTCCAAAGCAGCGTTTGCCGCTTCTGACTGCGCCTTTGAGACACGTCGTTGTGACTGCCCGAAGGCAGGAGGCTTCTCTTCAGTCGGCGAGGATAGTGAGTCCGAAAACGACTTCTTTGCTTTGCTTGGGCTGCCGGGAGGCGAATCCATGGCAAGTAGGTCCTCTTCATCATCGTCGTCGCCGATGGCGAACGCCTCACTGTTCTCCGTAGATTTGGGCTCTTCTTCTTCTTCGTGGATTTTGTTGTTGGGGTGGTCGGGATCGGCATATTCGAAGCATCTCCTGATAAATGCGCTGACGCTGCCCAAGAACCTTTCGTTGGTTGAGATACCAGGCAGGCTTGGCTCACTGCCTTGGCCAGTCGGCGTGCTGAGCGTGAGCGTAGAGGCACTTGGGCTCAGTGAGCCCTCGAGTCCTCTTCTTGAGAGGAAGAGGAGCGCTTCGGAAATACGTAGGATGCCCTCACGGTCAACTTTACCATCGCCATCATCGTCGTAAAGTTCAAAGAAATACGTAATCGTTCCCATAATGTCCTTCTTGCCCTTGATCCTGGCGAAGCCTGACACCACATCAGCTAGAGTCAACACGCCGGCTCCGCTGACATCCCATTTTTTGAATAATTGCTGCATGAACTCGTGATCGGCAGGTTCTGGACCCGAGCCCCATGGGGATAGGAGGCCGTTATTTTGACGACGGCTAGTGTAGGCATTTCTGTCCTTATCGGCGAATGTGTCGCGGCGCGGCGTAGTGGGCGAGTCGGACATCGCCCACTTTGCCATGTTAGCGAGGAATTCTCTAAACGCATCGTAATCCATCAGACTGGTGCTAGCACCAAGGGCCACTCGCCCCTTTTCAACGTGTTCGTCGCTGGGTTCAAACACATCTCGCGCTCTAGGCCGTGCGTTCTTTGCACGACGTTGTTTTTCCTGCTGAATAATGCTCTCTCGCTGTTGTCTCTCGTATAAAATTGTATAGAAGCGATCGTATAAGGCGCCTAGCTCCTCCGCGGCAAGGAGTTTGCTGTCAGGGCCCAAATTTCGGAGGGCTGTTCTCTTTGCGAAACTCTCAATGTTGCTCAGCACGGCATCCTTGTTCTTCAACCGCAGGTCTGTAATACTGCTATGAGTGATGCCCGAGAATTCTTTGAATGCCACCACCATCAACTCTTGGAACTTGGTTACGGCGCGCAGCTTCGGGTTCTCCGACTTGGGGTGTGCCGACTCGTCGAGACGAGCAAAGTAGCCCTTGAGGATGGAGATGAAGGCGCCGTCATCTGTGGCGTCCAAAAGCTCCTCGCCGTTGATTCTTAAGATGGCGAGTCCTATTTGGAACAGAACTTTCGGTCCCTCGACGAAGAAGACGTCCAGAACTCGGAAAGCGAAGACCAAGGGCATCGAGTTGATGTAGAGCGACAAGAACCAAGGCAGTGACACGACTGAAAGTTGGACGTCGCTCTTTACCAGATGTTCCCATAGGATAGGCATGGTCTTCTCAACTAGTGACTCAAACACTTTTTGGTCCAACAAAGTTCCGTACATTGTCGTAGAGTAGTATCCTGGTACCAGCCTGTCGCACATGGACGACAACAAGAAGAAGGCCTGCGTCTCCGACATGTAGATGAGCAATGCCGCCACGACAATGTTCATGGCCTGGCAGTATCCGACATCCGGGTTCACCCAGCTGTAAGCCGTAAGCACACGGCGGAGACGGCCGATGCCCTCTTCGCTCTGGAACCCGGGATACTCTGGCAAGCTTCGGTTCAAGTCCTTTTCGATCTCGTCAATAGCGAGAGACTCTTGGCCTTCGTACTTGGCTAGCGTTTCGGCGTACAGTGTCGGGTGCTCGAGTCGGAGGTAGATCGATCCAGACGTCAACTCCCAAGTCTCACCTCTCAATCGATTAGGCAGACCAACGCGGATGAGCTTGTGGAAGGTCGGCTGGCGGATGAGCGTCATGTTTCGCCCGTTGTCGCGCAAGTACTCGGCCCAGAGACGCATCTTGGCCCTGTCACGGAGCTTCTTTGGGTCTCCAGGATAGCGGAAGAGCATACCCAAGCCGGCGTCAGGCGGGCTCGCATTCTTTTTGTCGTCGGATCGGAGGAGGTACTCGGAGTAGCACTCGCTGGTGACCTTTTTGTATTTGCCAACATTCCCAACACCGGCCCTCAGTCCCTTTTTCAGGCCGTCGCAGAAGCGTTCGCAGCCCTGGCGGGTACCGGCAAGGTGTATCGTGATCCTTTGTTCCCTAACATCCTTCTTATCCTTGTCGGGGACGGCTTCCTTGTCCTTGTCCTTCTTCTCTTGCTGATTGATGCCATTCCATGTGGTAATCGCCAAGGCAAACTACGTGGTAGAGCAGTATGTCAGTTCATGGCCTTGCGGGGGATGGAGCACGGACTGTTGTCAATGTCACAACCCGGGGTTTGGAGCAACCTTACCTGGAATGTCTGGCTGTTCAACCTCTCTACCCTTCTGATGGCGCAGAGGGGAAAGGTGAAGCCATTTCCACTGGGACCTCCACCATGTGTTTGGCCAGTGAAGGCAGAGCTTGTTGAGGTGCTGGCGCCCTGGACGAAACTAGATGGGGTCGTGGAGAAGCACATGTAGCCTTCAGACAGGTGTAGCTTGCCAGCGTAGTGGTAGCCTCGATCGTGGTCCTTGCCTCCATAGGTGGCATTGGCGGGCGGGATGGTCAACTCGGCATTGATCTCGTACAGCGGCGTCTGAGTACTGGGTAGGCGGAACTGGTTCTGGAACAGCGACGACTTGGATGGGTTCTTGTCCGAGTTGGTCAGGTTCAGCCCTTGGGTCGGGTCGACCAACTGCTGTGCCTTCTGCACGAGACTGGATAGAGTGAACATCCTGAAGCTGTTGCACTCAGCTGGTCATGTCGGGGAGTGGTATCGTAAGGGGACCGCGGATCGAAGGGCTCGGCTTGGGCCGGATGGATACAGACTCGCGGGATGCGTAAGGTAAGGTTGGGTCTAGGTCGACGGCTTGCAGGCTTCGAAGGGTGAGGGGGGTTCGAGCATAAAACGAGGTGCTGGCTGCCAAAGGAGTGAAGGGAGTCTTTGGCGTCACAGCAAATGAATGGATGGTTCTTGAAGCATCAGTACGCCTCGAGACTGAAAGGCAGTTGTTCGATTCTGTGTTCGGAGAGAGTATGTGTGTGTGGGATTTCGTTGGATGATTTGATGGGGAGAGAAGCAGTAAGCAGCTGCGCGCCAAAGGTCGGGACTGGAGCTGAATGCAATGCAGTGGATAGTTGGAGAGGTTTCCCGCCAAGGATTCCGTCCATGCCCAGAGGGTCACGGTACGTACCCGCCCTACCTTTTCTGAGCCCGTCTGCCCTATCTGAACTGCTAGTGACCTGCAGCCGTGGCAGCCCACCTGCACCACTCACACCTCACCTCCCACCTCCCTAATGCTTCCCACCTGGGCAACTTTAGGTGCTCGTGAACGGCAGTCAGGCACCTTAGCAACCTACCTCCCTTACCTGGCAAGGTGAGAAGGCTTCCTACCCCTAATCGGACTGCACGGGAGGCACCTCATAGTGGGCGGCGTGGGCGGTTCGCAACCCGGTAGTCCCCTGCAGAGGGGTAACCCCTCTGCACCTTATTTGCAACCCGCCTGCGCCGACCATTCTTAGGTCACGGCACTCCACCTCTTCCGTCAGTCTCATTCTCATCTAACCTGTAGAACTCAACCGGCTACTCCCTCTTCTCCCCTTTTATTCAGCGAGAGGTCACACCTGGGCATACACACTCTGGCTCGCAACCCCTTGATCTGCCTTGCCTTTTCCGCCGTACGGATATGATGGCATTTATCCCACCTTGGACATTCCAGTCTAGTTTACCCTTCAGATCAAGTTGATATGATGTCACTTCCTTCCCTAAGGCTCTCACCAAGGCCTTCACTACAAGAAAGAGCCTCATCAAACTGTCCGACACAAAACCCGAGTGCTGGGCTATAACCAAAATGAAATACAAGTGAGATGAGTCGGAGAAAGGAAACGCATCGTCTGGCTCAGGTGACGTGAGATTGGCCCATCACCAGAGTGACAATCCACGAGCATGTGTCATGCCCAACTCGGCTAGCTCCTTGAGGAGCTGAGACACTCCCCCATGCTGTCATTGTCCTGGCCACGACTTTTGGTCGGTGCTCACGGGGGCGCTCTGACAACCTGGTCAGCCATCTCAGGTCAGGCAGCACGCTGCGATATGCTTTTTGTCTTTCGACTTGCTTCTTTCTGTGATGGCACGGCATCTCACTTGCATATGGGTACTGGGGCAACAGGAAGAGACAACAACCGCCGGTCATGACTGCGATGCCTCATATGGATACGGAAATTCCTCTTCTATTCCTTGATTGGAAGTATCTCCTACCTCCAAAAGACAAGGTTCCAGAGTTCCTGAATTGCCCCCGGTACAGGCTGGCTAATTCCCCAATCGTAATCTAACGCCTTCAAATTCCCGAGTGAAATGGGGTGGAAAAAGAACAATACCCAGCGATGCCTACCTTATCCAGGGTTTGACCAGCAGAATTTCCCTCACACACATAGTCCAGACCAAAGCCTAATAGCTTCTTTCCCCGTGTCCAAGCTCTGCCTCTCTCGAGCGACGCTGAACGGGCCGCTCGTCCTCCTAATCCTCGCTACCAAGTCTCATGCAGTACATTTACAGGTTGGAGTATCATAACAAAAAAGCATGAAAGAATTACGGAGACCAACTCCTCCGAGTAAAGAACAACTCCGAACGCATGATTCATACAATGATGGGTCGAAAAGGTTAACAAAGGTTGTGTCAAAAGTCCTTGAAGCACTGGTCATACTTCTGGACCATGTCCTCTGTGTATGGTTCCCTCTTGCCGTCGTCCTCGGGGTAGATGTCAAAGCATTGCGCATCGCCGGGGTATCGAATCGGTGGGATGATGGGGCCTCGCACTCGTCGGTGGTACATGTCGTCCCAGTTGACCCCTCGGAAGAAGGGGTGTTCTTTGACCTTGGCTGCTCCCCCGCTAACGTTGCCTAGTCGTCGGGATCGGTCTACTGTGCAGAAGGATCTGATCAGATCTTGAGCTTCGGCTGATACTGGCGGGTCATGAGGGAACATGACGGGCTTCTCGACAATCCTGCCAAGTTTGTTAGTGGCTACTGCGATGAGAAAGAGGGAGCCTGCCAGCCGCTGCGGTGTAACTCACTGCTTGTAGATCTCGATTGGGTTCTGGTGCCAGAATGGCGGGTATCCCGTCAAGAACTCGTATATCAGAATGCCCAGCGCCCACCAGTCCACCGCCGTCGTGTGACCTTTGTTATGGATCACTTCTGGGGCGAGGTATTCGGGAGTGCCGCAGAGTGTGTAAGTCTCAATGGGCTGCCCTGAGCTATTACTCAACCTCTTTGCGAAGCCAAAGTCGACCAACTTAATATGGCCGTCGCCATCCAAGAGAAGGTTTTCGGGCTTGAGGTCACGATACGCGACACGGCCTTGTTGCTCGTGAAGGTACTCCAGCACTAGAACAATCTCGGCAGCGTAGAAGCGCGCCGTCTCCTCCTCGAAGCGCCGGAACTTGCGCAAGTAGCTGAAAAGCTCGCCGCCGGGGACGTAGTCCAGCAGCATGTACAGGTGATCGCGGTCGGCGAAGGAGGAAATAAGACTCGTGATGAAGGGGTGACCGGCAACATCGCCGAGAATTAGACGTTCGTGACGGACGTGGTCGATCTGCTTCAGCTTGATGACCTCTGTTTTTCGCAAGATCTTCAGCGCGAAAACGGTATCGCGCTCCTCTTCAGTCGCATTTGCCGGGCGCACAAGACACACCCGAGCAAACGTTCCTGCACGGTTAAGGTCCATGGTCAGCAAACGGTATTCCGAGACAAGGTAGGTGCAGCGAGACATGGGGGAAAGGGCGCAAACGAACCAGTTCCAAGCGTTCTTACAACGCGAAAGTCCTGAGGAGTCAACTTCCGGCTCGCAATAGGTCCAGCTCCAGCATCGGAATGTTGTTGCGCCTGAGCCTGGGCCTGAGCCTGAGTATGGCCATTACTGCTACTGCCTCCGCCCATCATCTTGGACAAGCCTCCGCCGACCTGGTTCGACAGGGGGTTCGCATGCGCAACGGTAGCCGCCATATTATGTATTTTTTTGTTGATGGCTGCTATTCCCGTCATAAAGAGTAGGGGGTATTCGGTTCGGATCTGAAAACTTGTTTGGTATGGTTATTCGTTCAGCTGGGCAGCACGTCGATCGTCACCATCACGGCCCGAAAAGGTGGTCGAGTCGAATAAGGCAGGTCAAGGTGGACCAGTCGTCGTGAGGCTGTTAGATGGGTGAAGAAGGAAGGAAGTAGGTGGTATTTCGTTGCGCCTCGTGAGTGGTCAATGGGAAGGAGTTGTGGTGGTGGAAAGGGGTTCGATTCGGATCGAGGCCTCGTCTGGTGCTGGGTCTAGGCCCAGGACTGGGGATGGATATGTGTGGTTCGGAGCTGTCGAACTGGAGCTGGCGGGAAGACACGCCGCACCGTTTCTTCCCCTGGGGCGGCTGACCACTGCTGCTAAGAATGGATGTCGAGGTCAGGTAGCCGCGAGTGGTTCGTTCGCGACGTCTGATATGGGCGAGGGTAGGATATCGTTCCTGTCCCGGTCGTGCTCTGTGTCTGTATTTGGATCGGTAAGGTAAGGTATGTGGTGGGAGGAGAGCACGTCTTCCACTCTTTCTTGTTGGTGGTGACCTTTCAGGGAGAGGAAAACCTTCAGATGAAAGGGCCGTGGCAATGACGAAAGGCAGGCAGAATAGACAGCTACATACGGTAGGAGCATTTATGGGGCAGACCAGGAAGGAGGGAGGAGGGAGGGGCAGAGCGCGACTACTCCGTACTTGCTGCTTCAGAGCCCTCTGGCTATTTGCTGCTTCAAATGGCAGGGACCGCTAGGTTGTGATTGCCGGGATGGGACGTGGAACACCACGTTATGGGCAGGCAAGAGGCGTGGGTTCTTGGCTTCTTTGCTACCCGACAACACGGGGGTACCCTCCCACGCCGCCCACTTTCGCTCCTTTCCACTTTGCGACCGCGATACCTCGTGATACCTTGACCACCCTCTACCATGCCTTGCACACCACAGCCTGATGTGAGGCAAGATGTATCCCGAGTACCTCCTTTTCTCACCGCGTGGACAAGTACATCGTACTTACCTTACTGCGCAGTACAAGTAAGGTGGAAGGCCGTGTGGATGTGGACTTGCATTGTGTGGATGGGTCGGTCGCTCCTTAAACCTGCACTTGTAACCTCACCAACAGCTGCACTTTGACATGTTTGCCGCCTTTCTCACTCTCTTACAGCCTGTCCAATCCCAATCTACGGCTATCGTTCGTAAGTACACTCACTACGGTACCTTGGGCACGTTAGCAACGCTTAGCCACCCGCCCAGATACTGCAGCAGAACGCAGTAGGTAGAGTCGATGGAGAATCAAGTCTCGACTATGCAGCTTCGCAGCGGGTGCGGCGTGTAATCCAGCGGAACCACCGACATGGTCTTGCCTCTTTGGGAGTAGCCTCCTGTCCACCCGGTGGAAATCCGGGGACTCACTCTACTGCCCATGTCTCGACTCGGCCCGCCTCGGCCACACTCGCACTCCTCTTCTTCTTCTTCGTCTTCTTCTCCCAGTCTTTCTCGACGCTGACAGTCGATTCCTCGCGTGGACCCCCTACCAACACCTCGCCACGACCATTCCATTCCGTCTGGAACATCCGCCTGGGACCGTCAGCTACGGAGGCTGTCCGTCACCCCCACATGGCACCGCTTCAGCTCTGGGCTCTGGCACTCAGCTCGCATCGTAGCAGTATTACGGGTTAATAATACTCAACCCCTTTCTTCATGGTCCATTCGCCTCTTTCTGCAACATTCGTCAACAGCACCGACCAGCTATTTCGCTTTGTTCATCACACTGAAATCTGGCCCGCCAGTCTCACTCTCGTACGGAGTACTCTCTTGCCGTCTCCTCCCAGCCCCAGACGAAGAAAGCTCCGCCGCCCCCTGTTGACCACCTGTACTTGGGTTTGCTGATATCAGCCCAGCTATCGGTTACACTCCCAAGCAGATGCTGATACGCTCTCAATCCGATGTCGTCCACGATCAGACACCCTGACTCCCACATCCGAATAAATCTCCGAAGCCCTGATACGCCCTGGGACTGTGGGTTCTTTCATCTTCTAGTTTCCAGGGGCCTTTCGGTACTTCGCACTTGTTAGACATAGAGCCTTCCGAGGCAACAAAAAAACGTTCATATCCACCGCTCTCATCCAGAGCCCGAACTACAGCGGACAGTCTCCTAGATTCGTATAGACCTGCCTCACCTTTGCCATATACCCTTCCGTATTTGATCGGTCCCCGTTCCCCCGGTTCTTCCGTAGCGCCCACCTACGGCGTTCCGTCGGCCAAAAAACAGGCGGCGGCGATATCATGCTCTGTCTCCCTCACCATACCACCGTGGCGTAGCAGATGTGGCTGCCGCAGCCAAAGAAAGGTGGCTCTGACGGGGCCTCCGGACGTTTGAGGGCCGATGAAAAGACGGTAAAGGCAAAAAAGGAGACCAAACACTAACTGACAGAGACAGTCTTAGGCTACGGCTGAAGGGGGCGTCGCTGTTGAATCAACAACCGTTGGCGTTGCTGCTCCCCCGAGGCTTTCATCGCATCCAAGACAGCCAGTTTCGCACAGGGCCGCCTCATGGTCAGTCAGATCTCGCCCAGGCCATGCGGAATCCGGTCCCGCGGGGAGGGAAAGGGCCTGATCAGTGATACGCCTTGCATGCAAGCGACTCTTATCGGCGGCTATGACGCAACGTCTCGATCTCATCCCACCTCTCGCCCACACCTCAGCTCGCTCATTGACACTGACTTTTTCCGAGCCAACATCCGCTACGACATGCTTTTCGGCTTCGCAATCCGAGCCGTTTCTACCACGGGCCTGGCAAGTCAACCACGTGTTGTTCGCAGTACAGGGAAGCATAGCCGCTCTGCCGTACTCAGCGACACAATAACCTCTACTAGATCTTGATATCTCGTCATAGCCGAGCTTAAAAATTACACCATAAAATCAATCTTGGGAGAGTTTGTCCGACAACTTGTCAAAATTGGCAATTCGACGGGCCACGAAACCTTGGTATGCCGGCAACCAGTCAACCAGAAACACATAACTGAGATCCTCACCGGCCTTTCGTCAGCGCCATGCGGCTTGGCCTGGATCTTGCTTCCTTTACGTCCTTTACATGAGTCGCGCCCATACCTGAGTGCGGCGAGGGCCCGACGGTTATGTCACTTCAGCCCCCAACGAACCGCTGTCTGCTCCTCTCCTCAGCGAAAATTTCTTCCGGTTTTCCAGGTCGTCCGGCCGGCAGTTCCTGAAATAAGCACCAATTTCCAGCCCCGAGTACAGAGATGAAGATGTTCATTGTTGAGGTGGCACGCGCCCCGTTCGCTTCCGAGGATCGCGGCGTTCGTCGCACGCCAGATCTCGATTGTCTGCAGCAGTCTAGTGCGTTTCGAAAAGTCCTTTGACGTTCGGCGTAGGCGTAAGGCTGAGATGAGCTTCCCATCACGCTCAATTGGGGCCTTCGGTCTCACAGTCCTGATCCGGCGATTTGTCGGATCAACTAACGCTTTACATGTCGCCCAAACGAACCTCACGTCTGCTGAGAAGCCTCGCCTGTTTTGGACCCTGCTCCGCGCGTACTCCCAGCTTTCAAGGTCTTTACTCGGAGCCTAAGTGGATATCAAGCACGACTTTGAAAGCTCTTTGCGAGTTCAGGTGCACTCTGCCACGCCGTGGTTATCTTGGCAGAGTTCCGGCCGGGCCGCCGAATGCGAGTGCAACGCCATACTGAATTACTGATTCACCAGACAGAAATGTATCGTCAAGAACGTGTCACGAGTTACGAGATGCCAAGCCAAGACAAGTCTTGCCCGAGCCCCATAATCAGGAGTTCAACTTCAAGTAGTCTTGAACATAAGTCATTGTCACCCGGTCCGTGTTGTTTCTCCAACAGATACAGTTCTCAAATTCCTGGACAAGGGCTTCCCTCAGATGCGCGGCTAAGAAAAGGTCTCCGATCTTCCAAGACTCGAGGGCAATATTCATGCCCGGGGCTGTTCTTTCCCATCTTCCATCACCGGGAAATGACCGTCAATGAACAACCCGGGCCGGAACACGGGACCCCTCTCTATTCCTTTTTGTCCTTTTCCTCTCTCGTCTGTCCCTTCTCCGAAGTCTGAACAAAAGAAACCCTCGTCTCGAGCTGCCCTTTAAACCAATCTCGGGATAACCCTTGCAAGCCCCATCTCAAGTCCCGGTATTCGACCCGCGTCCCGGTGGTCTGGGAAACATACACCCCATCTCCAACGCCACGACGCCGCTGACGAAAACGAGCGCCTTTCCATTTTGTCGGAAACACTTTGACTCGCGCCTCGTGTCAGCCGGATATGCCATGGCATGGCCCGCTCATTTCCCTTGCTCCCCCTACGAGGTCTGAAGGATGCTGTCGATAGATGGTTCATGCTCGACTAAAGAAGCTGACCGTTCGTCTTGGTCTGATTGGCTTATGGTCTTGTTGATAAAAGGTATTGGACCAAGTCAAGTGTGGCTGAGCCACTAAGATCGGATAGCAGACAAACATCGTTCAAGGGTACTCATATACGAGAACCGAAAATCTTTGATCGGATCTATAGTTCAGTTCGAGTTCATGATGCGTTGTAACTAATGCTCCGCTCTAAAAACCAAAAACCCGCTCGCGGTTCCTTCAACCCCGCCCATCGCTGGGAGCCATCCCCAAGTCCTTCGCGTTTAACGTGTACGTACATGAAGCTCCAAACGACAAACAAGGCCAGGGTATATCTTTAAGCTCCACTACGAATCGCCTCCCTCTATGCTGTATTGCTGGCTCAAGCCCTCCGCTCAGCTCAGCTCAGCTCAGCCACCAAATACCTGCGCCCACGGCCAACAGTGTGGCTAGTATCATAGCCCCCTGCTTAGTAGACCACAGGAACATGCTCCAGCCAACAAGAACTTCCTTCCGTCTTGCTGCCGCACGTCGCTCCCAGGCCTCCGGGTCGATGGCTACCGGGAGAACGAGGCGAGGATCCACCGCATTAGACGTTGGGGCTTCCGTCGATGAGCGGGCCAGCTCCTTCTCGGTGAGGAGGGGAACGGCAGCTCTCAGGAAAACGGCCCTGTGATCTGAGCTGCGGACGACAGGCATGGCGTCGTAGATTTTGACGTCGACCTTTTGAGGCTTGGTCTTGACCCACGAAGGGACGTCCAGGTACAAGATGCGATCCGTCCAACCGGGGTAACGGTGAGGGGCAAACACCCAAGGCACGTCCTCCACGCCATCGACTTTTAGGCGGGTGTCGTCCGCGGGCAGGACGTTGTATTTGTAGGTGGGAGGGAACTTGACTTCTGCCTCGCTCATGCCGTGCAACGTGCGTCCTGCCTGTCGTTCTCTCGTGAGCTGGTCCAAGGCAAAGAAGCGGAAGTAATGGTGTTCGCTGTCGGGATCGAGGCTGGGAAATGTCGCCATCGGCGGCGGGCTCGTTGTTGAGATGCGATAGTTGAGGTCACCGCCGACAAAAAGATGGGAGCTTGGCTTGAAGACGGATATCTCCTGTAGCCGTTCCTGAAGTGCGAGCGTTTGCGCTTGATGCTCGTCGTGCAACAAGTGCACTGCTTCATCTCTGGCACCCTCGGCCTGGCCCTCTCCCTGTGTAGGGGTGGTTGGCTTGTTCTTCTTCGGATGCAGGATATCTTCCGGGTTCTCGAATGTCAGGCCACGCATGATGGTCGCCCAGTTGGCATTTCGCCTCGGCAGATTCCACTCCATTGCCGCAAGGTGGGTAGCTACGAAGGTGAGCTCCGTCTCCTTTTTCCCATCTTCGGTCGTCGTGCCCTCATACAAGACTCTGAGCGCCACAGCGCCCTTGTTGCCCATTTCTGCAGCGCCAAAGCCCACCTCCGCCTCTTGCACACGCAGGATCGACTCCGGGTTCCGCGCAAAGAGCATAATGGCCGTCATACCGACATTACGAGTCCGGATCAGGGTGTAAGGTCGCACAGGTGTAGGGGCGGTGGGCTTGACCAGTATCGTCTCATCGTCGGCTCCATCGTGACTGTCGGCGTCCGAGGTGGGACTTTCGTTGGTGTATCTGGTCGCAGCGAGGTTCAGAGCTTCCTCGAAGCGCGTGAGGTACGGGCTGAGAAAGTAGCCGCCGATGAAAGAGTACGATAACGGCGCGAATTCTTGTAAGGAGCTGGTAGGAGGTAATCTGGGTCAGCTTTGTTGCAAGATCACCCAAGGGAGCGACAAAAACACTGCACTCACAAGACGACAACCTCTGGGAGGGGAGTGGCGCTCTGCTTGAAAGCTGTGTGGAGGTTTGACGCAAAGACGTGAGTGTCAATAAAGTTCTTGGCGCAATTGAACGTCAACATGAACAGGTCGAGCGTCGAGGGAGCCATCTTGTCGGCGGGTGCGGTGGAGTTGACGTCGACAAGGGTCGCCATCGAAGCTCTGTCGGAGGTAATAGCCGCCGATGACGATTATCGAGTTGGTGTGCTGGGATTACTCGGCTAGAGGTGGTCTACCTTGTTAGTCAGCTCTCTACCCCTCCTCTTTCTAAGAGCACAATAGGTATGACGAGCTGGGAAGTTCACGAGACAAAGTGATAAAACTGAGTGAATGTTGGGAGAGCATGAAGAAGAAGTCGAGTAGTAGATGTAAGAGGAGACCACAGAGTTGGCAAGAGCGCACACCACTTAAGACCACTCGACGTTGTCCCTTGTCCGTCCTCACCAAGATGGTTTGGCAGGATCGCCTGAGAGGTGTTGGTTAGGTGGTTGCAAGTGCGGTCAACACTCACTCAGCCACGCGCTAGCTGCCCGGTAGCTGCCCAGTAGCTTTCAAATGGCATTGATCAGAACGAGACAAGCTCACGCCAACTGCCCCGCTCCCAAGCTTGATTCTTGCCAGAAACTCACAGAGAGAGAGAGACGGCCAAATGCCAAAGCCGACTTCATGTGCAAGCTACAAGATGATGATTATGAAGTTAAGAGGAGGGAATAAGGAATCCTTCAGGTTGGGGAACATCCCTGGCGCCCCCCGACGTCCCAACACTCGTCATGTGCTCACCTGGGAGAGAGTCCAGTTCAGCTTTGCAGATGGCAAATGTTGGTGTAGGATGGGAAACTTTTATCGTGATGCACGACATTACTGAGTACGATCAGAAAATGCCGCGATGATTCGAACATATATATGCGGATATACTTTGCACCTGACGACATCCATTCGGTACTCCTTCTGGCGTTTCATGCAGTCAGCTGGTCGAAGTGCCCTGCGAAATGGAGTCAAGTGAAGCCGCACCTGACCCGTTGAGCCACCCGTCCTCATGACTTGACATCTTTCTCACATCCAAGTCTACAAAGTTCCCGCAGCCACATAATGCAGATGAGTATGCCTCTCTAAGCATCAAAGTCAAGGTTGTACCTCGGGAATACTATTGCTGTGGCTGTTGTAGTAGACCTGCAGCATTTACGCCGCCAAGTTCACAAATTGCAAGAGAGGAAAAGTCGCGCGACAATGTTAAATTGAGAAACTACCATGCGTATGTTGGTTGAGTCCGCTGCCCTTCGACATGCCCGCAACTACCCGTGCTCCGCCTCCACCATTTGCAAACTTGCCAGGCCGGTTAAAGCCCGTGGATGATGGAGGCGCAGTGTTGAGAGTCCAAGCACCAGCATCCTGAGGTCGACAATCCACGTTGCCTGCCAAGGCAGACAAGTAGACGTTGTCAGCATCCCAGGACTTTGCTAGACCGTCTCCTAGAGTCCATAATAGTTGCCAGAGACCAGGTTTGGCGACTAGTCGCCTCGTCCTGGTTTCCCCCACGTGCAATGTCTGAGTAACGAATTCCCAACCAACCGAACCGAACCAAAAGTCAAAGAAAAGATGCCGCACTCTTCCTCATTAATTTTGCAACCGTCATTCCCTTGCCGTTCCTTGTCTTTGCCGACTTGATGATCGTAATCCTTGACAGACAGTGTCGGCAGGCCTGATACTTCGCAAAAGTTTCTCTCTCGTGATGGACCCCTCACCTAACAACCTCCCCAGAAGCGGGCCTCGACGCGTGATTGACCAAGTGCGAAGCCTCGAATGAAAATCAACTCGTAATGCGCATAATCGGAAGGAAAAGTAAGAGAAAAAGAATAGAAGGAAAAAAAGGAAAAGTCCGTCGGTGAACGCAGCTCCAACGCATCGACCAGGTGCAAGGTACGAAACCAAGGCACTCAAGTTGGGGGTGGGGGGAATGTCTCGCGGGGCGGCCCGACGACGGTGCCTCGCAAAGTTGAGGTACCGGAAGTGCCGTTCGAGTTCTTCCTACCATGGATATCGAACCATAGAGCTTCGGCAGCAAGGTCTACCGGGGCGTCTGGGAAATCGAGTGTCCTGTTATGAAGAATCGAGTCATTCGTGAAATCAACCCAAATATGTCGAAGAACGAAGTTGAGAATGCGTAAGGAGAATGCGACCAGTTCGCGTGGCAAGGCGTATCATCAAAGAGACCCTGCTGGTGAGCAGAACCCGTACCAATCGTGATGCCTGGGAGCCATGCCACGGAAGGGATGAAGCCAGTAAGCCGGTCTGGTCATACTCCAACGTGTTGGACAGAAAGCATGTGATTACCGCCGTCGAGGATCACTTCGGCAGAAAGGAACTTGAACCATATGCTGGACTTGCGCCCTTCGTAGACGAGCGCAAACTAGATCATCGTCCACTAGGTCAGCATGCGTTTGTCAGCAACGGGTTCAACAGCCAGTGGTCGATGAGCTGCTTGGGCGGTCAACTTACATTCTGTCACTTCCACCGACGGCACGGTTGGTATCTGGGGTGTTTACACCAGCACCAGATCCTCGTTCAATCACTTTGCGGCGCGAGCTGGGAAGGGCGTTAGGCTTATTAGCGCCAGGCTGAGGGGTCGGCTGACCAGCAGTAGCGGCGTTCGTGCGAGATGCCCGCGCCTTTTCATCCTCCTCCTGAGTGGCTCCTGCAGCCTGAGCAATTGCCTGAGCATTCTTCTGGTACTTGTAGACAGTCCAGTCGAAGACGTAGTCGTACTGGAAGCCCTCGCGGACGAAGAGATCACGGAAGATCTTGCGGAGGTAGCTGTAATCGGGCTTGTCGTCGAATCGGAGGGATCGGGTGTAGTTGAGGTAGATGGCGAATTCGTTGGGGAAGCCGCGGCAAAGGACCTCGGTCGGGGTAGTCATCTTCTTCTCCATGATGCGGTCGTATTTCTGCTTCTTGGTAGCAGCCTTAAGTCCCTGCCAGGGAAGGGATCCACGGCAGAAGTAGAGCATGACGTAGCCCAGGGACTCCATGTCGTCACGGCGAGATTGCTCTGCGAAGCTGTCAGTGGCCAGGAGGAAACGGAAAGGGGTTGGGGTGCGTGGAAAGATAACATACCGACACCCAAGTGGGTGTTGATGGAAGCATAACGGGCGGTTCCGGTAAGGTTCTTGTTCTCTCTGTAAGGGATGTGGAAGTGCGTCTTGGGGTCACGGTACTTCTTGGCCAAACCAAAGTCGATAACGTTGACCTGGTTGCCACGCTTACCAATACCCATGAGGAAGTTGTCGGGCTTGATATCACGGTGAATGAAAGACTTGGCGTGGATGTACTCGATGCGAGAAATCAGCTGATCAGCGAGAAGCAGCACGGTCTTGAGGGAGAATTTGCGGTTGCAGAAGTTGAAGAGATCCTCCAAACTGGGTCCGAGGAGGTCAAGGACCATGGCGTTGTAGTCGCACTCGGTACCGAACCAACGGACAAAGGGAATACCGACACCGCCGGCCAAGGACTTGTAGACTCTGGCCTCATACTCAAGCTGGGGGTGCTTGGCCTTGACGCTCTCGAGCTTGATGGCAATCTCCTCGCCGGAGATGATGTTGGTGCCGAGGTAAATATCACCGAAAGAACCAGAACCGATCTTGCGACCGATGCGGTACTTGTTACCGACACGAAGATCCTGCCATTGTCGTTAGCCACGTGCAATGACAGTTGGAAGCAAGCGGCTCCATCGACAGATTGGGCACTTTCAGCAAGAGCATACACAGCTCCTGGCAAGACTGTGCCCAATGTCGAAAAGAGCCGACCGGCGACTATCCACTTACCATTGTGGTCATTTTGACTGATGTGCTGACTCTGCACCTTTCGGATGCAGATTTTGGTTTGGTAGGTCGGGTGTCGATCGACGGGTCAGAGTTTTATTCGACAGCGAAGCGATGGGCTGAGTAGAATTGGAGAATTAGTATTGATGCATGAGACGGGAGAAGGCTTCGAACAGCGCCGTTGGAGCGATGGAGGTATGTGAGGATGTTGTGAGAACAGGAAGAAGTGGGAAAGTTGAAGAGTGGATAGAGTTGGTCGAGGCCTTGGAAGAGAGGATTGAATGAGGCAAAGCTCGGATCCACCGCCAAAACCCACGGTCAGCCCGAGGCTAGGCTGGGCAAAACGGAAGAAGAGTGAACCCCAGGCAGAGGGAGAGGCAAAGGGGTGTAGTCCGACAAGGCAACGATTGTTGACGGATTGAGGATCAAGGTAGTCGAAAATTGAGGGAATATAGCGAAAGAGGAAGAATAGGCTCACCTGTAGAGGGTTTGTACGTATGTGTTGACGGGAGATGTGGAAGGAGTCGTGTGTGTGTGAGAGATGGTTTGATGGTACCTGTGTGACGAAAGAGGTGAACGGGGTCAGCATGGGCTCTGGGGGCGGATGGATTGATGGGGGTCGGGAGGGGGTAATTTGTAATTGATGCTGATGCTGATGGGAATGGAATATGTATGCGTACCTTATCTTCAAATGCCAACGAAAGCCGTGTCCGAAGTGAAGGGGACAGAGACGATGTGCTGTTCGGGCAAGAAGCCTTTGGCAATCAAGGGCTCGTGAAAGAGATCGTGGGGTGAAGAAAGGAAGAGTAAGGCAGGAAGGAGGAGGGTGAGAGAGGATGGGAAGAGGGTACCTTAATGGGATGGGAGCCCAAAAGTGGAGGCGACAAGGCAAAATGGAGAAAAGCACCACCTTCCTTCCCTTAGGCGCTCTTACCTACCTTACGGAGTACTTTAGGTACGTCTCATTTTCTCAGGGACTGGGCGACACGCGAAGGGCGAAGGAGGGCTGGCGGCGAGCAGCGGGCGGCGGACCACCTCACTGGGGCGGACAGGCGCTGGGTGCTAAATGGGACACGGAGACTGGACGGGGGAAATAGAACCAAGGAAGAAGGCACGCAGGGACGAGGTATCCGTGGTACCTACCTTCCTCCGTGGACCGCAGTTGCGCAGGTAGGTGCCTTCCAAAGGTACCTACTTACGGTAGGTACCTATCTTGGGCAGATGCTCGGCCTGAGAATCTAGGTAAGTACCTCCATTGTCCAAAATCCGGTGGCAGGTACATACCCTTGCACGCCAATTCTGCCCAGAGCCGCACGTACCCTTCCGTGCTCATTCCCTCCAGCCCAAAGTCCGAATACCTGCCTTCTACCTGCTTTCGGGTCGGGTGGCCTTCCATCACCTCTCCCACACGGCATTACATAAGGCATCTTCCATTGATTATGCTGGACGATACGGCAGCAACCCGACACAGCAAGCCTTCTTTTTCGGTGCCAACTTGCTGGTTCGTAGCTACCCGTCCGGCCGTCCGCCCGTCCTTAACCTGGCAAGTCTCTATTCTGACCATACTACCCTGTCGTCATCATCAAGAACATCAGCTCCAACTTGGACTATCCGTGTTGTCTTTTGAACGATTCATCAAACCCAACAATCGAGCTTTCTACCTGGCTTGACACCGCCTCACGAAGCATCTCTTTACCTCCATGTTCGTATGCCGGCGCCAGGAACCAAAATGGTCTGTGGCCTCAGCCTGCCAGCGGCCAGCCTCCTGAGCTCCCGTACTTCCGCGCTTGTCGCAGATGCCATGCCCTGGTCGCTTCAGCTCACATCACCTCACCTCTCACGTCACCCCAGATAAAGAAATACCGGCACAGAAAGCGAGCCAAGTACGACTTCACAAAGGCACAGCTTTACCCAATCCTCTTTACCAAGGCATACCGGCATACCGACACCAAGCTGCATACAACAAACACAGCCGCCGCGGCTCAACCACTACAATTGCGACACTCGTCACGTCCTGACCGGTCAACCGAGCCCCGAGTACCGTACGCATAGGCTGATCTGTGATCTGGCCAAGCACCAGCTCATCCTCATCTTGAGCCCATCTTGAAATTGGAACACCGCATTGGCCATGCAATTCAATGCAATGAACCTCTCTTCGCCGGGGTCACTGGACAACGACGGGGAAATACCCGGTCGAGACATGTTGGCCCCTCGCCAGCCCGACATGGAGTCCCACGGTCCACCCGCCCAACGTTCCACCGCTCCAAAGGGGGAAATTTCGAAGCCTGAAAACCGCTACCGCCGCCCCCAACCCTTCTCTCCAACACCCAAGAACCCTGTCTCGAATCACTGCTTTCGGAAGACGAGCTTGCAGGCTTGCAGCAGTCTACTGACCCTACTCTGTACTTCCGAACTTCGTACGGAACGAACGCGAATTGAACACGCCCAGATTCTTAATGGGGCCCTCTCAATGACACGGAATGATGTGAGAGGGGCGACACCATGACGGCGGCAAGGACCCTGAACCGACCATTCAACCCACCGTACAGATACTCTGTGAATTTTTCTTGAAAGAAAACCTGCCGATCTCCGACCTCAACGCTCTTTCCTATGGAGAGTCTGCCGCAAAACAGCTTTCAGAGTTGTAGGACATGTCTGGCACCGATTCTTCTTCAGCATTCCCAAGTTAGGCAGAGCTTTCGTCATCGCAACAATCCCGAGATCCACCATGTAACCAGGCGGCTTCCTTCGAGATAACATACCAAATTGCAATCAATCAGCACCGACGCAAAATATCACCTGCAGCCAACCAAGACCCATTTGTCGCTGGGCTACGGCTACGGATACACGCAGGGCGCGAACCACGACATCTTCAGGATCCTTGCCGGAACCTCCCCCCTGAAGCGATGCTTTCAGCTTCCCACGACGGACCGCAACGAGCTAAGGTACGGAGTAGAGACATCGGGCGTGCGCCCTTGCAAGTGAACCTTGTCAGATATCTCCTCGACTGAGTCGACTCGTCTTGCCATTTGCGTGTCAGCATCAATCTGGATTTCACCAATCTGCAACTCAAAAGCCTTTGTCATGCCAATCTCAACGGTAGCCGGCATATAAGTTCTGGACCAATATCAAACCCTCCTAATTCTACATTGCCGCATTTACCAGTAACCGCTACTAATCCCTCAGGTGACACTGCTCCCGCCAGCGTAGGATGCGCTAATCACCAACCGGCGAGAGCCTCACCGCTCTTAGTCCTCTCCCCCGCAACGAGATCACGACGCTCGAGCCCACCAGGAAAAATAACTCCAGACTGTCGGTCAGGAGACCAGTCATATATCGGACGGTCGAGGGCACCAATGCTGCAAGATCGAGATGCCTATTTTCAGTATCCTACAGGGGCTAACCCCTCCAGCCTCGATTCGATATCATAATGCAAAGGTGAAAATGGCCATACCTCAAAAGCAAGCAAGTCCCTTTGGATGGCATAACTATCGGCTCGGAGGCATGGGTACGAGAGTCAGCCCAGTACCACCTCCTTCGTCATGCAACAACAGCCTCTCGGTTGTCGCTGCTGACATCCGAGATATCAAATCCCGATACCCAACGGCCCCCTTGGCCATCTCCCCTTAAAACAGCAAAGGATCTCCCGCAAGAGGCGGTTCCAAGGGAAGTTCTCCTCGGTCCCTCCACCCCCTCGCCTGAGGTGCACCAAAGAGAATGAATGACCTGCAATGCAACCGCCCATCGTATCGTGAGCAGCATCTAATCTCTGGCGGTGCCGCCTTTCAGACGCGCCGTGCGCTAGAGGAGCGCTCTGTGGCGTTAGATGGGGCCAAACGCCATGGAAGCTATTCGACGTCGCCCACGTCACTCTTGTTCCAGGTCTTTCGGTCTGCCCCGAACAACGAGCAAGTCAAACATCAAAGACCTTGATTGCAGAGCAAATTGAGCAAACAAAACAGCATTTCTAGGCCTGATCAAGATTTTTTTTGAGGGCCCAGTGTGGCAGCCAAAACCTGAATTTTACCCTCAGCGTGGCCGAAGCTCGCGACTCAGACGTCCGAACCGTCCGCTATTCAGCCAACTGTGTCCGAGTTGGGCACCAACCTTTGGACAGCGATCCCCAGTTCTTGTTCGCTCTCTCTCCGAGCAATTGGGCTGTATCCCCGACCCTACACTCCCTGCCTCCCGAAGGTACTGCCTCGTGCTTAGTTCAGGATGATTTATCCCATTATGGATGCTCGCAGAGATGCCATGGCCATTTGGCAACGTTTGAGCATCATGATGCTTTGATGGCCAGCTGTCATTCACCACCATTTGTAACTGAGCCACGGTCTTGGGGTCGTAACAACACCAGCGCTTTGTTAGTCTTGAATGGTTGCAATGCTGAAATCGGCATTAACAAGATTAGGACGCCGCGGAAAGGCAATTAAATGCCTCTTCCGAGTCCCCATATCTTATCGGCTGTCAGTTGTGAGTAAGCGTGCCACAAACCCCGGAAGGCAGCTCCAGTGACTTGCATACCGACGTCCTAAATTAGAGACGTTCGAGAAGCGGCAAATGGTGGATAGAATTCTGGAAGCTCACCGCCGTTAGCGGCGCTATGGTGCGCCCTAGCTACATTTTGATACATTGGGCCGCACGTACGTCTCGAAACAGGAGGCGGACCATCACGCCGTCTCCGTAGTATCGGCTCAGGAATGTCACTTGTTCCTCCACAAGCCAACGGGCGTTCCCTTCGCTTTGTCCTTTGGCTAGCTGGGACGACGGAGATGCCCAGGCTTACGAAATCTAGACTGGTCCCGGCCGAAAGACCAATGTTTTACTTCCTCCAGAGAAGCTGTCATTCGAATTCCAACGTCAGCAGAGCTTCTAATTCCGGGGTTCGAAGCCAGCCAGACAACAAGACAACTGGATCCTGCAAGAAAAGAGCCTAGGCACTAGTGTTTGGCATGTCAGTTCCATTGTTCAGCTTGGGTCTGAGGCATGGATCGGCACCCGTTACCAGTCAACCGCCATTCGGAATCACAAAGGTCTGATCAAAACGGTTTGAATATGAGTTCTCGAGGCTAAGAGGCTGTTGCGTATTTGCGTATTACTTGACCAACCATGAGCATACTGTTGCCGGTGCTTCCAAGACCCCCGCAGAGCCAAGCAATCGAGAGCTTACTGTGGAAGAACGCCCTTCAAGAATGAAGGCCGATGAGCTTCTGGCCAGTGCCGATCACTTTCGGGTTTCCCGCATCGGCCAATCCACCTGCAGCTTGGACGACATCAATGGGCCCTCCATCACATCACCGCCATTCGATCGTCTGGTCTGCCCGCCCCTTGGTTCAAATGGCTTTGAGAGGCGCTTGGCGCTGTCCTCACCGAGCATCTGCGAGTTGCCTGATCTTGCCTGTTTCCACCCATTCGACTGGAACCCTTAGGTCACAAGATCTCGGCGGCTGCATGTCACGGAGCTTGGTGACAGGATGGCTCCTGTCTTGACATGGTACGGCAGGCTAAGTCGGAAGATTGATTCGCGAAAATGGGGTAAAGGACAACTGCCAACACAAGCCATCACCGAAACGCATTGGCACCGAGGCGGTTGACGCGCGGAGCACTCACGGCGGCACCCTGAACAAAGACAAGCGCTGAAGCGGCCACCTGAAGCTGCCTTTGGAATTCCGGTGTCTACCACAGTGTGGTCCGGCCACGTCCCATGTCCGATGAATGGGCCTCGAAACGCCGTCAGACCATTTCCCCCCAAGCTCCGGGCCGCAACACAAAGCCATGAACGCCTCTGCACACCCTTCCGGATCACCGGGAAGATGGGGACAGCGTGAGCACGGCCGGGGGTCCTGGCCCGGTCTGAGCCGGCTAAGTGTGCCTTTTCAGCGCCGAGGTTGCCTTTTGCTATCGCCGGCACCCCGGCTTTGCTCAACAGCCGGATACTTACTATCGGTTCAGCGATAACCTCGGTGCGCTTATTTCGTTTCTTGACGCATACATCATCCCCATCTCCGCACAGGTAACATTTGTCAGAAGACCTTCTCGGCATAGGGAAGGGAGAAAAAAATGTAGTTGTTCATCTGCCAGACCATCTGCCGGAGACTCCCAAGGTACTGACTCGGGTCGAGCCCACCTTACACGGATCATATCCGTACCCTCGAAACTTGAGATGAACTTTGCGGCACACGGTGCACAGGAAAGACAAAACAGAGAGTTTCCATTTTGCCCTCATTTTCGTCGGGCACCGACTTGATGAGGGATTATAGTCTTGGCATAGGGGGTGCTCGGCGTTCACTTTATAGAGAGGGAGAACCCATACCCACCCCGATTCCAACGTTCGAACTTGTTTTTTTTTTTTTTTCTTTCCGAGGCCGCTTCCTTGACTTCCGCAGGACCCTCGGCCTCTGCCTGGGATGGCCTTACCTTCCCCATGGACCCTACGTCTTGGGTGCCGCGTGAATTCGGCGCGACTTGCAAGTAAGGCACGAAAGTTTAAGATGCTATCGCTGATAAGAAGGGGTCATGTCATTCCGG
Organism: Colletotrichum simmondsii; assembly: GCA_001563135.1. Lineage (NCBI taxonomy): Eukaryota > Fungi > Ascomycota > Sordariomycetes > Glomerellales > Glomerellaceae > Colletotrichum > Colletotrichum simmondsii. The sequence goes on from JFBX01000853.1 coordinate 150,355, forward strand.
GATGATCTTGGGGTTGTTGTCGATGACATCATGTCAGGGTCTTGAGTTTCAATCCTCCTGATGGGCCTCCCGATTCCTGTTCGTCTGCGCTGGTTAATGGTAATAGCGAATTTGATGCTTATGAATTGATACTGATGAGGCAGGCAGGCGGTCACCTTTACTATGTTTTCACGCTATCGATATCACTGATATGTTCTCATCGTTGCCATCCTTACTATTGTGTCGGTAAGATCACTGAGTACATCAGTAGAAGATACCTCGCACTTTGAGAGCTAACTACCGGGCATGGTGATCGTGAGGGAATGAAATCGTATTGTGGAGAGGAGCACACCATTGCATTACACGAATGTATCGCCAAAGATGATATTCTTATAGTTATAGATATTATTCGTGGTTGTATATATGCGATGAGGTTTCCCCCAGGGCCGAGAGTATTAGGGGCAGCAGTATTTGTGATAGCCATCAAGCCATCGTCTACGTCGCACTGAATGGATCCCAGCAGATGCAAAGGGTTCAGTGATACATCAAATTTGTATTTCCTCGGCCGCCCACCGCCAGGCCAGAACCCAAAACAATATTCGCTTTGGACGCAACCTGTCGCGTCAGATCCTGAGTCGCGTGCGTGGCTTCCACTGAACAACCCGATCCTGGTGAGTTCGACGTCACTCCAAGCAAGCGCGCGTCTCGCTCGGTCCAACGGCCCCGCGCCACCGGGGTAGAGTTTGTGTGTCTGAACTCTATCAAGCACCCGGCGGCTACAACTTCATCGTTGCCTCAGGTCTATGAACAACTTGTCTCCAGCGAAGCGTCGCTTGTTCGTCCTTCGAAAGAATAGAAATGTCTACGAGATGTATCGCATCATCGGCACGTTGTATGTTGATTGTGTTATTTTCCATCATGATGGTTCGGGGCGAACATGGTTGTTCTAGCAGCTTGGTGGCAGTGAATGACGCATATCCCATGTTCACCTGTTTTCACATATGTTCACGCGGAGTCCGCAAAGTCAGGGAACTAGTCGCCCTATCCAGCTATGTTCTTCTCACAAGACTGCTCAGAACTTTCAAGATGGACGAGTGACCCCTTGACTCTGTTGCGATGATTGAGAATGCGCGTACGTTGCTACACACTTGTTAGTCTCGTAGCCAACGAAGAAACACCCGAAGCAGGTTACACACGCTGAGAGGGAGCATAGCTCTGCTGCTGTGTGTAGTACTGCTGCTGCTGCTGCGCCGGGTATCCCGTTGCCGTCTGCGGTCGGTTCGGATACTGATTATTTTGGTTCTGGTTCTGGTAATTCTGGTTCTGATTGTGGAGATTCTGATTTTGATTCTGAGGGTTCTGGTTTTGATACCAGTTGTAGGGCGGCCGGTAGTACTTGTTGTCCTGAAGGTAGGGCGTGATGGTCTGGTCCACGAGCTCGGTCGTCTTGGTGAGAAGCTTCCGTGCCGTGGCACTGCTGAAGAGGCGTGATTCGGATTTCGGCGGCGGGGCCTGGTAGTTTGGCCGGGTCGGGGGAGGAGGTCCAGCATAGGGCGTGAGGGCGCCGAAGCCCGACTGCGGCGTACCTGGCATGGGCGGGGAGTTGCGAGGCGGGAGGGGCGGCGGTGTCTGCGTTGGTTGCGGTTGGAACTGTTGGCTTCCGTTGACGTATGTCGGCTGAGGGATAGGGGGCGGCATGTTGTAGCCCGTGAACTGTTGTTGGAGGGGAGCAGAATGGGGGCCAACACTGTTTGGAGACCAAGGATACTGCGTCGGCGGTGGGCTCAGGGGCAGTGGCACGCCGGTTGGGTTTGGTGATAGGGCTTGGGGAGGTGGCGGTGGAGGAAGCCATTGTGTCTGTGTGGGCGATGGTGAAGTGTTCGACAGGTTCATTTGAGACATGGCCTGGGTATATGATGGTGGAGGAGAGGCATAGGGTTGGGCCGGTGAGTGCTGTGAAGCCTGAGGGATTCCCTGTGATGTTGATGGTCTCGGTGCCGATGCTACTGGGCTATGGACCGAAAGATTGGGCGAGTTGGCCTCCTGCTTGGCGTATGAGGGCTGCTGAGGGAAGTAGGAGCTCACGGGGAGAGTTGGCGGTAGAGCAGCCTGAACGAAGACGGGAGACACTGGGGCGGCTTGAGTATGAGCTGGTTGAGGATGGGGTTGTGGCTGCTGCGGCTGTTGCGATGGTGCCGAGACGCCCGTTGGGGCTGGTGAGAGGCGCGAGGGCGCGAAGGAAGGGGATACCGGTGGCGGGGAGCCAGCGGGACGAATGCCAAAGGGAAGCGTCGCCGGGGCCCCAGGTTGTGTTCCTGGCTGGTGCTGAGGGTGCGAGTCCGGTGTGGGAATAGACGGACCTTCGGCGGGGTACGGGAGCTGCGGTACACTGGCAGCCGGAGCGGCGGGGTTGGCCGAGCTTGGGGTCCGGGATGGACGATGTTCTGCAGCCGGGGGCTGCGGCCGAGCGAGCTTGAGTGGTGCCGGTTTGAGCTGGGCCGTATCGGGGCTTTCCTGCCTCGCCGGCACTGCTCCTGCAAGCTGCAAGGGCTTGGGCGTCACACCATCTACGGTACTATTCGAGGGTCGGCTCCCTTGACCACTAGACTCCTCGGTAGAACCGCTCTTGACGATGCGTAACGGCTTCACCGATAGCTTCTGTTCCTCCGGTGGGACCGATGGGACGTCATCTTTGCTCGGTGAGGGGGAGTCACTGTTGCGAGAGGGGAGGTCATCTTCAAGAAAGAACCCCCATGGGTTTGCCTGGATGAGAGGTGGCTGTGGCGGAGGCTGGGCATTCTCTTCGTCCTTTGGTTGATCCGGGTCGCCTTGTTCAAGTACAGCTGCGGCCGTGGTAGGGGATGCTGGAGGCGGCGATGTTGACGATGTTGGTGCGGTAACGGAGGACGCAGATGCTATCCTATGAGGTTTCCTATGAATCTGGGTTGTAGGCTTGGCCGTGACTATGTCGTCGGCGGGCATCTCGTAGGCAACGGGGCCATGTTGAGCTGTTCCGGCAGTCGGCACCGGTGCGGATGTGGTAGCGTTAGGCGATGACGTCGATGGTGAGGTCGGTCTCGGGACAGAGGCTGGGACTTCTAGCTCGGCGAGGAATTGCTGTTGGGTGGGGTACTGCTGCTGCTGTTGCTGTTGCGGGGTCTGCTTGCGCTGAGGCGGGTTTGGAGAAGTAGGCCTGGAGGCGTATTGAGGTTGTCTGGGAGGGTTGTAGTATTGCTGCTGCGGCGGCGGTTGGTATGGTTGGAACTGCTGTTGATATTGAGGTTGTGGTTGCGACTGCGGTTGTGGTTGTTGGGCGTAGTATCGCTGCTGCGGCGGGTAAGGTGAGTGCGCCCGCTGTTGCTCTTGCTGTTGCTGCTGTTGCTGATTCGGGGGAGGTCGTTTCCCTTGGCCGGTGCCCATTGTCGCGTCTGGACTTGGCCGGCGCTGCTGCTTCTGCAATCTCATGAAGACGAAAGTTTCTGTGGTGTTGTTGTTGCTTCCCCCTCGTGAGTTTCCCTCCTGCCACTGGTTCTCCTTCTCCCTTGCTTTCTTTCCCGGAGACGCTTGAGTGCTGGATTTGAAGGATCGAGTAAGCAAGTGGAAGAAAGTGAGAAGAGGAAGAGCGAAAGATGGTTGGGGAGAAAGAGCCAAGGTTTATTTTTTAGCCTTACAGATTCACCTTGTACACACACTCACACAGCCGCAGCGCCCTCTACTCTTCTCGGCTTAGCTTCTGATGATGCTGGTGCTTGGGTGCTTGGGTTTAAGCTGTGCAGCTGCGCTGTCACTGCTCGTGTGAGTGTGTGTGTGCAGCCTGGAGATCCTCCTTTGCGCCCCTCCAACCCCTTGGACCCATTCCCAAACCCCCGGTTCAATCGTACCCGTCACGAGCAATGTTAATTTATTGTTGCATCTTTTTTCGGGCTCGGACATCAGCTACGGCCGGCCCACCGTTAACTATCCGGTGGGGGAGGAAACTTCGCTATCGCTTAGCTTCCTCAAGGGTTTTTCGTTCGTCTAGGTACATTGCGCAGTATGGACTATGGAGTATGTCAATCTCAACGGGTTCCCGATGGGCCGATGGAGTTTCAATAAAGAGACGTCAGGGATTTTACACGTAAATGGCAAATGAATATCAGAAAGAACAAAGTCCCCTAGCGCTGCCGTGTGAACCTTGAGCTGGAGCCTAGAACCAACACAACACCCCCCGGTTGATCCTACTTGGTCCTCTTGGAGTCTCCGCCCCTGGTCTAATTCTTATTACCGTGGGAGCATCGATCTCTTATCCTGCTGCCTGTCCGACTGTCACTGTTCTGTACACTGCTCCGTAATGAGCCCTTGCCCAGCCGCCAAGCTGATAATTGCAAAGAAGGATACGAATGCAGAAAGGGGGACATTGAACAATGAAAACCCCAGCTGAACAGTGATCTCAGCATGGAGTGGAAGCCTGGGGGAAATGGGTCGCAGAAAGCAAGGCAGGGCTTCTGACCTGCAGGGACGATCTTTCGTATCCAGATTGTGATTGGTGATTTGTTTTCGCGGCTGTTCGTCAGGGGGGCTGAGCTGAATATCATATATTGATAGTTGTGTTTTGCTGTGCAATTGATGATGACTGATGGCGGATGATCGAGGGGGCTTATGACGGCTTAAGCTTTTACTAAGGCTGTGCTGGACCCTTAGGTTTTGCCTGCGGGTTGTGCCGCGTTTCCGTTCACATTTGTCAATGTATGTCACCGTCCACGCTTGGGTAATGGTAGTTGGAAAGTCGTGTCTATTCGTTTTTCCTTGCTGGCGCTCTATATCACAAATTACACCACCTAGCAGACAGCCCGGTGGACCCGTACTTGCCAGAGAAGAGGGCCAGGCATGAGTACGGAGTATAAAAAGATTCAACCCTCCCAACCCAGTCCTGCAATCTAAGCAGACAGACAGGGAATGACGCCAGGACTTGATCGTTGGGATAGATACGGGATGTGCAAGTCTAACAGAGTTCAAGTGAGTACAACATTGTCGAGGAAGACATGAAGCCCATGATTGACCATGTCCTCAATCTCTCTTCATCATCACCAGTGTATTCAAAACCTATTACTAGGAATAAGTAAGAAGTGCTGGCGGGAGGGCAGCGCTGATTGGTATGTAGGCAGGCTACTTTAACTAATCTCCTCACAATAGCTCCATTATAGCACATTCTCATAGTCCATTGCAAAGAAGAATGTATGATTGAATTGAGAGCAGCCCTTTTGTAGGCTCTAGCGCGTGAAGTCATAACTGAAATGCATGCGCCGTACCCATTGAGGTAGCTTCGAGGTCTTGTGGCTATCAGTCTTAGAGTCATCATGGAAAGCGCAGGCTTCATACCATTTTAGAGTCATCATCCTAAGACTGTCACAATCACATTTTGATCGCAAGGTGCATTGTTCAGCTGGTCCCCACAAACACTATTATGTAGGTGCTTTACTATGCTCAAATCATGAGGGATCCAACTTGTGTGTATCAGTTCAGACATCTACTTCGATTTCGCAAAATATAGTCTGCTATCACATGCAGCTATAATTATCGAAAATTCTTGGAAGATCTATTCGTATAGAAACGATACCACCAAGATCCTGACACTCAAAACTGTCCTCAACTCCCCAGAACCGTTCTAGACCACCCTCTTCAAGCTCAACTTGAACGGCTTCGGCAACACACTCTCTACTCTCCCATCATCCCCATACGTGAACTCAAAGTGATCAAGCCCCTTGTAATTATACGTCGTCCGATCCATCGACAACCACGACACGCACGACGCGTTGGGAAAGAAGAACATATCATCAATCGCATCCCGCTGCTCCGCCGTAAACGTATCAAACAACGCCCTCCACGCCGTGACATTCCCCTCCTCCAACCCCGTGGGATACAACCTCGCCGTCCGCGTCGTAACAGGCGGCAGATCCGTCAGGTTGACACCCAAGAACACGTACCGGCTCAGATTCGGCACGACGTCGAACCCCTTCATGTACCAATCCTCCAACAACAGTCCCCAGCCGCCGTCCAACGAGATCGTCAGGCTGGAATTGCTCGCCTCGTCCGCATACGTCCCCGCGATCCGCGCCTTGGCTTCATCTCGCGCCGCCTCGTCGAGGGCGCGGAGCAAGGGCGGGAGGAACTCGTTCATCTTGAGCGTGTAGTACGAAAACGCGGCCGCTGAGACTTCCGGCCCGGCAACGAGGATCGACATGGTGATACCGTGCTCCGGAACCAGCGCCAGACCCGCGTGGTAGAGAATGAGGTCCCCACCCTTGGTATACAACTCCACGAGTCTCCCGTCCGCCGTGACATTATCCGAGAGAATCCCCTCCCACGGCGCGCCGACGAATTGGCCCGGCGCGGAGGTGAAGACAGACGGCTTGAGCCACCTCCGCGTCTTGGCCGGGCTGAGGAGGCGGTTTTGGAGGACGGCGTCGCCGAAGCGGAGCATGTCGGCCGTGGTGGAGTAGATGCCCCCGGCCGGGTCCATGGCGCCGAGGGTGAAGTTGAACCACTCGGTATCGTTGGCGGGTATGAAAATCGTCTCGAGGTTCGCGGGGAGCTTGCCGTAGGTGGTGTTTCCCATGCCCGCTGGTTCGAGGATGGACTCGAAGAGGACTTCTTCAAAGGGTTTGCCTGTGGCGCCTTCGACGACCATGCCTACGAGGGTCGTGCCCAGGTTCGAGTAGACGGGTGTTTGAAAGGCTGGGTAGACGGGCGGTCGGCGGTTCTTCATGGCGTCGAGGAATTCTAGGTGTTGTGTCAGGAACCTCGGGTCCAAAGCTTGGGATGTCGTCAGAAATGGGATGCCACTTACCCTCTCTGGAGCAACTTGGGACGCCCAGGAACCCTCCGCACTTGGGCTTCTCTTCCTCAGACACAGGAGGTAAGCCAAGCGACTCCCAATCACCACCATACGCCGCGCCATCCGTCGTCACTACACACCAGGTCAGCCAACAAAACCCCCCTCAAAGTCGGCAGAGACAGAGAGTGACAAGTTCTCCCCTTCTCCCGAGTAGACTTACTATCAGCACCTAAACCAGCATAATGCACAGCAGCAGCCTCAACACTAACATCCCGCCAATCCACATACTCAACCTTACTCCTCCCCTCCGTCCCCTCCGCCAACTCGGGAATATACGTCGCCACGCTCTCGTCCCACCGCACCACATCATCCCGCTGCAGCGCCGCCAGCACGGGAAACACCTTACTCACGCTCGCGAGCCGGTACACCGTATCCCGATCCACCACCTGCGCGCCCTGCGCATCGCGGTCCCGCGGCGTGAAGTGGAAGTCCACCAGGGGTTCCGCGCCCGCCGCCTCAAAGGCCGAGCTGACGCCGATGGAGACGGCCGAGGCGTTGTAGGCCGCCGTCTCGGCTTCCAGGGCCGCGACGAAGGCTGCGACGGCGGCGCGGACGGCCGGGTGCGTGCTGGGTGATTTCGCGGCGGGGAGGACGGCGCCGAAAGGGGGGCATTGGTATGGTGTTGCGGTTGCGAGGCCCGCGAGGGTTGTTGCGGCTAGGGGGAGTGAGGGGCGCATTGTAGGATGAGTGTTGAGGGTTGGTATGTATGCTTGGGATGGTAGGGCTGGTCTTCAAGTCGTGTTAGTTTAGTAGACACATCTCCGGTGTTACACCCAAGTTCTTGGGTTACTAGATAGATACTCACCACTCGTAAGAGATGAAGAACGGGAGTGTTTCTTCACTCACTCACTTCGTTCCTACTTCACTCTCACAACTCAAAACCTCCCTCTTCAATCGCTCATTCCAAGAGCACCCTTCTTTATATACATACTTCCCGGAACCCGCCTTTCCACCCTCCTCTGCGCCGTAAGGCAGCAGAGAAAACAGACCTCGCGCGTTCTAGAAGTTCAAAGTTGCTCGCGTGTTTGTTCCCGACCTTCCGTACCGAGCATGGCGGGCGCGGCCTACATAATCCTCCTCGTTTACCATGCACGTCGCCAACGCGTTTGCACACAGCACTGCAGCAGGATCTGAACCCTTGGCCGCCGAACCCCGGGCTTACCAGCCTTACTTCGACAAAATGGCCCCAAAACCCTACGGAACTCGGGCGTGGGAATGGAACGTCACTTGGACGCCAAGGCTGCTGCTCATTGTCTCTCCTGACTCTTTGAGGATCTGATTGCCCCCTCGGGTTCATTCTGACTGAAAAGTCCGTGGTGGCGTAGGGCACAAATGACACAATATCTTGAGACCCATCGAGTCATAATATTAAGTAGGCCTATTATCTTCTCCAATTCCATGACATCTTTCCTTTAACCGCAGCTGCGCAGACTTGTAAGTGAATGCCCATCACCTAAAGAAACCAACCATTCCACAACCCATCCATAAGAACTAGGCCTGTAGCAAAAAGCAGCAGTCCAGCTTCTAATAATCAGCTCGACCTTCCCATGCACCAGGTTGACAGGTTCACCTTCCCAATAATCTCCCCCCTTGCCTGCCCGCGACGCCCGATGCTTATGCTGACGACTGACGTACCTCTATGCCGCCAAGAAGTCATCCCCCGGCGGCTGCGCAGCCAGCTACTTGCACCTACCCGTCTGGGTAAGTACCTAAGCCAAGGTAAGTGATAGGGCAGGTGATGGAACAGAAAGGCAAGAAAGCAAGCACTCCTTTACTTGTCTCTCAAAGCCAAGACTCAAATGTTCTTTTGTTTGTTTGATTCAGATCCTTTTGAGCATCTGTAGATAGGTCAGCTGTGGTGGCGTTCAATTCCACATTTGTGCTCACCGACTTGTGTTATCAAGCTTGGCATCCGAGGCAATTTGAGCTGCAGGGGCGAGTCAAGACATCATCACATCAACAAGTAACAGACAGACCACCGTGGAAATCGTCGAATTCCTCCTCTATGGGGATTACACACCCCGAGGCTATATCAGTTGAAAAGAGGTTTTCTTACTTGAACATCAAACAAGAAAAGAGGAAGGGAAAAAAAAAGACCTGGCCGTGGCCTGGTAAGCAACATGATCCGCCTTGTCCACCGCCGCCATCCCTTTCCAATGCACGCAAAAACCCTCTCATGATTCTTGTTGACCCAAACGCCTCGCGGTCCGCGCACAACATCATTTCCATATTCGTCCTCGCCAGTCAGGAATCAAATGGCTCTCTGAGCTACTTTTTCCATCCAAAGGTGTGAAATTTGCCAGAAGACATAGACCGCCAGCCCAATCGTAGGACGCGTAAAGTATTCTTCTCATCAAATCATGGCATCCCGATGCAGCTCGTCTGATGTGAACCGGTCTATCGCTCTACTTCTCCATATGTCCGTTGTTGAGAAGCATCTCGAGAACGACCTGCACACCGTGTTGTTCTGGGTGACTCATTGAGATCTTGACCGTTCCCTTGGAGTCCTCTCCTGCTGGTGTCTGTCCGCCGAGCCAACTGTTCTGTGATGCAGAGGCATTGCCACCAGTCGGGCCTCTAACGCCAAAGTCGAGGCACCTAACGTCGCGACCGGCGATGATTTGTCTTAGGCGGCCGTTCTCGGCGTTACGCACCTCGACATAGTCTCCGTTGAAGAGAAGAAGGTATTGGCCATACATTGTCGCGCTTGTAGCCTTCTTCTGCTTGCCCGAGTACTCCATAATCAAAGTGCGGCTCACGTCGCCGTGCTTGTCTACATAGACAGCACAGTCCTCGTACGCCAGCAAGAACTCTTGATCGTTCAACCTAAACATGCCTAGAGGTCTTTGATCCCGTATCCTGCTTGCAATGTTCGCAATCGCAGGCTGCTTCAGGTCCGGGATAGACATTGTCTGCTTCTTGTCGAGGGTGAGCAACTCGAAACCCTTTGCCGTTGATACGGCAATATAACTCTGGAAGAGGTTAAGGGAGTAACATTCTGTCGGGAGATAGAATTCGTCATAATCGCGGAAGGAGTCGGTGCTGCCTCCCAAGCCCTTGCGGCCACCAAAGATGCGAGGTCTCTTTTCTGATGCTTTTTGGAAAACGGGTTCGAGTACCTTAAAGGTGTTGTGCATACCTTCCTTCCGCTTGAAGAAAACCAACATGCGCTCCTTCATGCGCGCTGTGGCAAAGAAAGCGACATCCTTTGCTAACCTCTGTGGCGCGCGTCGCGGGTTGTCATGAGCAGGGGCAGGGAAGTTCGATACTGGGGCGATGACATCGAGGGGGTAAGCGATGAGAGAGCGATCTGCAATAACGAGACAGACGGAAAACTCCTCAAGGACAGCTATTTGTGTCACCCTATTTGTTTGCACACTCTGTAGGCTTATTAGTGATCAGCGTTGCCAACATCGGACTTTTCAACTTACCCTCATCCAGCCGCGGGGATTTGTGGCATCGGAGATGTACACGCCATAGTCTGTTCCGATGGCAACGATCGACTTGCCAAATGCGTTGAAGCCGCAAGCACAGTTGACCTGGGCTCTGCACACGGGGGCCGGCCCTCTGCCTGGTCCATAGACCTCCTCAATCTCCCGAACAGCTCGGTCGAGAGGGGTGCCGCGGATGGGAACGCCTGGTTGCCTGCCGACAGCTGAAGCCGCATCATAAACGAACGCGCTGTCTGCCAGTACGCGGAGGCGGAATGGCTCGGCATTTTGAGAGAAGAGAGCTTTGGCGTGCCGTGTCTTGGCCTCGATGATCTTCTCGACCCATTCAGCGCGGCTCTGAGCTGATGTCGCATACAGTGTGTATGTCTCGTGGCCCAAGTGCTTGATCTTGAAAGGGTAGAGGATCTTGCCCTCGGGATCATTGGACATTGTCGGTGTAAGTCTGGCTGCTGAAGTCGATCCAACCGAGGAGCTTGTTGCGACATGTTCCAATCCTGGACGCTCAGTGCCGTTGGTAGCAATCCTATTTAACCTTGGGTCTGAACCTGCGCCGCCAGCGCGGGCCAGAGGAGCAGTGATGCCCTTTTGTTTCGAAATGGGGTCATCATTCATGCTGTCGAGGAATAGTAGAGGCATAGGAATGGGCTATAACTGTCAGCGTCAATGTTTCCTCAATAATACGCGAAAAACTCACCTCCTTTGACACGTCGTATTTCTTCTCGCCTCTGACGTCTTTTGGACTCACAACCTTTGCTAGGATGAAATAGTGATCAAATAGCAAGGCATGTGTGTCAACCCATCTGACGCCCTTGGAGCCCATTCTTTGCAGATCGCCCTGCTTGATAAGCTCCCTGCCAAGATGGTCAAGGTTGAGGACGGAGTGGAATCCAGGCCTGAGGACGAGCATTGAGTTGAGCTCCATCATTTCGACCTTCTTTTGCATCTCGGCAACCTTCGTGTCACATTCCATCGTGACATTGCGGATTTCGGCGATCGCCCTGGCCAAGTTGGCCTTTTCCTCATCGTCCCGAAGTGTCTTCTTCTCAACCGTTTCTAGCAGCAGAGAGTATCTTTGCAAACGTGTAATGGGGGTCTTCAGGAAATGTTGCCATCCCAAACGTTCGGAGCGCTTGTGTCGCATGACCTGCTCGAGGAAATTGCGGAACAACAGGTTTCTGTCAGACTCTTTCCGCACCATGTACTCTGCATACGGGAATTGTGACGCATAGTCGATATAGATGTCTTTGGCCTTCCGAATCCATTCACGGAAGAGATCGGAGAATCCGGATACCCAGGGACCTTGCTCTTGTTGCCGGTACTTGAGCTGTGCCAGAAGATTGTCCTTGTTGACGAGCTGGACGGCGTCTGCCTTCCCAAAAACGACTTGAAGGAACTTATCGATCTTGTTAGGTGGGATAATGGGAGGCTGGGAGTTCCGTAGATGATCTCGGTATAGCACGCGCAGAACCTCGAGCTGGTTGACAAAGTACTCTTCACTGTTGACGATCTCGTGAAGGACGTGCTGACGCTCAATCTCCTTCTTCGGCTTTTCGGCGAGTTCGGCGTCTTGAATCTTATAGTGAACATTCCAATCTGCCGGCTTGACCTCGTCGAGGAGCATATCATCCAAATTTGCCTTCCTGAGCGTCCTCATGCAATGATGCGAGTAGCAGCGTCCAGGCTGGGAGTCGTCGTCATGCAACTTCGGAGCATAGCAGCCATAGCCCGTCAATTGAGGGAGGACTCCGGATATTGTACCGCTTCCAAACTTGACCCACTCCTCCTCTGGGACAAGAACTCCAGCGTCCAGCATCAGCTGCGAGACAAGAGTACTGAGAAGCTCGGCATCGGCAACATTGATGGTTGGAACCTTTTCGGTGAAAAGCTTGAGCAATGCCTCTTCGACAGTTTTCTGCTTCAAATCAGGCTCGCCATCGGCCATTTCGCGAATCCACGCAGCGATGCCACTGAGAGCCCAGGGTTCAGAGCACCTCCTGATATCGCCAGAAGTAAGCTTGGATGGCACAAACTTTCTCTTACGGCCGCTAGGTAGCGTAATCATGTCATATGTCATTGATGACGGAGTATTCGACTCGTAGCCGTCATATGGTAGGCCTTGCTGTGCCGCAAGTTGTTGTTGCTGAGTTTGGTAGCGGGCCATCTTCCTCCTCTCCTCCGCAGCATCTGTCCGTGATCGTACAGGGGCTTGCACTTGAGGCGTGTGGCTGTGGCTTGACAGAGAAATGGATCGCTCTGGGAATGGAGAGTTGAGTCCGGTAGAGCCTCCTCCATAGTAGTCTGAACCGCCATCGTGCAGTGTCCGCGAGTCGGTGCTGAGCGAGTGGGAGTGGTAGCTGCGAGTTGTCGGGTGAACTGAGAGTAGAGAGCTTGTATCGCTACCCGGACCTGGGGGAAGCGCCGGAAGCGGTCTGTTGGAAAGTCCTGGGTGGTAGTAGAGATCAGGATAGTCCTCCTTGTACGGCGATTCGCTGCCGCTCTGCTTCGAGTGCAGAGATACGTGTTCATCGCCATCGTCGAAGCTTAGCCGGTGGGCGGATGGTGCCTGCAGACCGCCAGTGCCGCCGTAGTCGACTTCGGCATCTCGGAAAGCAGGAGCCCGTTCGTAGGCCTCGTGAGAAACATCGTAGTCGTTAGGGTTGGGCAGTGGTCTTGATCCGTCCTGACCTGGTGTTGGAACAACTTCGCTGCCGTACGCCAGATTGCCAGCATATCCACCAGCGAGCGCACCCAAGTCCATCCCGCCATAGTCGGTATCATCGCTCTGTTCTTCGGGTGGTGGTGGAAGAGGGTTCATGTTAACTGGCTCGGGGAAAGCAAATGGCACACTGCTGAATCTCTTATCGTCCAGCTCCGCCTGCTGCATCGCCAACACCCCCGCGGTTCCCTCTGGGTCGTCATCATCGTCATCATAATCGAACGTGGGGATTGGAGCCCTGTTGGCCGTCGGCGCGCTCGAGGTTGGTGCCATGCCGGCAGCAGCCAGATCCGAATTATACCGCCGTAATCCTTGAAGCTCGTCGTCAGAAAACTGTCCGTTGATGGGCATGGGGCGGTGCCGGCCGCCTAGCTCAGCCTCGATGTCTTGAAGCAGAGAGTCTTGTAGTTGAGCTTGGTCCTCGTCTGTGGGAGTGATGGCGCTCGGGTCCCAGGTGGGCTCTTCCATCGGCCGGCTGGGTAGAGGGGCATTGGTAGGGTGTCTTTGCAAGCCGGGGGAGTGCTGCTGTTGAATCTGCGGAGAAGGAATCGGAGATGCTGCCGAGTCAGACCTGCTGTAAAAGGAAGAGGGATCGGCGTAGTTTGGCCCGACGGGCATCGACGACTGGATCGGGTAGGGTGCCTGCGAGTTGTCCGAAGCGTAAGACGCTGCCGAGCTGTGACCGTTTGTCGGATAGGAGTTGTAGTTGTTGCCGTAGGACTGCGAAAAAGTCGAGTCGTAGGTCGGTGCGGGCGAAGTCGCGGATGGCGCGGAGGGAAAAGTGCCCTGGTATGAGGAGGTAGGCGAGTGGCCGAACCCCTGGGATGACTGAGGAGCCGTCGGAGAACCGTAGCTTTGGCTATAGTTGTTGTAGCCTGAGTATGTCGGTTGACGCTGGGGAGCTGTTGTGCTCGCATAGGCAGCCGGGTTATAGGCCGCCGGCTGGTAGCTAGGTTGTGTTGGAGATGTGTATGATGTCGGCGAAGCGGCGGATCCATATCGGCTCGGGGGACCGGGGTGATACGGGAGAGATGTCGATGCCGTCGATGGCGTCCGCGCAAAGGCCTGAGGGTTGTAGCTGGAGTGCGAAGAGGTCGGAGGCGAGGAAGCTTGGTACTGGTGTTGGTAACCGGAAAGCGCATTGTTTGTCGAGCCGTAGCTGTGGCGGCCTCCAGAATGGCTTGACGTTGTCGGGCTTGTCAAAAAGAGTTCGTCTTCGCCTCTCGAGGCGGACTGCTGATGGCCACGAGCTTGCGCCCGGCTCTGATCGAACATTGCGGCATCATCACCATTGTTGAAACTCGGCCGCCGTCCGAGGTAAGCCGACTGATCTTGCGACTGGTCGGGTGTGGGGTATTGTACCGGGGGGATATGGCCATAACGGCGCTGACCGTCGCCGCGGAAAGACATATCGATCGCGCAGAACGAGGACAACGTCGGCGTGACTAGTTGTGAAAATCTGTCCCTGAGGCAAGCTGCTGCGTCGTCGACCTAAGCAGAATGCCGGGTTGTGCTTGATTGCATCTGTCTGTAGCGAGCTCGATGGGACAGTTGGTCGCTATACGGTGCGGGTTCGTTGTTCGCGGGTTCGTCTATACATGCGCCAGAGAGAGTGTTGTTGTATGTTGAGCGATGCTGTCGGGATGGGAAGTGAATGATGGTAAGTTGTACAGTTATTTGTCCGGATGGTCGCGGGGTGAGCCTCGCGGGTGGTGCTGTTGTGCGGCGCAGGCGGGCCTGGTAGTAGGACTGACGTCTTTCGGGCTACCCTCTGGGCAGTGATGTGCGGCGAAGGTAAGTTGGAGGAGGTCGTCGGGCTGATGTAGCCTAGGACTGACAGGCACAAGGCGACCGTCGCGCGGCAAACGGGGGCGTCGAACAGTCGAAAGGGCGTCAGGTGGTGAAAAGAGCGGTGCGACCTTGAAGACAAATACAAATGCCCAGCAAAAATAAGGGTCGGGTGCTGTCAGAAGGGCTTTCGGTCAGTTCACTGGGTTGGATGGCGAGGACGAGGTGAAGCAGTGAAGCAACGAATAACACGGTGCGACACGGTGCGTCTGCCTGGCGGCGAGAGCGAAAACCAAGCCACAAGAACGGGGCTGGAGAGTCGTCACAGGAGTCCAGTCGCAAGGTCAGAATCGTCGGGGTTGGCCTGCGGCTGGCGGTGGTGCAGTGCAGGCAGGGCAGCGTAATCTTGCGAATCCTGAAGTGAATGTCCGAGGCTCTCTCCCAGGATAGTGCTGGTCCTTCTGAGGTCTTTGCTTCCTTTCTTTGCGTCTCTCGTAACCCCTCTCGCTGTGTCTGTCTTCGTAGGCTAGGAAGTCGAGTCGCACGTAGTTCCGCGTTCGTCGTGTGTGCGCTTTTGCCGTCTCCCTCGATGTCTGACCCCGTGGGAGTATGCGGGGTGGGCGACCGTGTGGGAAATTTCCGTGGACGACCGGCCGACTGTACTCTTTTCCCAAGTCAGACGACGAGGAGCGATGGTTTCGTGTCGGTCGCTTTCAAGTGTGAGGTATGCAGGAGAAGAGAGACAACACACATCACTCTCTGTGTTCGCTAATAATGAATTGGGACCCAGGATCGGTAAAGGTCAGGTTAAAAAGGTAACAAGGTACCTGGTGAGAAGTTATGGGTGCAGGTATGCGCGCAGGTATGGGCGCGGCGCTGGGACCAAAATATGAGGCACCAA
The DNA here is from genome assembly GCA_001563135.1 of Colletotrichum simmondsii. Lineage (NCBI taxonomy): Eukaryota > Fungi > Ascomycota > Sordariomycetes > Glomerellales > Glomerellaceae > Colletotrichum > Colletotrichum simmondsii. The sequence continues at coordinate 166,065 of JFBX01000853.1, forward strand.
CAGGAACAAACTGCCCAGAAAAGGAATTAAGCCAGGTACCTAGCAATCCGGCCGTCATGTGTTGCGAAAAGGGCCCAGGTGAAGAAGAAATTGAAGCTGGGCCGAGAGAGTCTTGGCTTGGCCGCACCAGAATGAACTGGGACGGACAGGATGGGGAAGATGAGCGAGGACGTTGGACTGGATCATTTGGGTGGGAGAGGTACCTCCACTGCTAATCAGTGGTGAAAAGGTACTTTGTCCACGTGTAGCTTCCCACGAGTATCGCGGTGTGGGCTGGGCTGGGCTGCCGCTGACTTGACTGATACGTCCAATTAAGGTACGAGTACGAATACCTTACTGTACGTACCGTGCTTCTTTCCAGGGCTTCTTCTACCTACCTAGGTATGCATCGCTCTTTCCCAAATATCTTGGAATGCACTGCACAGTGAGGTACCTCTCTCAAACAGACACGGAAGGAAGGGGCAGTGGAGAAGACGGCAGGACCGGGGATGAGGATTAAAGGTGAGAGCGACTCTCAGACACTGAGGACCGTGTGTTTAGTCGCCGTCTGATGTTCCCAGTCTAACTTCCCATCAACTTTACTTTCGTTCCGGTCCCAGATGAACACAATGGCCCAGTCTCAAAGTCAATGCTGAATTGGCTCAAGTACGTGTGATTTTCGACTGACCATACCTTACGCAGTACTCGGTATCCCGTACAGAGTACCAACAGGATGGACAAGCTGGAACAGCACTCGGGGGCTGCGAGCCAATGGCCGACGCTGATCTGTTTCGTTTCCTGCCTTGCGACATTCACCCCTTCTTCACCACCGAATGCCACCTTACCACCTCACCACCACTTTCTCGCCAGTTTAGGCTCGTTTCGCATTCTTTTGGCGCTTGTTGCTGCTGTGTTCACTGCTGACAATCTGCCTGACAGACGATGGGTACGGAGTGCTGGAGACACAAGACTTCAGTAACTGATCAGTCAGGTCTCTTATAGGCACTCATATGATCCCAATAGCGGCCCATCACGTTGGCTCCCCTCCATTAACCACCTCCTTCTTTCAGTCTCGTATTTCGACTAACCGCACACTTGGGCTGCACGACGGTTGGATGGCCCTGTCCAAAACCTGGCCGCACGGAAAATTCCTACAATTCGGGGTCCCTGCCGGGTGGATATTAATCTGCTAGCGAACCCCATTCTCGTATATTCTCCCACAACGTCCGACAGGGGGAAATGTGTTGCGCGGCCCGCGGGAGATCCAGCTTCATCAATCGTCGTTTTGGAAACGAAAAAAAGCAAATGCTGGTTATGCCCGACCTACCCGCAATGCTTTTTTGTGTCTCGTCTCTCGATAAACTTTTCTGTTCCCCGTCACACAGAGATGCACTCGAAGACATTTGGGGAGGGACATGCTATTTGGAAAGCCGAAATTCGATCTGCTGGAACCCCCCCTCGCCGACCCCAGACTGAGGGTTTGCTGGAGTTCCCTTGTGCCCAATACCATACTTTCGCAAGCATGGCAAGGAGAATGTCAACTATTACACACCACGTGTCCCACCGGGATCGCTGCCGTTGCTGCTAACCCGCGCGTCGCGTATCCTTGGCCTGCCTATCTCCTGGATGTCTCACTCAGTTGGCAGCCCCATCATAGTCGGAAACGAGATGCCATTTGGAGCAGTGTCTCTCTCAACATCTTTGCATGCTCGTATCGTACGCCAGCCAGCCGTTCTGTAGTACAGCATGGCGAAGGAACCCCCATAGAACTGGGTTACTCGACTCATTACTACCAAGTACAAAAAGCGACCATACTGTGTAAGCTCTGATCCGTAGGGCTGACTGCATCTGGAGAGCACGGCGCCATGGGATTGGTCTCCGCAGCCCGTCAGCAATCCCTAGCCGTCAAATTGCCTATCTTGACTGGTCGAATGGTTCAGACTCATGCAGGAGGCATGGCGGGCACCCCTTGTGCTTCAAGTTTGTTCCAGCTGGTCACTTTCGCCCGTCTTTGGGATTCTGGCTTCATTGCTCGACATATACGACTGCAGCTGTTTCCGAACCAGCCGGCACTGGCTATTGAGCGGAGGTCGCTTTGGGTAATAATACCTGATAGTAAATCTCCAGCCATGTGCCGAGGTTGACCACAGGTTCCAGGGATGATGGCAGTTGACATACCTATACGGACTCACTCGACGATATTACTTTTGTTCATAATCGCCTGCAATGTCGGCGGAGCATCGTAGAGCAGATTATGATTGATGATCATTCAGGTCTGTCAGATTTGAATGTCTCATATTCGACATGTTCATGATTACCGCGGTGCAGTCATGATGTCAAAGAAGTTGTCCGCAAGAGAGGCCTCGAAACGACCCCGCCAGCTATATGGCCAGAGCTCCATGCTAGCGTTGATGATAACGTATAGCGCATGATGGATAATGGCTGAAGCTCTCGATGGCACCCAAACTCTATCGACCAAATCTGACTACTGTGTATAAGGTAGTGGCACGGTACCGAGTCGGCCGTCAACGCAGACCATTTTCTGGATACGCTCGGCTGCCTCCCGTATCATGACCAAGATGCCGTACTGTGGCTGATTACTTGCGAGTTACAGGCCGGGACCAAATAATGAAGAGGCCCCGGTGCCTACGGTATACCTAAGCCACTCCCGGCACTTTCGGACAATGAGGTGCGCCGTGTTGCTGACGGCGCCGCTGACTCTGCAGCAGCTATTCGCCGAGTTCCCCGCTGTTCCAGCCACAGTTGAAGGGGCTTTCTTGTGACATGTCAATTGTGGCGCTGGCACGCGCTACCTATGCTCAAGAGACGGCAGGCCGAGCATCGGCCTTCTTCCACCTCATTCTTGACGGCGTGTCCTAAGACGAAACTGGCAGGATCAAGAATACGGCAACAGTACCTTCTCCTTCACCATTGCATTGCACCATCCATATATTTGTAAGCATCCCGGCGGACTGTGAGGCAAGCAGCCAACCAGATGCTTCCGAAGCTCATCCCGAATCCACTTGGACCAAGATGACGGCGATGAGATAATGCTGGAGCGGGGCAGCAGCTTCCCCCACCATCCAAGCGCAAGCTGGGCGTGACAGCGTGTGGTGCTGGCCATTCACCGGGACTTGGACCACGGCATAATACCTGCTAGAATCGGAGAGGAGGGGTAAGGTAGATGCCGGACTTTAGGGGAAATTCCAGCGGGCGAGAAGACGAACAACCTTGCCTTGCTTGCTGCTTTCCAGTGGTTCTCTGACGGAAGACAAGGCGAGGCGAGGCGAGCTTCTGTACCTCGGAATTCCGAATTGTGCCTTTTCCTGCTACCTTAAGGTACCTTACGGAATACCGCGTCTCATTCCTCATTGGGCGTCCACAGAGTTCGTGCAAGCCGGCCGTCGGTGCCCGCCCCTTCCCATTCGCAGTGAGGGATCCATCTTGAGTGAAGTGTTGTATGTGCGTGTGTGTCTCTTCTCTTCCCCAGTGTTCCCCCGTCTGAGCTGGCCCGTCTCAGAGACTCCATAAGGTACTTTCCCCTTCTTCCCCTCTTTGCACCTTGAACCTTCATCATTCTCCTTCTCCTCAACATCTGCTGCGTGAACAATCACACCCGCAAAACAACAAAACCAATTCAAACCCAAAGTACCACAAAAAAGTCAATCAAAATGGTCAAGGCTGGTAAGTGTCACTCTTTATATACACAGGAACCAACCTTCCTCGTCGGCCTAGTGCAGAGCCGCAGAGCCGGGGATGGAGGGGTAACGCAGGCCGACCATCCAATTTGCGCTGGATTGAGCGGGTTTTGGAACGACGTGGGAGAGCAAACACCCTGATGGCTCCGCGACGTGCCTACGACTGGGAACCAGCTTGTCGCTGGCCAATCTTCAAGCTCGATCGACTCCATCCTCGTGTTCCTTGCGCCGTCTGCTGTCGATCCGTTTGGTTCGAATTCAGATGGTTTCCGTCGTTCCCGTCGTGGAGAAAGCCAAGGGAAGAGAAGGCTGTTCTCGAAGGGCGGTTGGAAAGGGGGGACGCTTTATCAAGATGAGGATGGAATCAGTTCGCTAACTTTGGTTCCCAGTCGCTGTCGTCCGTGGTGACTCCAAGGTCACCGGCTCCGTTGTCTTCGAGCAGGAGTCCGAGTCCGCTCCCACCACCATTACCTGGGACATCACCGGTAACGACGCCAACGCCAAGCGTGGCATGCACATCCACACCTTTGGTGACAACACCAACGGCTGCACCTCCGCCGGCCCTCACTGTAAGTATCCTTGGGAGACGAACCTGAAGGAACGCCGTCAGTCGGTGGGAGGCAAGGTAGATAAGGACTGACCACGGAACGCTACAGTCAACCCCCACAACAAGACTCACGGCGCCCCCGAGGACGCGAACCGCCACGTCGGTGACCTTGGCAACATCGAGACCGATGGCCAGGGTAACTCCAAGGGTACCGTCACCGACAAGCACGTGAAGCTGATCGGCCCCGAGAGCGTCATCGGCCGCACCGTCGTTGTCCACGGCGGCACCGACGACCTCGGCAAGGGTGACAACGAGGAGTCCCTCAAGACTGGCAACGCTGGTCCCCGTCCCGCCTGCGGTATGTAAAACCCATTGCCTCCTAGCAAAGAGGAGAAAACTAATGATCGATTGTAGGTGTCATTGGTATCTCCAACTAAGCTCTGTGCCCGAATAGCTACTGTCTTGGGACGGATTGCCATCTGAGGTGGGGGTTGTCAAGCTCTTGATATGCTTCATTTCACAATGCTCGCTGGCTGTATTGAAGGCAGCTGAAAATTGATAGTAGAAGCCTTCAGCCGTAGTATGGCATCTTCAAAAAAAAAAAGTAATACAAAAAAATCACCGTAAATCGCATCTCTGAATTGGCATGGTGAATAGCATCAAAACTGAAGCTAAATGCTAAGGATCCAGCGGGAGTTGCGGGGCTGGTCCTTGCACTGTGAGGGGTAGGACATGACGTGAACGCTGCCAATACTGGCATGATGGTGTCTTTTCCTTAGTAACAGTTGCAACAAGATATCACTCGGACACTTTGAATATCTCAGAGACCACGAATTCAAGCAACAATTCCAAGTAGTATAGAAACGCTGATAGTCATAGATACTCAGCAGTTTGATTCTCATGAATCAATTGTTCAATGCTTATTCATACAGGAATTAAAGTCAAGTGACGCATTGTTGTTGTTCAAGGGGGAAGCTGTCCTTAGCAACCAAAACCGCAAGTGCAGCACCTTACATAAGGTAGCTGCAACCCCGCTCTCGCTTAAGGGCTCCCGCCATTGCTACTGGCCACCGGCGAGCTGCTACCCCTGCCTCCGTGTGGACTGTGGTCCCTGAACTCCTTTCCCCACACTTGCTTGCTCGAGACCGGGCGAAATTGAGGCAAGCTGTCAAAAAGGCGGTACGACTGTCGAACGTTTGAATCGAACAATCGCCTTTTGCTACTACTCCTTTCCAACACAACTCTCTCCCTCCCTCTCCCCCCCGAATACCATCTCTACATCCTCTCTCTCCGTTTTCCTTACCAAACCCCTTCTCATATACCGGTACGTGTTGCTGTTTTTCCTTCTTTGCAATGGCCTCTGGTTATTAGAACATTGAGCTTTCCCCTGCAGGGAGGGCGGCAAGCTGATGCTTCTACCCGGGGGGGAACTGCACCTATCCATGCACTTCCTAGACAGCCTCATCTGAACACAATGGCTTTGTCTTTGATGTACTTGTGCACTGGCAGTCACAGTCATCTTGGAAAGCTTTATTGTGACTTCAATCGGAGCTGTCAATTGCAGTTCATGGTTACTTTCCCATGCCTGGAGCTCATTGCTTCATAATGTCTGAGACGGCAGGCTGGCACGAGACACACAACGGTCACCACAAACAGCTTGTGATGGGCAGCGCACTAACTACCTATGAATCTCTATAGTATATCTTCTCAATAGCATCCGGTCACTCCTTGATTCACCCATCATGTCGAAGCCCTTTTTCGCCAAGGTCAAGAGCGTGCTTAGCGGCGATACCCTCGTCTTGACCGCTCCCAACAACCCCAGAGCCGAAAAGACCTTCTCCCTCGCATACGTCACGGCTCCTCGCCTGAACAAGGAAGGCGATGAACCATTCGCTTTCCAGTCAAGAGAATACCTCAGAGAACTTGTCGTTGGCAAGCAGATCCAATGCACGGTAGCTTACACTGTACCTTCTGGTCGCGAGTTCGGCACTGCTCTGCTCTCCAAGGATGGCCCCTCTCTCCCCGATGAAGCTATCAAGGCCGGATGGCTCAAGGTTAGAGAAGAGGCTGGCCGCAAGGATGACGATGAGGCTACTACTCAGCGTCTCGACAACTTGCGCCAACTCGAGACTGAAGCCAAGAATGCCGGCAAGGGTCTCTGGTCTGGCACTGGCGGCAACATTCAAGTCCAGAATGACCTTGGCGGCCCTCAATTCATGAACGAGTGGAAGGGAAAGACTGTTGACGGCATTGTCGAGCGCGTTCTGAGCGGTGACCGCCTCCTCGTGCGATTGCTCCTTTCGGATAAGAAGCACGTGCAGGTCATGACACTCCTTGCTGGAGTCCGTACCCCTACCACCGAGCGAACGATACAGTCTACCGGCCAGACCCAGGCTGCTGAAGAGTTTGGAAACGAGGCCAAGGCTTTTGTTGAGGAGAGACTGCTCCAGCGCCGCGTCAAGGTTGATATCGTTGGCGCCAGCGCTCAAGGACAGCTGGTGGCAGCCATCATCCACCCCAACGGCAACAAGAACATTGCCGAGTTCCTCCTTACCGAGGGTCTCGCAAGATGCAACGACTTCCACTCCACCATGCTCGGCGAGAAGATGGCCAGCCTCCGTGGTGCTGAGAAGACGGCCCAGGGCAAGAAGCTGCGCATCCACCAGCACCACGTTGCCAAGGCTGATGGCGCCTCCTCCGACATGATTGTCGCAAAGATTATCGGCGCAGACACCATCATTGTTCGCAACAAGGCTGGTGACAAGGAGCAGAGAGTCAACTTCAGCAGTATCCGCGGCCCTCGCACCAACGAGGCGTCAGAAGCACCCTACAAGGAAGAGGCCAAGGAATTCCTGCGCAAGAAGATTATCGGCAAGCATGTCAAGATTAGCATCGATGGTTCCAAGCCTGCTACCGACGGCTACGAGGCCCGCGAGGTTGCCACAGTCACGGAGAAGGGCAAGAACGTTGGTCTCGAGCTGGTCGAGGCTGGTTACGCGACTGTCATCCGTCACCGCAAGGACGACACTGACCGCTCCCCCAACTACGACGAGCTCCTTGCTGCCCAAGAGAAGGCCAAGGAAGAGAAGAAGGGTATCTGGTCTGGAAAGGCTCCCAAGATTAAGCAATACGCCGATGCTTCCGAGTCTCTGCAGAAAGCCAAGATCCAGCTCGGCACTCTGTCAAGGCAAAAGAAGGTCCCCGCTATTGTTGATTTCGTCAAGTCTGGCTCTCGCTTCACCATCCTGATTCCCCGTGAGGGTGTCAAGTTGACGCTGGTTTTGGGCGGTATTCGTGCTCCTCGTGCCCCGGGCCGTGGAGGCGACAACGGCGAGGAGTTTGGTCAGGAGGCTATCGACCTTGCCAGCCGCCGCTGCAACCAGCGTGACGTCGAGGTCGACATTTACGACATTGACAAGGTTGGAGGTTTCATCGGTGACTTGTACATCAACCGTGAGAACGTCGCCAAGTTGCTCGTCGAGGAGGGTCTGGCATCTGTGCACCGCTACTCTGCAGAGAAGTCTGGCAACGCCACCGAGCTGCTTGCGGCTGAGAAGAAGGCCAAGGAGGGTCGCAAGGGACTGTGGCACAGCTGGGACCCGTCTCAGGAGGAGGAAGAGGAGGCTGAGGCCGTCGAGACCACCAATGATACCCCCGAGGCGTACGAGAACAAGCCCAAGGATTACCGCGATGTTGTGATTACCAACATTGACGGCAACGGAAAGATCAAGATCCAGGAAATTGGCAAGGGCACTGCTGCGTTGACGACCCTCATGAACGACTTCAAGAAATTCCACCTCAACTCGGCAAACAGCAAGCCTATCGGCGATGCGCCCAAGGCCGGTGACTTTGTCGCCGCCAAGTTCTCTGCCGACGGAGAATGGTACAGAGGCCGCATTCGCTCCAACGACCGCGCAGCCAAGGTTGCCGAGGTTGTCTACATCGACTACGGCAACACGGAGAAGCAGCCCTGGTCCAAGCTGAGACCTTTGGATCAGCCTCAATTCACCACCCAGAAGCTCAAGGCTCAGGCAATCGATGCCTCGCTTTCATTCCTGCAACTGCCCACTGCGCCCGAGTACTTCTCGGAATCCATCGGCTTCATTGCTGAGTTGACCGAGGGTAAGGAATTGGTTGCCAGCTTCGACTTTGTCGACACCAAGGAGGGCGTCAGCTACATCACCCTCTTTGACTACAACGCCAGCGACAAGAAGCCGGGCCCGAACGACTCGATCAACAAGGAGATTGTCGCCAACGGCCAGGCCATGGTGCCCAAGAAGCTCAAGGCGTGGGAGCGCAGCGGTCAACACGCCGCTTACCTGAAGCACCTGAAGGAGGTTGAGGCCAAGGCTAAGGAGGAGCGCCTCGGCATGTGGGAGTACGGCGATATCACTGAGGACTAAATGCATCGGATAGGGCATTGGGAGGAACAGTTCTTGGGAGGGTGGCGGCGGTTTTAGGAAAACACAAAAGTCACTACATAATTCACAGTAGCCTTGCATGAATCAATTGGCCATTTGAGGTCTTGTCGAATTGTACTTTCCTCCTCTCTCGCAAAGCGTAATAACAAGGGAGAATGTCTCGTGATGCTATTCAAAAGCGTTGAGTCGAGATGTTGGCGTCGCGAGCTTCCATCGCAACAGCTTCCTCGGAATTACGTAACGGAGGGGTTCCAACTTCCCGGTGCCGTGGTGGGTTTTTGGTCGGGATCGTCGGCCGGTCGGCTCAAAGAGTTCCAGGCCTTGTCTTTTTGAGATTCTCCCAGGCGAGTCCCGAGTCCCGAGCGGGAAGAGGCACCCCAAGAAGGGCTCCGTTTTCTTTGAGGACGCTATGCCCGCCAATAGTGCGCTTAAAAAGGTAACTTGAACTCACGGGAAACTGGATGCGCTGGCTTGGTCGGTCTCCGCGAGATGGCGAGGGCGAGCCTAGCTGGTCGTCTGGCGAGGGACACACCTCTTTGGAAGGTACGAAGTACAGTAGGTTGACACGGTTGGGTGGGATACTGGTGGGATGTGAAAGTAGGCGGTGGAAGGTCAGAGAATACCGGGGACCGGAGTTTCCTGATTCGAAGTGGGGGTTACCCTATGGGTTCGAGAGGGCGACTTCGGGGGAGAGTCCGGGCTGGTCGCTGGATCATTGGTGGCTGGCGGCTTCGAGCTCGTCGGACATTGGCGCGGAAGTGAGGGAACTGGACGGCGGTAAAATACGATTCCTAGATCCCACGATAACGGGCATTTGCCCATTGAGTTGTTCATTTCTCTCTACCGTTCCCGTGTGGTCTCTCTCGCGACCGGGACTATTGACGAATTAAGAGGTCCTTACCGGCATGGGGGTGCGCGGGAAGGGTCTACATACACTACTGTCTGAGTCTTGCGAGATAAACCCGCCATGACAACCGAGGGGCAATTGAGGCGGCGGGCGGATCTGACGGATAAAGTCCAAGGGTGGTGAAAGTCTCGGGGGACCAATGAAGAGCGATGGCGAGCACGTGGTGAGAGGCGAGAAGCACGATGGACGCTCGTAGAGTCGTAGACGGGAGGATGGGCTGAGTCACAATGCCAAGTTCCCTTTGGTTTTGCGCAATCTTGGGGGGTCAATTCTTTGGTTGAGACGAGGCCCAGACCCAAATCGTGTAGATAAGCCTTTGAAACAACTATGGGCGGTATGCCTCTTTCATTGATGGTCCAAGAAAGGTACGGATACCTAGGTTGCGGCGATGGGTTATTTGGACCGAAGGAGATGGCTCATATTTCCGACATGAAGAAACGACGGCAACGGACGTCTCAGGCGAGCTAGCCAAGTGCCTGTAATTAGGTCGCATTCTTACTTGCTGAGGTCCAGCGTTGATTAGAAGGTGCCGGAACGGACGGGGGCCACCTACGGCGACGGCGGGATGGGAACGGCGATGGCGAACGGCGGCGTGTGACCCAGCAACTTTTGACATCGCCTAACACCGAAGAGATGATACATCCAATCCCACCCGTATGATACTTTGAAGGCTCTGGATCTCGAGTCGGGCCTACAAAGACGATATCTCTGGTCTTCCGAGGTTCTTTCTGTTCGCCCCATATTGCAAGAACCCAGGCAAGCTGCTTTATTCGCTTTTTTGACGCCTCAGCCGATAGCTTCCTTGGTTTTCGTCGATCAGGAACGATGCGTTATTCTGTTAGATGGGGTTGGTTGTCCTGAGCGACTCGAAATTCCCATCCACGGATCGCGATTCGCGATTTTTCTCCGTTTTCTATGGGTACCATTACGTCGGATTTCCTCTTCTCAGGGCCTGTGCACGTAGGAATAAGCAGCAGCCTCGCAGCAAGCGGGTAATAATTAGAGGCCCAGAGAGTGAGAGCGATTTTTAGAAACCAGCCTTGGCTAGCATTGAGGATATCCGACAGGGACTTGCGACAGCCAAAAAGCGGAACCGCCGATGTGAATGTTTTTTTCGGATCCAGCGAAAAGTGACATTCAACAATAGACAAAAAGGACAGCAAGCAGCATTATTCAAAACTGGCATCGAGTTCCACGGAAAATACTGGGGGTATGACGATGATTCTGGGTCACGGAGGGGCGGATGGTGATGGGGGCTCCTTACTTTACGGATACCTCTATCGCTGGGTCGTGCCTGGTGGCTGCAAGCTGAAGCAGCAACTGCACCACCAGCACAGAGCACAGCACACCTCTGCACTCTGCAGCAGCCTTACTCACGGCCGTCTGCGAGGTGTGGGTCACCACGACGTAATAATACCCCGCCAAACGGTGGGCGGGGAGGGACAGGAAAAAAAAAAGAAAAGGATAGGCCGTGACGGTGACGGTCGATTGCTGATGTAAGTAAGTCTAAGCACTCGAAGCAGAGAGCATCTAAAACGGTAGAGAGTACCTTACGGAGTAGGAGCCGAGAGATGAACCAACAACCTGCCTCCCCAAACAGTCTTCAGGAAGTCAAAAAAGAATTTGATCGACATTCTAGAAGAAGCTGCATTGAAAAGCCTAGGTAGCCAACTGAAATGGCACGAGAAACATTGGGTCCATGTTCCTCAACGGCCAGGGCTCTTGATGATGGATACGGACGGGATTCTACAGCATCACAGCCATTCAATGTACCTGAGATACCTACCGTCAGCTTCTCCCATCTTCGGGGAAGACGCGGCGGTTTTTGCTCATGTCATGTACCAAGGTCCAAAGGTACGAAGTACTCTCAGATACGTGACACTTTTAGACCCACACTAGGGGGGGCGGCTACCGTCCGTCGTCCGGGCGTATGAGGTGTGAGGTGTGAGAGGTGCGAGGATGAGGGACAAATTACCCCTCGCCCCGTCCCCCGGGGGAGGTACGGTACAGTACGGTACGCTTGTTCCTCAACAAAGATCTACTACTTCAACGACCTCACATCCGCTCTTCTTCTTTCCCTCTCTTCTCCTTCTCTCTTCTCTTCCTCCTCAAGTCAATCTCCCACCAACAACCGCCACAATTCCTTCATCAAACATCACCATGTCTTCCTCTCTCGACCAGCTTAAGGCCACCGGCACCGTTGTCGTCAGCGACTCTGGCGACTTTGCCTGTCAGTCCACCCCGCCTTCCCTCTCCCCGCCATTCCCCCAAAATCTCTCAAAAACTTCCTGATCACCACTTTGCCACCACAACCTCGATCCATCATGGCCAACACAGTCAATGGATTGAGGCATGATACCAAAACACAGAGGATGTTTGCTGACTCTACGACTATACAGCCATTGCCAAGTACAAGCCCCAGGATGCCACCACCAACCCTTCCCTCATTCTCGCCGCCTCCAAGAAGGCCGAGTACGCCAAGCTGATTGACGAGGCCGTTGCCTCCGCCAAGAAGCAGGGTGGCTCCGTCGACGAGCAGGTCGACAACGCCCTCGATGCCCTTCTCGTCGAGTTCGGCAAGGAGATTCTCAAGGTCGTTCCCGGCAAGGTCTCCACCGAGGTTGACGCCAGCCTCTCCTTCGACACCAAGGCCTCCGTCGACAAGGCCCTTCACATCATTGACGTATGTCTCATATCCGACGTTGAATAGTTTTGAGCGACTTTGCTAACAATCCACCCCAGCTGTACAAGGCCCAGGGCATCTCCAAGGACCGCGTCCTGATCAAGATCGCCTCCACCTGGGAGGGTATCAAGGCCGCCGAGATCCTTCAGCGCGACCACGGCATCAACACCAACCTGACTCTGATGTTCTCCATCACCCAGGCCATCGCCGCCGCTGAGGCCGGTGCCTACCTCATCTCCCCCTTCGTCGGCCGTATCCTCGACTGGTACAAGGCCGCCCACAAGAAGGAGTACACCAAGGAGGAGGACCCCGGTGTCAAGTCCGTCGGCACCATCTTCAACTACTACAAGAAGTTCGGCTACAAGACTATTGTCATGGGTGCCTCCTTCCGCAACACTGGCGAGATCACCGAGCTTGCCGGCTGCGACTACCTCACCATCTCTGTACGTTTGCCACCTTTTATTGTAACCTCAAATGTCCCAGAGAACCAGTAACTAACACGTTCACCAGCCCAACCTGCTTGAGGAGCTCCTCAACTCCGACGCCCCTGTCCCCAAGAAGCTTGACGCCGCCGCTGCCTCCAGCCTCAACCTCGAGAAGAAGTCCTACATCAGCAACGAGCCCCTCTTCCGCTTCGACTTCAACGAGGAGCAGATGGCCGTCGAGAAGCTCCGTGAGGGTATCTCCAAGTTCGCCGCTGATGCCATCACCCTCAAGGACATCATCAAGCAGAAGGTCCAGGCATAAATTGTCTGTCCTGATGCGGAAGCGATGTAACCAAAAAACAAAAAAGCCACGCCCGCGGGCGAGATAACTTTCCCGTTGGGAGGAGGATATATATCATGATGTGAGAATGACTTAATGAGAAGGAAAACAAACAATTCCACCCCATCACACACATAACACACACCCCAGCAAACGGCGCGTCAAGTGATGAAAGAGGCGCTAAGTTGTGTGGAAGTCAACTTATTTTTTTTCGGAGGGAGGCATAAAATCACAAAGATAGACTGCTTGGTAGCAAAAATCCGAGAAATTGGTCTCCCAATGTCCCGAGTTCAGAATGTGAATTTGTATTGCTCTAATGACTAAAACGCCTAGTGGGATGATGATGATGATGCTTTCCTTCATTACGGTGGTTGCTGCTGCTGCCCGCGTCCCTATGCCTTGTGGGTGCAACTTATTTTGTACAATGAAACGTCTCTTGGTGGTGTGTGAGAGACGTTGGCGATGACTTCTAGGTATATCCATTTCCGTCGTTCTCCTCCTTTGCGAAGGGGGAAGTGTCGGGCAGCCAGCCCACACACATGCAGTTATTTCTGAGTGTCCATCTTGGACATGCCGTATGCTTGATTTGCTTCTTTTTCCTTCTTAATGCTTTTCCTCCGTGCTGTTTTCCCTCCATTGGGGAAGACGCGTTTGATCTCTATGACTTGGCCTCGTCCACCTCCTCGCTGCTCTTCTTCCCCTTCTTGCTCTTCTTGTGCTTCTTATTTCTCTTCTTGTCCTTTCTCCCTTCGTCCTTGTTGCACTTTGTGCTCTTGATGGTATGCGTGACGCCGCCGTCGGCAGACGCCTCGATGACGAGAGCAGTCAGCTCCCCGCCGTTGACGCAGCCCGAGTCGAGACCAAACGTAAACTTGTCAATCTGCAGACCGCGCTTGGAATCGTGGCCATAAGCGACGGCGGTGCGGGGTTCCTTCTCGGGGAGCGCCTTTTGGTGGGCGTTCCACGCCTTCGGCCAGCTGCTGGAGCCGTCGCGGCGGTCGGTGGGGATGGCGATCTTGCGGTCGTGGGGTTTGCGGCGGCGCTCGTGCTCGCGCTGGATCATGGTCTCGGTGACGCCGGGGGCGGCGGTGTGGGTCCTGCGGTAGTCTTCGAGGGCGCGGTGGGCTTCTTGCCGGCGGAGCTCCTCGCGCGGGTAGACGAGGCCGCGCATGTTCATGACAGCCCAGGGGTCTTGGTGTTTGAGGGTGAGGCCCGGGACGAGGCCTGCGTGGACGACGACGAGGTTGCCGCCGATGGATTCGACGGCGCCGACGTCGAGGATTACGGGCAGGGTGGAGAGCCACTTGAGTTGCTTGCGGGTGAGGGAGCGGGCGGTGGCGCGTTCTTTGGAGTCGCCGTGGGGGAAGATTGAGGGTTCGAGGTCGTCTTGTTCGGTCTCTTCTAGGGAGGCTTCGTCTTCGTCTTCGTCCTCGCCGTCTTCTCCTTGGTCTTCGACCTCGGGCGAGGCGTTGTCGGTGGGAGGTTCTTCAGGCTTCTTGTCCTCCTCCTTGTTCTCCTCCTTGTTCTCCTCGGCCTTGGGTTGTCCTGCCTCCTCCTCTCTCTTGGTCACGGGATTGCCGTGGGCGTCCGAGTCGGTAACGTAGGTGGTCTTCATGTTCTGGTGTGCGAGCAGCACGCGGTCCTCGTGGTTTCCGCGTACGGCGGAGGCGCCGAGGCGCATGGCCAGGTCGAGAACACCGCGGGAGTCGGGGCCCTTGTTGATCATGTCGCCCGCAAAGACGAGGTGGTCACCGCGGGACTTGTCAAAGTGCAACTCCTCAAGCAGTCTGTCGAGTGAGACGCGCATGCCGTGGACATCGCCAAGGACGATGAGCCTGCGGCTCGGGTTCTTGCGGGAAGGGAGGTGACGCTCCGGGAGTGTGGCGATGTGGACGGAGAGGTCGGTGAAGCCTGGGCGAGCGGTCTCACCGTAGGACATGGGCGCATCGGCTGGTGAGGGCTCGGATGTTGTCTTCGCGGCAGGCCGGCGACGGATGGCTGATGTGAGGTCTAGGGAGGCGAGGCGGGCTGCCGCGAGAAAGATTGTGGTGAGGATGAAGAAGGCGGCGACGCAGACCACGCCACGCCGCGGGCGGGTCGGGGCTGGGAACGACATGGTGGTGACCTTCTTTCTTTGCGGATTCTGGTGTGTGTGCGTAGGTCTTTTTTCCCTTTTTTGCCGTCAAGGTTTCCCGCTGCGCAATGTGTTGAGACGAGACGAACCAGCCTGGGTTTGATTGCTGAACCCAAGACGAGGTCTGAACCACCACTTATATGGGATTCTTGTCGTCTTTCGGAAATAGGGTGTCGAAGCGGGTTACCCTGAATATTTTGAAGATGAAGACCTCGTGGGTTTTGTATCCGTAATGGTGGCGGTTGGCGCCTTTCTGTACCCGTGCCGTGGTTATCGACCCAAGCTTAAACCGCCGCAAGCTTTCGTTTCGAGATTGGGTTTACGCGTGCGGGATGTGGCGCCGGTGGAATGGACGAATTGGAGACGGGACGGGACGGGATCGTTATTTTTGACGTCTGCGGATGGTTTGACAGCGTCGAAGGTTTTCCCCAAGGTCGAAAAGTATGGGATTCTGGGGGGTGAGGGAGGCCGCGTGTATGGAAATGGGATGTCGCCCTCTCTCTTTTTTTTCGAGTAGTTCTTATCGCATTGATGGAAAGGGGCCCGGCGCAGTCGTCGTCGTCGTCGTCGTCGTCCGACAGGGGTGGCTGCGCATGCGTGGATCTTCAAGGAGAATTAGGGTCGTCCGAGATGTATTGCCTCCAAAGTCTCGTCTCTTTGGTATCCGTAAGGGGAAATATAGGAAAAAAGAGAATAGGAAGAAACAAACAATGAAGAAACCCCAACCGAAAAGGAACAGGCTGACAAGGACACGAGGGAAAGAAAATACCAAGACGTCTGGGCGGAAACGAGGGGAGGAGGGTGGAAGGATGAATGGAGGATGCCGTGCAGATTTCGCCAAGAGAATATGGAAGAGGAATCCGAACACTGGTGACTGACTGACCAGGCTTGCCAGGACCGGAGTTAGGTAGGCAGACTCACCTCAGGTCCTTAGGTCCTTCAAGGCTTAGGGGCCAAGATGGGCTGTTTGCGTCGCCAAGTCGAGTATTTTGGGTGCAGATTCGGTGCAATTAGCTGTGATTTGGTGCAATTTGCTCGTCGACTTCTGGGAAAGTCGGCACGCGACGTGGCATGCGATCCCTGCGACCCCTGCAAGTTCCCGCTGGGCGCCTTCCCCGTCCCGTCAGCAGCGTCAGCACCTGCACCTTGCTGATCTGCACCCAAATTAACCCAACTCTCTCCCAATACTGCCTATCCGTACTTATTGCCTGCACAACTGCACGGAAGCCATCACTGCTGCAGTCAGTCAGTCCGCAAGTCGTCCAGTCCGTGGGCGAAGGATCAAAGTGGGCAAACTCGCTTCCGCTGCAATTGGCTCGGATTCTTAGGAAAAGACAACGGCGGGGCGGGGATGGGGCAGGTGGGCGGAAGCTCAGAATACTTCGTACATACCCACATCGTACTTCAAGCTCCACGTTACTCAAGGTCCATTCCTACCCTAGTGCATCATTCTTCCCAACCTAGAGTTGCTTCTTCTCTACGGATAGACTCGAGGCTACTCTTCGGGAGGAATCCCCAGCTGATCTACAATCGCTACTGCTGACGATCGGCAGGGCTGAGCCTCCAGCCTTGAGTAACCTATTACCCTCTACTGAGACACAGACCCTTCGCGCAACATTCTTCTCATTCTGCGCCCGAGTCCCACTCGACGGGACTGCTCGTAACACACATACAGCCGTCCCCCACGGAACACCTACTCATTGCTCCAGGTACTGCCATTCCGTATCTTTTCCAAGGCTCTCGGCGTCGCTCTGATACCAAGGTGCCAAGGTAGTACGTCACTGCGGCACAGCATCCCATCTCACAAGTTCCTCAACGAAACCAATTAGCCAACCTCTCCACCCCCTGTCTGGTGCAATAGTTGCGGCCTCGGCGTACACCCTCTTTGGAAGGTCGACTTGCCGACTTATCCAGAAAAACTTGGAGCTAGCTTAGTTGGCCTTCAAATGTCTCGGAAGACGTTAAGAAAGAAGAAAGTTCGAATTGGGGGCGGCTTGATAGAGTTGAGCCCAGTTTAGCAGAAAGTCTGCCGTGCAGGGCTAGCAACGGCAGCTAAACTCCCTACGTTTAAGCTCATCCCGGCATGCAATGTAGTTGCCAAACCTTCCATATCTTCGGAACGCCTTTGTAGATGCGCCGACTCACTCTCTAGTTTAGAGAATTTAGTAGATACTCGAGTGAGTTGGCAAGTGCTCACCAAGTATATCTAAGGTGTAGAGGGGGCAGATAGAAGTCAGAAACATGTCCCATCAGCGGCCGCAACGACTGTACAACGCCATTGTCAGAGTTTAGTGTTGCTGAGTTGTCGGCCACAAAGCGCCACTCTCC
Organism: Colletotrichum simmondsii; assembly: GCA_001563135.1. NCBI lineage: Eukaryota > Fungi > Ascomycota > Sordariomycetes > Glomerellales > Glomerellaceae > Colletotrichum > Colletotrichum simmondsii. The sequence continues at coordinate 183,527 of JFBX01000853.1, forward strand.
TCACAGTCACAGGGTCAACACTAGCCAGGCCTGGCCACAAATGAGTGCGATTTGAGAAAAAGAAACCTCCAGAGCGATTCCCCGTTGAGAGAAGAGGTCAAAAATGTATCATTGATCGAATTGGCAAAAGAATTTGACCAGCATGGGGGTCGAACCCACAATCTCCTGATTCCACGGTGTATCGTAGTCAGACGCCTTGCCATTGGGCCAACCGGCCAGACAATTGAAAACATCTCAGATGTCCGTCTTGGTGGTGAGACCCGGGGTCAGGCTCAAGTAGTCCGCAGGCCCCCAGCCGCGCGAAGGTGTCGGCTTTGTGAGTCTCCTCCGGTCGAGTGCAAATCGACCTCGAAGTTAAGGTCATTTTTCTCGGTTCCTGAAGCTAAGCTTGTAGATGTGAAAGAGGTTGATCACTTCCTTTTGACCAAACAGCATGGGGGATTGTGAACTTCGAAGCCGGCATGAACAATGATTCTGTATTTTCAGCTTTGTCTTCGAGAGGAGCTGTTTCAACAACGCAATTAGTCTTTGACAGCCCTTTATTGTTCCTTGTTAGCTAGTAATGCCTTGAAATACAGTAATCTACAACACACTCTGTCTTGAGTCCAAAAGTATCTTTTGGCTTCCTGAGGTCTACCTAGAGCCACCTGCCTGAGACCTCCTACTCATTGTCAATACCTTAAAAGAACCCGGTCTGGTCTAGAGATCATTCACCACGGAGACCTCTTCTGAGAAAAACAACACGGTAATTTCGAATCTGATGTGATTGGTTTCTGACCGAAGAGATATAGCCACAGATGCTCCACCGTATAATGACCACCCTGAAGCCGCTTCTGGCAACCCTCCGACATTCGCTCTCAGTAGGCACTTACATACAGAAGTCTGACAAACACACAAGAATGAAGACACTCACAATAGCAGTATTCGGGCCCAAAGGCTGTGGTAAGACAACCTTTATCCGATCCCTTTTCGAAAACGCAGGCGACTACGTGGTTGCCCAAGACGACGACATCAGCATACACACCGCCAGCCTCGATGAAGAGGATCTCCAGATCCATCTTATCGACACACCTGGCCTCTTCCCCGACAAGCGGCACCTCCCCGACACCAAGACACTCAACTACATCAAGACCCGACTCGTGTCCATGGACAGACAGATAGACGGCGTCATCTACCTCCAGCGCGTCATGGATCTGAGCAACGCTAACTACGCAGTTCGTAGCCTGGAAGCTTTTTTGAACGCCTTCAAGTCCCGTCGGCTCCGATACGCCGTCGTCGCTGCCACGAACTGGGATCGTGTTACGAGTGAGGCTGACAGCTCGGCGCTGGAGGGGTACTTCTACGATCATCTGGACCGCGAAATGGCCAGTTTACTGGCTGTACGGATTCAGCGAGCGAGGTTGAGCGACTCGACGGACGCGAGTTGGGATCTTTTGGAAAGTATGAGGTATGTCGAGACGTCAGAGCCGTCTCCGCCGCCTTCGCCACCGCCACCTACCCCGGCTTTACCGTTACCTTCGTCTTCCGCCCCCGACGCCTCTTGAGTTCCTGGTGGTCAGGATTGCGAAGGGCAATCGTCTGCTACAACTGAAGACATCCGTAAGGATATGAAGTCGAGAAAAGGGTCGTTTTTAGACTGAAGGGAGATCCAGCTGCAGAATACCGCCAACAGATTCTGACCGAGCTCGTGTCGGATGGCGAGAACATCGGCGAAGACCACCGAGTTGAAGGTGAGCTGCCTTTTAGAGTTGAGCAGGTGAAGGCTAATTCTGAGTAGAGAGCGCCGAGGCTCCCTTTGAGAGGCTTGCTGTTCAGGCTCCTCAATATGCATCGTAATGTAAGATACTCAAGTGGTTGTTGTATCAATGCTGCGGGGCAGTAACATATAAGATGCATTGTAAGCATTGTTGTAGCCATAGGTGATACCTTGAGGCGCAATAGATGTATCTCTCACAGATAGCCACAGGAAAGCGTCCATGGTGTGGCACTTTTGCACACATTTTCTTACGTTGTAGTCGTAAAAGGCGGCACTGGTATCATCATGTACTAGGTATCTAGTGGTACGCGGTCGATCAAGAGTCTTTATGTGAGCTTTGGGTGTGCTAAACTCGAGTTGCACAATATTCAATAGTGTCCCAACGCATCTTACCATTGTACCAAAGAGGCGGTTGAGATCCTGGATAATTCCAACTGCCGACATGATTCAAACCGCCCGATAGTGTGTTTGCATGCAGTTTGTCGATGTTGGAACGACGACAACCCCAGCCAACGACATTTATCCTTCTAGAATCTCTTAGTTATCAGTCAAATCACATAGTTCTTCATTGAACACGATAGGATTCAGTCCTGACTATGTATAGCAATATGTAGCAGAGTCCACCAAAGGTTACCTATCCTTCCGTCGCTGACGTGATGCAGTATCTTTTTTGTCCAGTTTTGAGACAAGATAAGCTAGTGACTGATGAGAAGACCCGATGAGGCTCTTGTCTAGAATGCAACATGACTACAGAACACACAATGAAAGCTCACCGCTCGCATGTTTCGGGTTGGCCAACGCCCGGCCAAGCCACAGCCGAGTCTGACATGCCACGCATGGTAAACCATTGACGAGCTGTAGCGGCTAGATGAATCTGACCCTACATCACGATCTCACTAGCGCCCCGATACAACGTGGTTGGGATTGTGCTTGCCGTCTTGCAGGAGCTGAAAGATAACCGAGATGTAGTGGGAGCTTAATCCTCGCAATAAGGATTTCTTGATTGGCAACATCATTGTCTGACATCGCGCATCCAACAAGAATTCATCTCGGGCAACTTCCCTTTAGAGACGACGCCTCACGACGCCCCGTTGCAACCTCGTTGTCTCAGCCCCAGTCCATTCCGTGCCGCTTCGGCAGACTTGTTTGCTGCACAAACATCGCCCACTTCAGGCTTCCTTCGACGATCGCGACAATTTATAAAGCAACGATGCCTCGGCCTCCAAATTATGATTCTCTTCAGGTAAGATCGTAGCCCCGGAGCTTGAAATCCTAAGAGCCTCAGTCTCGTCACTTGAAAAACCATGTTGCCGCACATCGCGAGATATCTCTTCTTCGGGATCGTGTCCCACGACTCCCTCACCCCAGCCCAAGACTCCTCCTACAAACCAACATGCAAATCCTACCCGGGCACCGCTGACTGGCCGCCCGCAGCAGAATGGGCCCGCCTCGGCGAGTCCCTCGGAGGCGGACGACTTCTCCGCCCGTCTCCTCCGGGAGCTGTCTGCCATCCCGGACAGGACGCCTACAACGAGACCGCCTGCGCCGACGTCGAGGCCCGGTGGAACTCGTACGAGCTCCACGTCGACGACCCCGTCTCCGTCGTCTGGAGCAACTTCGCTAATGACTCCTGCCTTCCTGACCCGGCTTATCTGTGCAGCGGTGACGGATACCCTGCGTACGTCGTGAATGCTACCACGCCGGAGCATGTCAAAATTGGTATCGATTTTGGTATGTTGCGTTTTTATATCCACTTCCGTCTCGTGTGTGTGCTTGGTGTATGATTGTTGACTGGGATTGTAGCGAGAAAGAACAATGTGAGGCTTATTGTGAAAAGTACCGGGCACGATTACCTTGGTAGATCGATTGCCCCAGGCTCACTCTCCATCTGGGCGCACCATATGACGGGCATCGAGTACCACGCGGATGAGTTCAAGCTCGCTGGAAGCGATATCACTATCCCAGGAAGCGCAGTGACTGCCGGAGGCGGCACCGAGATGTATGACCTCTACAAAGCCACTGCCGAACACGGTCAAGCCATTGTCGGCGGAACCGCCAAGACGGTGAGCGTCGGGGGCTATGCTACCGGAGGCGGCCACTCGCTGCTCGCGCCGCGTTTCGGGTTGGCGGCGGATAATGTCTTGCAGATGGAAGTCGTCACGCCCCTAGGCGAGATCTTGACTCTCAACGAGGCTCAGAACGCTGACCTGTTTTGGGCTATGCGCGGTGTAAACATCCCTCATTTTTGAGACCTTAGCTTGAGTACTGACTTCAATAGGGAGGAGGATCAACGTTTGGGGTTCTCACCTCAATCACCTTCGCGACACACCCGTCGCCACCAATCACTCATACGGCATGGGCGATGCTCACCGAGCTCAGGTCTCCCATCATCCCAGACCTCGCCGCATACTTCCTCTTAAACGTTCCTGCCCTCGAGAAGGCGGGCCTCGCAGGCTACGCCCTGATCAACTCGCACATGCCGAACCCCGTCAGCTCCCCGGGCCTCCCACCAAACGCAGCGGGCGTCATCGGCATATCCCTGATGCAGGATGACACGGATCGGGAAGAGGTCAACAGGATCTGGACGTCAATCAACCAGACCGTCATGGAACGCTGGCCCAATGTCACTTTTGCCAAGATCACTACCGAGTATCCGTCCTGGCTTGACTTTTATGATAAGAACTATGACATGAACAAGGGCGGCATCAACAAGCTGCTGGCTTCTCGTTTGCTGGATGAGAAGGCTTTGACGGGGGATCTGGATGCTCTTGCTGGCGCGGTGAAGACGGCGACTGATAATGTGGGTGGCATGTATGCGTTTTTGGTATCCGGTAAGGGTGTGCATAACGCGAAGCCTAGGGGCGGAGGTGATGCGGTTCACCCGGCGTGGAGGACTGCCTACATCCATGCTAGTAAGTTATGTTCATTACTCTGAGAGTAGTTGCCCGAGCTAATCATTGTTTCTCATAGTCACTGCCGTTGGATGGACTTCGTTCAATGAGACGTCAAAGAGTGAGGCCGAGAAGAGTATCTACGACTCAGTCGAGGGCTTCCGACAGTTGACGCCTGGTGGAGGATCCTACTTGAATGAGGTAAGCCAAGCATAACGTTCGAAACGAGTAGTCTTGGGATCCTCATTAATCTGTCACAGGGTCTGTCGTATGAGAAAGACTGGCAACATACCTTTTGGGGCACTAATTACGAGCGCCTTCTCAAGATCAAGAAGACTGTCGATCCAGACGACGTTTTCTGGTGCCAGCCCTGTGTCGGAAACGAGGGATGGAAGCAGAGGAGTGATGGGCAGCTTTGCAGAGTCTAGGCTGGTACACTGAGTGGCTGTATTTGTCGAAACATTATCGCTTCTAGGCTAGAAGTAAAACTGGGTTATGTCACTCAAAGTAAACCAATTCAACGGGTGTTGTGGAATGGCAATGACATCACATTATAATTCAGATTAAAGGCTACTTGGACTCTCAAGTCGTGCCTCATGACTTTCTAGTCGGGTTCATGGCCTTCACCCAAGGCTTCCAGATATCCTCAATGGTCTCGGGAGAGTTCCAACCGTTCCACTCATAGTTGGACAGACCCCAGGTATCGGGCACACCCTGCGCGCCGGAGCGCACACGGTAGCTACCAGCAAGACCCCAGACCATCCAGCTGACGTTGTGCTTGACGGTGTAATCCCTCAGACACACCTGCAGGGTATCGTTGCGAAGCGTATCGTCCTGGCCGTTGCCAAACTCGGAAAAAATGACGGGCGTCAACCGGCTCGCCTTAGGGCAGTCGTTTGTAACGTTGCAGGCGGCGGGCTTGTCAATACCCAACGCATTGAAGCCGTTGCGGTAGAGACCCGCCTCGATAATGGGGCACGATCCCGTATCGACATCCTCGCTCATCTTATACAGGTGCAGCTCCCAGACGAGCTTGTCCGCCCAGGCGTGGCTGTCGAGGTCAAACACCTTGGGCTCGCGGCGTGCGGCGTCGCGGATGGCAGTGCACTTGTAGCACGGCGCCGTCAGGTAGTTCTTGCCCGAGGTGAGGGCAGACAGGTCCTGGCCGTACTGCATGCCGCCCCAGAGGATGAGGACGTCCGGGTTGGCCTCGTGGATGGCGTCGGCGCCGGCGGAGAAGTTGCCGACGAGGGTGTCCCAGTTGTAGTACAGGTTCGTCACGTTCCACGACTCGCGGACCTCGTTGCGGAGGGAGAGGGAGACGATGTTGGGGTGGGACTTTGCCCAGTTGGCGACGTAGGAGAGGCCGCGGCGCCAGTGGGTGGTGTTGAAGTTGACGTCGTCGAACCAGGCGTTGCCGTCCGTGTGGGAGCAGCACCACTGGGCCTTGCCGACGTGCACGTCGGGGGAGATGAAGATGCCGCGCTCGTAGGCGGCCTCGACGATGGCGGACCAGATCTCGAAGCGGGTCGTCTCGCGGGTCCAGGTCGGGTTGTTGCGGATGATCTCGTTGGTGACCTTTGTGCCATTGACGAAGCCGAGGGCCGTGATCATGGCGACTTCGAGGGGTACGTCCTCGCCGGCGCGGTCGTAGATTTGGTCGACCATCTCGATTGCGTAGCCCCTGAGAAGAGCGTGAGTTGGGGTTTGTTCAAGGTGTGCGATGGATTACACGCGTGCGAGAATGATGAGGACTTACATGCGGATGTAGTTGAAGCCGACACTCTCGACATCGTCGAGAATCTGGTCAACTGAGGCCCATTCCAGACCCTCAGGAACCATAGTCTCTCCTTCATGGTTTGTTAGTCAGATGCTCTTGTAAAGTCTTCACTAGATGTTGAACGTACCACTCATCGGCCAGTTGACACCAGCCCAAGTCACGACCTCACCGCGGGCATTGACGATGTCACGTCCGCGAGTGCTGAAGGGAGCGTAGGGCCATGAGTTGCTAGTCTGGTTGCCGGCCTGTCTCGGGACGGCCTTGTGAGAGACATAACGAGGCGAGGCGGGAGTCTTCATGTACTGGGCGCATGTCGACGACACAAGCGCCGCAAAGGCGATGGCAAGACCCTTCATTGCGGAGATAGAGACTCTCGTAAAGACCTACGTGAGAGGCAAAGCTGCAATGAGAGAGAAGAAGGTCACACTGGCGAAGAAGAGGAGGACGGTCTCTCTCTTAAAAGGACGTAACATCCATCGGAGATGCTGGCTGGGGCCATCTATGGATGGTCCGGAAGTTGGAACCATTGGGCAATGGCTTTGTTCGGCTCCGCATCCCCCGCACCGTTATTTTCCTCGTGTTTAATGAGCATCGTCATTCAACCCCGATTCGATCATGGACCAACATCGGCTCCCAAGCTACGTTTGGGTTGGTGCTGGGCGAAGGGGCGGTGGGCTTTTTACCGAAGCTATTTCAACCAAGGTTTGGGGCCGGTCAAGGCCAGGATTCCCCCCATGGAAATATCTTCCCCGAGGTGCTCCAGGTGACGGCATTGGGCCGCTTGAACTGGTGGAGTCTTGGAGAAAGCTCTAGGCATGGGTTTACCCCGCATTCAATCATGGGGGATGGTGGAGATGGAAAAGAAGAAAACAACTTAGAATCTTACAAGACCTTGAGAAGAGACTTTGTTTTGTTTTTTGCCGGCAAACGGTGGCCCGGGGGCGGGGGGACGCTGTTCGGAGCCGGGCCGAAAATGGTGGTCTGCCGAGACGAGATGATGTCGTCTGATCTCCCTCGATTTCGTCCACAAGCCAAGCGGGAGCCTGTCTACTGACACCGACACCAATACCCCAACATCGATTGATTGAGTGGACTTTTAGTTGGCTAGAGTTACCCTGGTCGAACATTCAAGGTCGCCTAAAGACCATAAGCTAACGATTGAACCCTCGAAACTCGTAAACACTTCATGAAGACAAGAAAGAGCCTTATTTCCTTTTCTCTGCGATCGCGTCAGGGCCAAATTTCGCTAGAAGCACAGTTCTTAAACCGGGAAATTCTACATGTGCGTGCATGCATAATGAAACAAACATGAACACGGGACACTAAGCCGCAAGAGGAGAACAAGAGTAGTCTGTATTTTATGAGACATTCGCTTCTCAGTACAGAACCGGGTCTGATCAGAAACAAAAGTCTGCCTTGTATGCTAGCCTGGGAGACAAAGTGATCAGAGCAGCCATACAATGTTCTCCTTGGCGCCTTAGCGGGTTACACCAAGAGAGTCAGCACTTAAGCTGTGTCTCAACGCATGAGATACCGACAGTAAGAATAGCTAATGTGTGGCGAGGGGTCAGGCTGAGCCAATTTTCTCAATGATAGTATGTCGACAGCGCAGGCAAGTCTGTTTGTGTGACTTCAACTGAGGGAACGGCCAAAAAAGATGGATATAAGGCTGTTTACCATCCCAAGACACGTAACTCTTATGCTGAAATGCTTTCACTGCCAATCTCTCTGCTTCTTTCATACCGTATGTCATCGCAAGGCCCAGTACAGAGACGAAGTATGTCATCGGTTCGTAGTTCCCTTCGGGAGGACCCGATGGAAAGCGCTGCGGCACTGCAATTGCCTCCCATTGATGTTTCACCCGACCCTCTCTATGTGTTTTCCTCTCCTCCACAAGAAGCAGTTGCTCCCTCCAGCCGCGTGTCCACTCCGGAATCCAGACAGGAGCGCAATGAACCGGCTCCTCGATATAGTCTGATCACCGACTCAGACCAGGCTGGAGACATCGAGCCATCTCCGCCTTGTGCGAAACCAAGAGTCATCGATGGCCGATCCCGCCTTCTCTCCTTCGGCGAATACCACTGGTCGCTTGAACTTTCGGCAATTATACTTAGCATAATATCTTTCGCTGCGATCCTCGTTCTTCTTCCCCTCTATGAGAACAAGCCCTTGTCATCCTGGACCTTCTCTATATCGTTCAACGCCATCATCTCTACTCTGGGAGCTACGTCCCGGGCCTCACTGGCATTTGCCATCAGCGCTTGTATCAGTCAGGGAAAGTGGAACTGGTTCCGAAGAAAAGACGAAAATGTCATGGTTTTCGACCGTTTTGAAGAAGCCAGTCGAGGACCCTGGGGAAGCGTTCGCCTGCTTTGGTGGACCAAACTTTCGTACGAGAGTCTTTTGAATCCATAAAACAAAATCATAGGCTAATAGAGTCATGCAGGCATTGGATCGCTCTTGGCGCTCTTTCAGCAGTCATATTAGTAGGCTTTGAACCATTTCTGCAAGCCGTCATCGCCTTTTCAGGGGAAGATGTCACTGTCGAAGGCTCAGCAATGAAAAATGGTATTGGAAGGACTCAGAGACTAGACGCGGGAGAGTTTTCAGTCTATGGATTTGGACGAACGAGCATCAAGATGCCAAAGCCCTGGGGCTTTTCCAGCCAGGTAGCCATGAAGTCCAAGTGTGACTTTGGCGCAATGGCAGCAGTGTGGGAAGGCTTCTCCGATCTCAGCTCCTCCGAAACTACAAAACCAGCCTTTGAGTGTCCAACAGGCAATTGTACCTGGGATCCGTTCCCATCGGTCGCGGTCTGCAGCGCATGCAACGACATATCACACGCGATGAACAAGTCGAAAGGAAAAACATATCTTAGGGACGAAATTATCACCCTACCGGACAGGAAGAACTTTCCCGACAACTTCCTTCATAACTACACCAGATTCGAGATTCCGAAACTAAACCTAAGCATATCGAATTTTGATGGGTTCAGAGCTGTTGGAGTTAATATTGACGAGGAAGTCAGAAGCGCCGAAGTTACCGCACGATCAACCTACAACCCGGGACGAACACTGACGTTTGGACATCTCCAATCCATGATATTTTCTTTCTCTATAATGTCAGCAAGCACTGACTATCGTCAAAAAAAGCAGCGTTGGGAAGACGAAGATGTTACGGCCAACGAGTGCGCGCTTTACTTTTGTACCAATGTCTATCAATCTGTTGTCGAACAAAATGTGCTGCATGAAAAGGTCATCAGTTCTCGGTCCAACCGGAACCTGGACTCCTTCCTAACTGGAGAAAACTTGAACAACTTCAATCTCACCAGAGCTTTCAACGCCTATATGAACTATTCACTTCATATCGGAATTTTGGACTCGCCCCGCACAGATCTACAACTCCTCATTTCTCGAGATGAGTATTTCAAAGACACTGGTGTGGCCTTAGAAGAAGGTTTGAGGTTCAATATCTCACACAACACCGCTGGCAGCCTCATTGAGTGGATCGCTGTAGGACTTACAGGTCGGAAAGACACGGCATCAAACGTACCAGATGAGACGGAACTACTAGTGTATCCTTGGGCTGCGGGCACAAGTCCTGGCAAAACGCCGACGGACCTTGTCACCAGCTTTGCAGCTTCGCAGAACATCTCAAGGACATTTGAAATGGTTGCCGCGAGTCTGACAAAATGGATCCGAAATCGTTCACTACAGAGTGACCCGTATCCGGGGACAATGAAGGTATGGGAAATCAAGATCAGAGTGAACTGGGCATTCTTGTCACTACCCATGGGCGCGCTGGTAGGCGGGTGTGTGTTCTGCTTATTGTCGATGTGGGAAACGAAAAGGCTAAGCCTTCCAGCATGGAGGGGAAGCTCCTTGGCGACGTTGGCCCATGGCCTTGACGCGGAATCGAGGAATTTCTTGAGGGAGGCGAGTGACAGTGCTCGTATCGCTTCCCAGGCGCGAACTTTGGAGGTTAAGTTTGTCGATTCTGAAGGCGGACCGGAGCTGGTTCGCGGGACCAAGACTGGCAGGCCTGCCCGTGGTGCTACTTGATACGCCTAGGTAGATGCACTATCAATGGCGTGAGGGCTCAAATTCCGCCGATAGAAATTGTCAGGAGGATAAACGACGCTTTCCATGCATCTCTTTTAACACATCTAAGTAACACAAGATGCACAGGTCTAGACAGTTTACTTATGCATACAGTCAATGCTACAATTTCATTCAAAGAGATATATTGTGTATTCGCTCCAAATCATGCATCGCTTCTAAATCAAAAGCATGCTCTCACTTAGTCAAGCTCTTCTCCGGATTCTTCTCATACCGGTTACACCACTTCCGCCACTCCTTCGCGGCCTTGTGCATCACAACCCTCAGATCCTCCTTGACATCGTTAACCTCCCAAGCCTCATCTTCCCAGTTCTTCTGACCACGCGTCATGGCGGGGGACCAGCCAATCGCTTCCAAGCATTCCCTGATTTTATGTCAGCTTTACTTTTTCCGATGAACTGAGGCAGGTGAGTTGGGGATGAGGAACTTACACTTCCGTGGGCGAAGAGGTGTATCTGGGAAACAGTCTCGAGTCGACACGATGACACTCGGCCTCCAGGTACCGCGTCAACACGTCGATGCGGTTCGCCGGCTTGAAGCTGAGCTGGAGCTTGTCCTCCTTGGCCAGCTCGGCCTCTGACTTTTCGGGGTCGATGGACTCGGGCTTCTTGGACGTGGAGGCGATGCGCTTGGTGACAGAGCGCGCCGTCTTAGAGCCCTTGATGGTGAAGTAAGCCCACACAGCTGTGATGAGTCAGTAAGCAGACCACGATAGGTATGGATGTTCAAGTGGAAAAGACTTACCGTTGACTTCAAAAAGTCCAGATACGGCAATCATAACCAAGTCAATGGCCAGCGAAACAGGAAGCAGACCAGTCGCGATGATGGCGTCGCGCTGCGCCTTGGACTTTGTCCGCATCATGGAGTTGACGAATTCCTCTCTCATCGCCTCAGGCGTCATGTTCATCGACGGCGAGTAGACAAAGACAATCTCCTCGACGCCGACCGTCTTCTTCGTCTCGTGAGAGGTATGAGCTGGGTCGTCCTCTATGAGCTCATCTTGCTCGTCCTTGTCGGCCTGCTGGGACTTGAAGTAATCCTCTTCTTCCCTGTCGCCCTTCTCCTCGGCCAACTTCTCGTTCCTCGCTCGCTCATCAAGATCCTTGTCCTCGGAAGACTTCTTCTCATCGTCGTGAAGGAGGTTCTCCGCGTCGTCGTCCTTGACGTCGGAGCTTTCGCGCTTCTTTTCGTCGAGGCTCTTCTTCGTCTCCTTCTCATCCCCCGAAGCGCCCTTGTCCTTCTTGTCCTTCTTCATCCTTCCCTTCAGCGAAAGCTTGCGCGAGATCGCCGACGGCGGCCTCGCAGGAGGCGTAACGCGCGCCAGATAATCCAAGTTACTCGTGGTGGTATACTGCATAGCCTTATCCACCCCGCGCGTACACTTCGCCTTGAAGCCCGCCCAGCTAGTCGTCTTTGCATCGCTCATCTTGGCTTGTCTGACCTCCGTCTGCCACTTCCGCTGCACTTTGTGAGTTACACCCTCCTTCACGCCCTCAGGCGGCGCCTGGAGAGGCGGAGGCGGGGGCGTGTAGATGAGGAAGCGGGTGGGGATAGCATCAGAGGGCGCCTTGGAGCCCAGCCAGGGCTTAGGGAAGGGAACGAGGTAGGTGATGAGCTTGTGGGGGTCTCGGCTGTAGTGGATTGGGTTTGAAGGGTCGTCGTTGCCAAAGTCGGAGCCTTGGCGCTTGGGGGGCGGCATTATTCCCTCTATGGAGGGTGTTCTTGAGAACGGCGGCGGTTCCTGGCTCTGGGAGAGTAGCTCTGCCACGGCCTTGGGGTGAGGGCGGGCTGGTAAGGGGGGCGGGGGTCCGTTTTCTTCTTCTTCCTGAAGACGCTCCGCGAGGGCGCGGTCCTGGTCTTCGGGTGATGAGAAGGGGTTTGAGGAGAGTGGCCCATTGGTGCTCCATGCCGGCTGGGTGTGTCGTTGTGGAAGGGGTGGTGACTGGCCTTCTTCCTCTTCCTGAAGTGCCAGAGCCATTGCATAGTCACGATCTTCTTGCTCTTGGGCTGCTGGATCTCTACCGTAACCGCCGTGCTCTTGAGCATAAAAGTCGGGGACTTCTGATATTGGTCTTGGATTCGGGACCGGCGGCCGATCTTGAAAATCCGGGAGCGCTGCTGCGGCCTTGCCCTTGTCGATCGATGAACGGCGCTCATTGGCGTTTGAGTGCTCAGTGTTGTGATATAGCACCGCAGGCTCCGGATGCGTCTCAACAGCTTTGCCCTTGGTAAATGAAGAAGGGTACTCATCTTGAGGGGAATATGTCGCATCGTAATACCGTTCAGCCTCCGCAGTATCAACCGAGTCTGCGTGAGAGAACCCCGTGTCGTGGTGTAATACAGCGGGCTCGGTCATGGGCGACACATGATAATCCTCATCCACCTTAGTCTGAGTCGGCGAATCAAAAGTAGACGCCGTGTGGTGAGTCGATGCCTTGGACTCGTTAGGCGGTGTTGCTGGTCTATGGGTGCTTGGCGGATCGTAAATGTTGTCTTCCTCCTCAACCTCCGGAAGCGCGCCGGCCGCCGCCGCCGCCTGTTGCCTCTCGGCATCCCTATCCCGCCAAGAGAGATTCGAGCGCACGCTGTTTGAACGAAGGGTAGAGGGCGTGGCAGGAATGATGTTCACAGCCGGAACCCCGCTCCTCGGTTCGACGGGTGAGTCGTCTTGGGCGTTATCATACCATCGAGGCTGAGGTTGCTGCTGTTGCTGCCGCCCAGACTGAGGCTGGCCTTGGCCCGATGGCGATGAGGAAAAGAAGAGCTCTTGCTCCGCAATGGAGCTCGTCGTGTGACGCTCCCTTTCCTGTGTGGTGTCCATCTTTGGTGAGAAGAAGATGTTCTCTTTCTTGGCGATGCAGATGCAACGTGTTTCAGAGCAGATCTTTTTCCAAGTTTTCGAGAATTCTTAGAGGTTCACACAAGCATGAAGAGAGAAGGAAGAGAGTTCTTTGAGTTCACTTGACAAAATAGGCGCGCATCACTGATCTGTCTCTGAACCTTAATATTGCGCCTCCCCATGAAGAAGGCGAACACACTTTCCCAGTCTTTTCAACGGCCTGGAAGGGAACGCGCAAGACGAGCTGCGGCGTGGGCGAGGAAGGGGGCGGATGACGTGTTTTCAGATATTGAGGGTGTGGCGCAGTGCCATGGATTGTGGCACTGGCCCAGCAATTGGACTTTTGTTCCTAGGCATTCACGCATTCAAGGCGATGGATCAAGGCCGATTAAACGAGCTTACTTTGAACGAACAAGGATCCAAGCAGCGGATAGTGTGGCTAGAGAGAAGGCGTTTCATAGCAGAGAGGGGGCGATGCGTTGTTCATTATTTGTTGGGTAAGGCATAGTGATGTGATCCTGGCTTCACTTGGATCTCGGGGCGGCCTATTCTCAAGAGATGAGAAACCGTCACGTGATGGTTTATCGAATTGACGCGACAGGCATCCCGTTTGAAGCTCTTGTCGTTCGTGAAAACTTTCAAGAGATCTTGCCAGTCCAACCTTGGTGATGTCGTCCGCCCGATAACCCGGAACTCCAAGTCCCGATGCTGCGTCTCTGTCGAGAATGAGTATATATAGCGACTTGGCTCACCAGAGAGCAGCCAAGGTCTTGGTGGGTTTCGAGTGGGTTGCGATACGACGGCTGGGCTAGGTGGAAACGCGGGCGAAGCCAGAAACCCCGTGGGGATGCGACGTGTATTGGCAAAATAGTCCAATCGCTCGAGAGATTCAAAGTTGCGATTGAAGATGGTGAGGCCTCACGATGAAGGTTGCGAAGAGTTGTTGTAAGTGACCTTCAGAAAGACTGGCGTCTATCGCAACACCACCTTTGCCTACAGGGTCGGACTTTCAAGGTCTGCAAATAGACCGCCAGACCAAGGCAATATGTTTGAATAGCCAAGGAAACCCGTAATTTCCCTCCGATATTCTCCGTGCCTATCATCGAATAGGTTTCGCAACTCTGGATGTCGTTCGGAGTCAACGATGCTGGCGGCCCTAAATGCTAGGCTCCGTCCCGTTGTCCGCCTTCCGCGTATAGAAACCACCAAATATAGCAGTTCATTTCATCAAGGTGAGAACTCGCCGTGTCAGCTAGTACCTTATTATGTTCCGTACGAACACGCCATTCATCAAGCGACTGATTAGCGGTGGTGGTCATGGTCTCGACATCGGCCGTGGCTGAAGACCGACGTTCAGCGCAGGAAAAGGCCCAAACCAAAGAAAAGCCTCCAACTCAAGGCGACATCCAGCGTCCTGCGTGCGAAGGGACGATCCTTGCTGAGGCTTGCGGAACGTGTTTAAGCTTTCTCGAAAGAGTTACCGACGCTGCCGTGATAGCCGTGCGCTCGGTCACCCGAAGTCCAGCAAACCTCTTCTACGACGGGCGATAGATGGGATCGCTGCGGTGCATTGTGTTAGGGCACGACGGGCAGGGAGACCGCGGATGCAGGCTTGTTCGGCCGCGGCAGTGTGGAATCTAAGACAAAATAGTTGCAGGCGGTGCGGCGCGGTGCGATGCATGTCTGTCAGGGGAGTTTCTGGGAATTGCACCAAAACAGATAGCTGAGTCATCCATGCTCTAGATAAGCAAAAGGGCAGCACGGTGGTTTTGCACCAGGGAGCGCCCGACCGGGCCCACTCCGGCCATCTCCACCCGGGGCTTCGATCCGCGAATAACTTCAACCCCCAGCATCGTTTTCCATTTTGGAAACCTGTCAGTGCTTGTCTCAAGCACCTCAAGCACCTCGACTCGCTCCGGTCTCTCCCGCTACGTTCCATCACAAGTGGTTCTCTTCATACAGATTTAGATCATGAAGTTGCCGTTCTCCAAGTTCAGGTAAACAGAACCTGTGGTCTTTGCCAACGCCGTCGGTCTGACTTGGCACTACCTTTATGAGGATCTCTACTAAGTCAGTGCTGCTCAACCTAATCTCTGTCAGTTTCTCTGGATGGTAGCCTTCTCGAAGATGCGGCTCTACCGATAGCACGCCTCGCCCTTCCTGAAAATAACTTTCCCTCCGTCTGAGAAAAGGGCCCCCACTACGCATGGATGCGTTTCCGCCTGTTGCTCTGAGGCATGTTTCACCGTCATCCCGCCGCTTCTACTCGTCGATCTCCCGCACAGCGCCTTTCCCTTACCGCCGCACCGCTGTCCCAGAACGAATGAGAAGAAGAGAATCCACCACCACTTCCCGTCAACCTTTACGCAGCAGGCACCGTAGAAGGGAAAAATGGATGATCAGGATGTGTTCAGACGTCTTTTGATTCGCCCACTACGTTTTGGCCCCTCTCTTCTCTCACGGCGCAAGAGCCTCTTTGTGTGTCTCCTCTCCCATGTTTCCCTGGTATCGTGAAAAGGTATGTAGTAAGGCTGATGGGTCCGCCATGCTTCGGGACGGCCGCGCGCCGGGACATAAGTGTCAAGCTTGCTTCCCGCGGGTCCTCCCACGACAGAAAGGCCCCACGCGTCCTTCACAGATAACGGGTCGTTACGAGGGCCGGGAAAGAAAGATGAAGTTGCATCAGGAGACAAAACATGACCGGGCCCCAGAAGAGACCCACCTCCGGTGCTTATTTTGGTCGTCGTATTGCAATGCTGCATCCGTCGATGGCATGCCGAAAGTTCTATCCTATGTGGTGGTAAACCGTCTGACCTTGGCAAAAAAAAGTGTCAAGACATGCCTCCCCCGCCTCTCGGACCCGGAAGGTTGGGTTGAGACTTGTCAGTATAAGTATTACTAGTCGGCTCGTTCCCGTGGATCGTCGTCCTGGCTTGAACCTAAAATCCCAAGTCTTCATCTTTCCTTTCTTTTCTTCAACATCACCGGGCTGGCTTCCCGTTTCGCTTCGCCCGCTCCCGCACAATGCAGCCGACGAGCTTCCTCACGCTCGCCTTTGCTGCACTGGCGG
This sequence comes from Colletotrichum simmondsii, assembly GCA_001563135.1. Lineage (NCBI taxonomy): Eukaryota > Fungi > Ascomycota > Sordariomycetes > Glomerellales > Glomerellaceae > Colletotrichum > Colletotrichum simmondsii. The sequence continues at coordinate 199,981 of JFBX01000853.1, forward strand.
CAGCGGCTCCACCTCTTATGGATGTGCTCAAGAGCAACAATGATACCTTGAGTACTCTGACCTGTATGATTCTTCCATAGAGACAGGCCATGTATGAACCATAGAGCGGACTCACTAACACCCAGTAGCACTCCTTGCGATGGTCCCAGCCCTCAACCAGACCCTCGTTAAAGCCAAGGACGTCACCATCCTCGCTCCCTCCAACGATGCCTTCGCCAAGATGATGCAGATGGACCCGACGTTTGCCCAGAAGGCGACCAACGCTACCTTCCTCGCCGATCTCCTGAGCTACCACGTCGTCAGCGGCAAAACCACGGCCACCATGTTCTACGAACAGCCTAAGTTCGCCCAGACTCTCCTAGAGATGCCTACCGCCAACGTTACGGGCAATCAAAAGGTCGAACTCGTTAGAAAGGGGGATCAGGGCAGAGTGTTTAGCGGTTACAAGCAGATGAGCATCATCACGAGGGCAGACGTCGCCTTCCAGAACGGCGTACTTCACGTCATCGATACCGTCTTGACGTTCCCCGGATCCCCGGCCGACACGGCTATGAACACGGGCCTCACGAGCATGGCGGGCGCGTTGGTGAAGGCTGGGCTCGTCGATGGTGTCAACTCTCTGCAGGCTGCGACTGTCTTTGCTCCGACGAATGCTGCGTTCCAGGCTATTGGAGCCACGGTTGCGTCGATGGAGCCTGCGGATCTGGCTAGGATCCTACAATATCATGTTCTCATGAATCAGGTCCGGTTCACCACGGGCGTGGCGACAAAAATGGGTTATAAGAGCTTGATGGGCGAGAAGGTGTCGCTGCGGAAGGAGGATACCACCGTCTTTGCCAACTCTGCCAAGGTTACCATCAAGGATATCATCACCAGCGACGGTGTAATGCACGTCATTGATAGGTAAGCATCTCTCGTTCCGTTCCCAGCTCACGGCTTTTCAAGTTTACTTACATACGAACAGTGTCCTCAACCCAGCATCACCCAAGTTGAGCCCAGGAACCTCAACGGCAGCTTTCCCCGGAGCAGTTCAAGCTGCCAATGCCCCCTTCACCGACGGAGTCAAGCCGACTGCCAATTTTACTCCGGCCGGGGCGAGTTCGAGAAGTTTTGATGCCTCGCTCAAGTTTGCTATGATGGGGTTCATGGGTTGTCTGGCTGTTGCGTACCTGTAAGTAGAGGCGACGTAGTGTCTCACAACAACTTTCATTCTTTGAAGCTCTGGTGAGCAGATATTATACTTGAGAAGAAGTGTCATCTTGTTTCTCACATAATTACATTTAATTGGAGTGGTATACTGCTATGGTTGATGCTTTAATCGTCCGCGATGATTCAGTCGACTTTGATGAGCATCCAGTGGCTTTGAGTGAGATGTCATGCATGAAAGAGGGTCGAATCTGGTAGCGCCTTCCTGCTCCCCTGCATTGGATGTGACTGCCCAATTGCAATGGTGAGCGTGAGATGGAAGGCACACTTGGTAGTGAGGTACTTTACATCACCTCCACTTATGTCAGATTGATGCCCTGTAGTGTGATCTCAACTTCACTACATCTTCCAACTCCATACAAGCAGGAGACTTCTTTATTGACACAAAATCATCCGATGCCAAACAATAAGGACCACTCAATTATCCCATAAATTCTATTTGACGTTAGGCACGCCTCCAAATGTGGCTCATCAACACGTCGTCCCACAACCTTGAAGAGTTCATCGGCAGAGACATACCGCCCTACGCAATTCTTTCGCACACATGGGGAGAGGATGAAGTGACATTCCAGGACATGAAGGACCCGAGGTTCTTGGTTCGAGAACAGACCATCAGGAAGGCTGGCTTCGTCAAGATCGCAAAAACCTGCGGGCTAGCTCAACAACAAGAGCTGCAGTACGCCTGGGTCGACACATGCTGCATCGACAAGTCGAGCAGTGCTGAGCTCACTGAGGCCATCAACTCAATGTTCAAGTGGTACCAGCGAGCGGCCATCTGTTATGCGTGGTTATCTGACCTTGATCCCTCCGCCGACGTTAACAGCGACTTCGACGGTAGCGGAGACTTGGGTCAATGTCGCTGGTTCACGCGGGGTTGGACCCTCCAAGAACTCGTCGCGCCCAAGGAAGTCGAATTCTACGACCGAGACTGGAACCTCGTCGGCTACAAAAGTGGTCTTGTCGACCAGCTCCACGCTATAACAGCCATCGCCAAAGACGTCCTCGGCAACCGCCATCGCGCCTTGCTGCACACCTGCGTCGCCGAGAAGATGTCCTGGGCCGCGGGGCGGGAGACAACCCGTGTAGAGGACGCCGCGTACTGTCTTATGGGCATATTCGGTATCAATATGCCTCTCTTTTACGGTGAAGAGGAAAGGGCATTTCAAAGACTCCAGAATGAGATTCTGCGCGAGAGCGACGATGTGACAATCTTTGCATGGGAGAGAGCCAGACATAGACCACCGCCAGATCAGTGCTTCTTTGACAACGGCCGGAATTTCGGCGGTGTGCTCGCCCAATCAGCAGACGACTTTGCCGTCCACCGCCATCAAAGAAAGATCTATCCGCCGCCTATCAGGCGGCCGACGCTTGAGTTGACGAAGAACTGCATCAAAATCTACACCGAGCTTGTCTGGGAAGAAGCGCCTGGAGTCAGCGGACGTCGTTATTACATACACTGCGGCTCTCGTGGCGAGAAACACGTTTCCATCCGCCTCGTTAAAGTTGTAGGCGGCTCCTTTATACGAGAGGCTCTGGATCAATGCGTCTCTACTTGCATTTTCCACATAGACGCCCAGCGCCGACGGGAATTCAGCCTGCTCGTCAATACCTCGATCTATCCAATCCGCCTACTAAGCCACGGCGGATGGGACCTAGTCAAAATGAAGTTCCGTTGCCCTAAAAATATGAAGGTGGCAGAGGCCTGGCCATGGTCAAAGTGGCACGATGAAGAACTGGAATTCGTGGCGTACCCGACGCGTCTTTGCGGGTCTATTCTCTTTCACGTTTACCACGCTGTCCCCTCTACAGACCACGAGGTGATCCCCCGCGAAGGTCATAAGACGGATATCGTCTTCATTTTTAACCCCCACGAGATTCACAGTGACATCCAGGAAGTGAAGGGAACCCTCCTTGAGAGATACGGTGAATTTCAGGCAAAAGTGGACCATATTCACTCTTTTTTGAATTCCGAGGAGCCTGATAATTTGGGCTTTGATGACCTTCTCGCACAAATTGGCTTGCCCACGTCCAACAAGGTTGTATTCGACTTGGGAACGTCAAAGCGGTCTGCTGTACTGTCATTCACCTCGAAGAAGCTTACAGTTCCCGTGACAGGCTCGACCTCGGCAGCCTGGGAAATCACGTTCGAGATAAACGAGACTAGAAGATTTAGTGGATCAGTAAAGCACAAGAAGTGGCAAGCCGATTATTGATATCTAATAGGAGGCCGAAGATTCGAGCTCAATAATACTGATAAATATTCAAGACTTAGATAACGTCTAGTAGAGTATCGGCGTTGCATAATGTTGCTCATCAGGATATACCTGAACAGATGCTTTGAATCTCTGCGTGGTGCCGCGTTGTCAGTTACCATCTTCTCTTCCAGCTATTCAAGTAGGTGCCTGAAGGGAGATATTTTGGGGTTCGATTTTCGTAGGCAGTTGATCAAATTGGAAACCCAATGCTCCGAACGATATTGCGGGGCATCTTAGGACTCCAGGGCTCTTATGGCGAGTTTCGATATTGAAATCAACTTCTTAGCGTGCCGTATAACACGATACGGGACTCAAGCATCACCGGAGGAGACGGGAAAACTGTATGAGGTCAAGGGATGTTTGCATACGAATAGATCTATTCTCGGTAGGGAGGCCAAGGTAAGTGACCTGAATAACACTACTACGAGCTTCTAGTCTCTACCTTCATAGTAAAAATCTAGATATCACGGGCTCAGATAATCACGGCACCCGGACTGTGAGTATTTAAATAGTGATATGGATCTTTTCTGTGTACCCTTCTGGTGTTCTACAAGATGCAATGTGGTTTTGTGTGGTATCAGATGCATTGTCCTTAGTAGCCTCGTCCTTGGGGAGAAGGCTGGTCTGGTGCTGGCTTTGTTTTCGGCCATTTCGGCATCACCAGTTGTCAGTCCTCTCACCAATACCTACCCCTCGCCATCCTCCTTCGAAGCGGATTGGATGCTCATAAGTTCCCACTGGTTAACATGTGCAGAGAGCACGCGATCTATACTTTCGTTCCCCTCGGTAGGTTCGTCTGAAAGACTCAAGAAGATGTTGATCAGTGTTTACCGGGGGTGGCCCAGAGAGTTACGCCTTTTCATCTTCTTCCCAAATATTCATAACTGAATACACCAGGGATGAGTAGAGAACACCTATAGAACAGCGATAATATGCCATGCTTCTTAAATTACCACTAATATTAGATGATTTCGTCTTCGACATGGACGCAAAGCAGCAGCGGCATCTCAACTGGCCCGGAGCAGGGGTCCCTCGCACACCAGAAATGCTCTGTACGAGGGCCAGCTGTGCGTTGCTTCCTAGATCCTACTACCCTCCCAAAAGGCAGGCTTTATATCGAGATCCCACCGCCCTTCGCCCTTTCACCGGACATACTCCATTCAGCCCCCTAACGTCATCTCCAAAGACGAGACGAGCGCGACGAAAACTTCGTCAATACCCATCCCGGCGACAGAAGCAGGCAAGCCTTCCATCATCACCTCTGACGAGTAGGTGCTCCAATCAGGGTAACGCAGAGGAAACTTCTTGTGTGGGACACCGAGGCGCCACTTATGCACCCCATCGACGTCTACCAGGTCCGGCAGCTGTTGTTGCTATAACTCTGACAGGGATCACCTTCGCATTTCTTCTCGAAGCCAAACTAACTTCTACATCACGATCGCGGCTTGAATCCCCCCTTGAAGAGGTGAAGAATGCGCTATGTGTCGTATACAACAATCACCTTGCAGCACAACTCGAATCGTGACAAGAATAGCTACGCTTGCCTGATACACCTTGGCACACCTCAACTCATCGACATCACGTCACATCTTCGCGCAATGCTTTAAATCTGTATAATTACCTCTTTCTTAACTCGTAACCAGGTATATACATGCATACAACAATTCACGTCATGAAAGACGGTCTCCAACGGAACATTTGCCCCGCACCCCGGAGTCCCCTGAAGAAGCAGGATGATAAAAAAGAAAAGAGTCTGAGTGCCCCTGATTGTGAGGTATCCAAAGAGGGGCTTGTAGGTAGGGAGGGAAAAGCAGACCACGCAGTTGAAAGACCAGAGGGAAACAGGATTTGAAAAAGAAAAAGAAAAAATTGGAAGATGCTTTTTGAACCGGTTATGACTCCAGATAAGTTTGAGTGTCCGCGCCGAGCCTTTGTGAATCTAATCCGCTCCTTGATCATTGGACGCCTGAGCCCCTTACATGGTGGGAATACCTTCGTACTCGGCGTAGCCGAGGGCGAGGTTCATGTTCTCTGTGGAAGAGTGTTAGTGTACTTGCTTCTTTCGAGGGACCTACATAGAGGAGTGGTCGACTTACGAAGACATTGAGTTGCCGCGCCCTTGAGCAGGTTGTCAATGGTTGCGCAAACGACGACGCGCTTGCCGCTGCTGTGGACAGCGAAACCACCAATTTCGACACCGTGCTTGTTCATGATGTTCTTGACCTGCGGTGAGTCGCCAATGACCTTAACGAGCTTCTCGCCGGCGTAACGGTCCTGGTAGATCTGGCGGATGTCACGCGAGGTGATGGTCTTGTTGAGGGGGATGTGGATGGTGGCCTGGATACCGCGGAACCAAGAGGCGACGTGCGGGGAGAAGGCGACGTCAGTGCCGAGCTTGGCGCTGATCTCGCGCTCGTGAATGTGGTCAGTCAAGCTGTAGGGCATGAGGTTGTCCTTGAGCAGGTTGACGTCGTTCTTGGGGGAGGGCTTGGTGCCAGCGCCTGAGTAGCCAGAGATTCCGAAGACGGACGGGGAGCCGCCGAGGTGCTCGACGAGGGGCGCAATACCGAGCTGCGCGGCGGTGGCGTAGCAGCCGGGGTTGGAGATCTTGTCGGCCTTGTAGATCTCGGAGCGGCCGGTCAACTCGGGAAGACCGTAGGTCCAGGTGTTGTCGAAGCGGTAGTCGGCAGACAGGTCGACAATGACGCTACGGTGGTCGGCACCGCTCTTGCGGGCGTCAGCGATGGCCTCAATGTAAGGCTTGCAGACACCATTGGGGAGAGCCATGACCCAGCAGTCGATGGCGCCCTTCTTCTCGAGCTCGGTGACCTGATCGGGGCTCAGGTTCTCGTAGGTGATCTCGCGCTTGGTGTAGCCCTCGAGCTTCTGGCCGGCGAGCTCACGGGATGAGACGTGTCTGAGGTCCATGTTGGGGTGGGCGTTGAGCATCTCAATGAGAGCCTGGCCAGTGTAACCACGGGCACCGATGAGAGCGACGCGGGAGGGGACGTCGTTGGAGGCGTTCTTCTTGCCCAGAGGGGGGTTGGGGTTGGTGGTGGTGTAGGTGGCGAAGGTGCGCTTGCCCGAGAGAGCAGCGGCAGCCGGAGCCCATGTCGGGCGGCGAGCCATCGTCGAGAAGCCGCGGGCCTGGGCGGGGGTGGAAGACTGGTTGAGGTTGCGGCTCGAAGTCTGGGCGGCGCGACGGAGGCGGGCCTCAAGGTTGGAGTCGCCGAGCATGGCTCTACCATGAGCGTTGAACTCGTCGGTCAAGACGCCAAGCTCCTGGAGATTGTCGATGCCGTACCAGAAGAGCTGGTTGCCCTTGCTGGAGAAGCTTCCATCGGCCTTGTCGAAGAACCAGGTGAGGTTCTCATCCTCCTCGCTGACGGTCCAGACGAGCTTGGGGTGGTCCTTCTTGATAGCGTGGAACACGTTCTCGGTGACGTTGCTCAACCAGCCCTCCTTGGTGACGGTGAGGGTGGCCAACGTCGGGTGGGATCGGTTCTCGTTGGGGGGCAGGACGATGGCGAGGCAGTTCAAGGGCTCGTCGTAGTAAGCCTTGAAGGGGGTGCCCTTGAGGAAGTCGATGTAACGGTCGACGGTGGCCTCGGCGTCCATGCCCTCGCGGTCGCGGATGAGGGTCTGCTTGAGCTTGGCGAGATCGGGGAACGATTCGATGCTGTCGGAAAAGGCGATCTTGTCGCCGCGGCGAATCAGGGTACCGGCGCCGGAATCGGTGAACAACTCCTTCTGCAGGTCGCTGGGGTGAATGATGGCAACGCTGGAGCTGCGGGGCAGGGTCTCGAGAAGCTCCTTGATCTCCTTGATCTTGAGGCGAGTGCCGTAGCGGCACCAGGACTGAGACATGAGGTGGTCGTACTCCTCGTCGAGGTTGATGTGGGAGATCTTGTCGCCAGTCTCGCCGTTGAATAGACCGCCCTTCTCGGAGAGGTAGACAATCTTCAAGGGCTCCAATGCGCGGGCCAGCTCAGCCGCGGCGACATCGGCGTTGACGTTGAGGATCTGGCCCTCGGTGGTCTCGGCCATGGAGGTGAGAATAGGGACGTAGCCCTGGGAGATGGCGAGCTCGACGGGAGCCTTGTCGACGCTGCTGATCTTGCCGACAAGGTTCCACTTCTCCTTGTCGAGGTAGTCGGCGGTGAGGACGGTGGTCAGAGGGCGGGTGCGGACACCGAGGCTCTCGAGCTTCTCGACGAGCTTCATGTTCTCCTGGAGGAAGAGCTTGCGGGCAACGGTCAAGGTCTTGCCGTCGGTGACGCGGATACCCTCCTCGAACTGGGGCTCAACGCCGGCCTCCTCGAGGAGACGGTTCAGCTGGGGGCCCGCGCCATGGACAATGACGGGGTACAGGCCGACCTCGTAGAGGAAGGCAATGTTCTCGCAGAGGTCATCAATGTAGTCGGTGAGAATGGCACCGCCGACCTTGATGACGGCAAACTTCTGGGAGGAGACGGAGGTGAAGTATGAGAGGTATTGCTGGCCCTCGCGGCGGCTGCCGATCTGACTCAGTGTGCGGATGATGATGGCGCGGGTACGGTCGCGGTTGGCCTGCTCGGACTGGGAGCTGGTGGAGGAGAGGGCGCGGATGGCATTGAGGCGCTGGAAGGGGTTGTTGACTCGGGTGGCGGCGATGTTCTGGCGGCGAGCGACACGAGGCACGGCGCGGCGGGCGCCGGCCCGAAAAACGGCAGAGGTTGCGGAGAGCATCGCGACTATTTGGACTTTTGGTGGGAAAACAGGTCAGCCAGGTTTTGCGACGTCGGCGAAGAAAGCAATTGAGAAGCAGTGATGTGTATTGCGTGGTATTCGCCCTCGTCATCTACTCTTTCTGCCCATGCTCTCTTGTATCGGTATCGTATTCCCTCGTCCTCGGGGTCGTTGCGGTCGGCATCCCGAGGAACGGCGGTAGAGCAATGTGGAGGCAGATGGACTCGACGAGAGGTATAGAAGGGCAAGGGAAGACGTTTGGGTACAATTCAAGGTGCGTGAGCTCCTTCATGGAGCATTGGGGGTCTGGGAAGGACAGAGAAGACTCACACACACACAAACACCTCACACAACAGACCCAGGCAGATTAGCTTCGAACTCGGTCTGACTGACTGACTCTCTCTCTGACTCTTCTAGCTGCCGGGAAGAGTGTCCAATTCCAGTTCAATTGAACAGCCCGGGAGGGTATAAGGGGTGATTGACGGGGGGGACGGAAGAAGGTAGGAGAGAGCAAGAGAGTAAAGGAAGAAAGAGGGAGAAAAGGGAAGAGCGTAGGTGTTGAGGAATCGGAGAGACGAGGCTTTTTACTTTTTGAGGCCTGCGAGACTGTGACTGGACGTTTTTGGTGGTGTGGTGGGCGGTGGTGCGGTGCGTGGGCAACAGAGCCGGTATGATGCAGTGGAGGTGTGGAGGAGGGGCAGGGGCACCGAGCACCCAGCAACTGTGCAGGGCCGCAGGCAGGAACCTGAGCGGGAAGCAATTGGCGGGCACCTTCCACCTTCCACCTTCCACCAGCCAAGGGAAAAAATCGACCGGTACCGCTCTCCGCTGCCATTGGCAGTCTGCATCGGCTCGCCGCCGGCCGCCCACACTTCGCATCCGCATCTGGGGCGCCATCTGACAGCTGGCAGCTCATCGGTGACATGCGATCGCGGCGATTTGGGAAGAGCTACGTACCTTAGGCTGCTTAGGTATGCGCCGTCTAACAATTCTCTTCTTTTTCTCGATGCTACTCCGTACACTCTTTTCTTTCGTGCTTCCGCCTCTTCAAATACCATTCTACTAGAACGTCTCCCTCTTCCCAGTGCCACGACAACCTCAAGCAAGTCAAATCCCAACCAAGAAACACTCCCGCTGCACCACCCGTCACCACCACCCTCATCCACCCGTCGAACCTCAAAACGGGAAAAGCGCCCCATCACGAGTGGACACCCCGGTTATTGGTCGGATCTGATAAGGAATCACCCCGGTACGTACAGATCACCAAATGCGTGTGCTGGGCCACCGGGATCTGCAGCAGCCATGCACTTTTTTTTCTCTCTCTCTCTCCTCGCTGCACTGCGCTGCACAGCAAGCTAAAAGAGGCATTTCCGTAACCTGGAAAAATGTTACTTGAAAATTTCAACTCTTCTTCTCGGCTAGGTGGAGTACTGGGGGAAGAGCGAGAGCGCCTGACACGAGCCGAGGCAGACCAGACATCCCATCTCAATCGTTGAAGATGTTCCGGACGTTGCTTCTTGAGTGACTGCTGTTTTTTAACATCGTGACCGTGCATATGTAGCCCGGCAAATGTCTAGACCACACATGAAGAAAACAACATACTGGCAACCAACCAACACGCACCTAAAGTAAACCAACCATCTCTCTCAAGTTCCAACAAAGACTGATTCTCCAAAAGGGGACGACGGCACAGCGTTGGTACCCTCCCTCCCTCTAGACTCTAGGCGTCCCTGAACCATGTAAAAACGACAGAAAAAAAGAGTGGACATCGAATGTCAACTCTAAACGCCTTCTCGGATCCGTACCACCGCTGGCCCAAATTCCGACGCAATCCCGGGGACCGGCGCAGAGATCGCCGAGCTTGAGATGAACCATTCAGGACCTGCCATGCTGCCTTACCTTACCTTGCCTAACAATACGGATACCTCCCGTGGGCTTACTGCCACCTTATTTAGGATGGCCCACGGCAGTATGCAAGACTGACTGGCTGGTCCTCATTAACTTGCTTTCATCCATCCACACACACTCTCTTGTACACATTGTACACATACCACTGGAGATTGTGGCCCCGATCGTAGACGTAGTAGACTCCTAGAGCGGGCTCGTCTGCCGAGACTGGCAGTTTCAGAATCCCTCGTGGTTCCATTCACTGGGTCCTAGAAGCTTGGTTCCTATATCATTATCACATTGAGCAAGTTTTGATCGACGTGGTTCGATGTCTTTATTTCCTTCGATCAGCACGTAATGAGCTGCAAGAAAATGGATCATCCAGCAGGCACCAATAATGAACCAGAACATTGTACGGATAGTCACATTCAAAATATTCACGGAAAGTTCGGACACCGTTGTAAAAGAGATCTCGCAGAGTTGCTGTGGAAAAAAAGACTCGTCACTTCATTCATATACAACAAGCGACCAGACTGGATATCAAAACCAGGGCCAGTGAGAATTCAAATTACGCAAACGCCTGCCATCCCTCATACATACATGCGGTTGATCCGCAGCCGGGCCGTTGCGGTTGGCTAGCTTCCTCGGAACGAATCCCGGAGCCGGCCAGCAGCGGGCCTTTGCATGCAGACCGTTGAAGTAGATCGGAGTCCGTTTCGAACAACCTCCGCGCTTCCCAAGTCATTAACCCATAGAGGTTGGCTCTGTGTGCCGCCTCATCCCCTCGTCTCCCACGGTTGCTCGAAGCCTGCGAGATATCTGACAATTCATTTCCATATCATGAGGGCGAACCATGAGCCCAAGGGGCTAGTGTAATGCAAAAAGTGTGGTATCTGTTACTTGCGAGTAGCAACAACTGAGGGGGGTTACGTTAGCGCGTTGCGACCACTACAACATTGACAATGATTAGAGCCACAGAACAGAGACAGACGCCGCGATCCAAAGGAAAAGCGCTCGAGAAAAATGGGAGACATACCGGCTGGAATGACAATGATGAGAATGAGGATGATGATGCCGGCAATCAAGCACATGCGCATCTTGACGTCCTTCCACCACATCTGCTTGCGGACGCGGTTGGCGCCCCGACGGAAGCCCTGAGCTGACACAGCCAGGTTGTCGGTCTTATCTTGCAGAGCATCCAAACGCTCGCCTCTTTGGGAGACCTTATTGATGTTCTCGCGCATCACGCCGACGGTGTCGTCGATTTGCTATAAATAGATCATTAGCACATGACTCTGGTGATACGGTTCCAAATACGCAGTAAGCGAAACAAATTTGCCCCCTGATTGCAACGCCAGCGACGAACAATGAAAAATCGAGAGCGATTATGATTCCTGATGTTCAAATACTGTGCGGTTGCGGAGGGTCGTCGAATTGCATCGTGGTCAATTCACTGGAGATTTCCACATTGCTGGTATCGATTGCGTTGGCTAGGAGACACGGTCGGCATTCTGACAACCATCACCGACGCGATCGACGTTGTCAGGTATGACGACTGTTTATTTCCCGCTCAACGGCGTACAATATCGCTTGTCATCGATATGCGGCCGACGAGCTGAAGAATTGATGCGATGCCCCAATCAGGCGTAGTTGGCGACAGCTTAGGTCGGGCGGGTAGCTCGGTCGGTCGTCGTCATCTGGCGTCGGGCAATCCGGGGCAAAAGGTCGAACCAAAAAAAAGAACCACCTCGCGATGGAAACATCAAGAAAAAAGCAGCGCAACTTACAGCTTGCAAAGCCTGGGTTCTCGCATTGCCGCCAGCTCCTCCTTGCTGTTGCGTGCCGGCCGTGTTGGCAGCCTGGCCGCTGGGGATGTACGGGTCGTAGGGGGCGTCTTCGGGCATTGTCGCTGTGGTGACGGAGATGTGAAGAGGGTGAAGTTGGGGTTTGCCGGCGGAGCTCGAAGCTGCAGCTGGTGGACAAAAGTCTTGCTTCGGGAAAGCGAGATTGAGGACTGAGTTGAACGAGGTTCCGGGTTTGTTGGAGGATGCAAATGGCGATCGGTCGCGGTTTGTTGATTGATGGTTGTAGAGTGTGTGAAGTGTGGTTGGGAAAGAGGAGAAAAGGTGGTTGGAGCCTTGGAGGGTGTAGGCGGGCTGATGAGGTGGTTAAGTTCAGGTTCAGGTGATGAGACGCCTCCCGCTTGGAAAAAGAGGCGAGAGCCCAGCCGAAACAAGGTGCCCGTCTGAGGATTTGGGGGGGGATGCGCTGCTGTTTCTTGCCGGGGGGTGGCACGGGGGCACGGGGGTTTCCAGGTTGGGGTGGTGAGGAAGACTCAAGACGGTCGGAAGGGGACGACGACGGCCACCTTGGGGGATGCTGGACCACTAATTTTAGTCGAGCTGGGAACGACCCAGCCACTGGAACAAACTAGCAGCAGGACTTCCCAAGGGTTGGAAGGGGCGCAAGAGGCGCGCGACAAGGCAATGAATCCGACCGATAGCAACAATAACCAGTTGATTCCAATGGTCCCTGGATGAGATGGTGAGCTGCACGGCCGTCAGGACGGAGACGGGGCACCGGGGGGTCAAGCAGAGGGATGGTGGAACGGTGGATGGGGGCCAATCAAAACGACCGTTTCGAGCAAGTCGGAGACGGACTGAGCGGTACGTATCCTTCGTCCGGTGCCTGGGGAACCTGGCGAAAAGTGGAAATGCGCAGTCAGTCACGAACGCAGTGCCAAGTGGCCCTCTCTTCTCTCTCTGTCTTTTTCCAACTCAAAAGTCTGCTGTTCTTTTTGACTCTCCCTGCCTGCGGGTGCCCATAGACATGACAAAGGCCCAGCAAAGGTTGTTCCCTGAATACGAGAGCATCTGGAAGTGTCTCCGGGCCAGCACTGCCATTCCCTCGTCAGCTCTTCCTTGAGAGGGGAGAGGATCACGAAGGTATCGCAGTCACGCAGACTCGTTCCAGGAATCCAGGGACTATTCCCATGGAGACCTTTGCTCCGACCTTCCCAACTTTGCTGTGCAACACTGCTGTGCAACACTGCTGAGAAGGCTGGGCATTAGATTAGCGTCAGCATTCTGCGCAGCAAGGTGTTTTCTGGCGCCTCCCAAGTATTCGGAGCCAGTGCCACGGACTCGCGGCTTCTGATGTAATCATCGGGGCGGTGCTGCAGGGTCGTCACGACTCACAGCCTGGACCCCGACGGAACTGAATTGCCCCGGAGCCATGACTTGCACCATGCCACCATCTCGTCCGATCCCATCCTCAACCTCTAAATTTCCAGGTTGTCTCCTTGGCGGCACGTGAAAGCCTCCCACGTGATACGCGTACCGTCCCCGAATGCGATGACAAATTAGGGTCCGAATATTACCCGCCTGATGTGGCTGGATTTTTGGCCAACACCTTACGTAAGGCAATATTGGTCCGCCTTGTGGCGCAGCATAGTGGCGTGGTGTTACCCAGACCCGAGCATCACAGACAAGGACTTCTCCAATGCCACTTTCTGCCTGCCCGCAGCAGTAACCCAGAAACCGTAAACTCTAGACGTTCGTCGACCATGGTAGATGATGGTTTCAATCTATTCGTGCCTGGCACCGCCAAGTTTGAAGATGACAGTATAAAAACATATCGAACAGCCAAGCCAGTAGCACCCAACGCAGAGATGCCTATACTGGCAATCGAATCCGTTCTCGTACACTGAGAGAAACGGGAATCTAACTCTAGGGAGGAACTTCACCGGCTGGACGTTGAAAACACCTGCCGCTACTCCAACGTTCATCGCGAGGACCTGAGACCTAGATGAAGCCGGAGACACCAACGTTGTAGCACCCGGTACATCGCCACGAGCGCAAAGAAGGCGAAGATATACCCTCATGTTGACCTGAGCCCGTGCCGCTTCCGCACGTCCTGTGTCGCCATTGCAGGACCATCCCCCATGAGCACGCTGCGAAGCTGATCTTACCGCTTGCGATATCTCGACTAACCCTGGACGGTCGCAACTTCGTTTCATCGGCCTACCGGTCGGGCTGGCACGTTACCATGAGCGTTCGACGAGACAACTGGCAAGCGTCTACATAACCAGATGCGGTTGAACACATCATAATTTCAGGCTTGCTGCCGAGGAATGGACTTTGCGAGGGCAAATTGCGCTCTTCGCAATCAGCAATGCGGAATGGTGAGACTCAATGCCAGCGAACCAGCCGGTGACAAAGCGGTCCACGTACCACGATGCTCCGCTGGCATGCTACTTTACCGTTGCCTAGGCCAAATGGAAACGCATTCTTCAGTCTCGACGGCGATGCTTGGAGAGGGCTCAGAGTGCGAGCCTGGCTGCATTCACCATGCATGCTATGGCTTACTCACGGCCAGGCCTACGAATGGATATTTGCATAAGATCGGCTCCGAGTTTGTGCCCCTACTAAGCTAAGCGCGCCGGCGGCTGACCCGATGCACTGATGGAATGGAGCGACCAAGTGCTGAAGCTAAATCGTTCGTGGAAATGGGTTCACTCGCTCGAGCAGCCGCCAAGCTTCAGGTTTATCAATTTTAAAACGGCCTACAACGGCTGAGGACATGAGGACGAGGTCATCTAACAACGCGACGGCAAACCTGTCGTCTGATGTCCCTCGATTGTCTGCCCTGGAAGCATCACATCGCTCCAAGCATACAACATCCGATCCTGGAGGAATCGAGACCCTATTCTCGGCATTCAACCTGGAGGATTCTTGGCGGCGGCCTACGGCGATTCCCCCGCTCGCTACCATTTCTTACTTTTTAGCCCAGCAGCAAGGCGGCGGCGGCCCGGACAGCTTTGGGCTCTGTTTGGTGCTGATTGGACCAAGTCTAAAGCCCGGGACCAGCGGCATATTGGCCCTGTTGCTTCCTAGCCACCCCCCCCCCCCCCCCAAA